>CM066996.1:98043845-98586345 GCA_033977485.1 Hydrangea macrophylla | reverse complement strand
CATTGCTACAATTGCGTTTATGTATTGCTTGATGTTATCACTTTGAATACACGACATAAGTAGAATTTATTGTCTAACATTTGGTTCAAGTCGTGGCATCAGACATCGTTTTTGGAGGCTTTGAGACGACTCGGGCGGTGTTGGATGATATGCAATGATGGTAATTCGGAGTGATAATATGTATATCTATTATATTATAAGAACGAAAAAATAAGCACGTCAAAAAATATGAACTTTCTCTTTTGTCCTTCACTGCACCCTAATTACTCATATAACTATCTATACATCGTAAGGATATATTGATTTGTCTGAGGGTAAATATGTCATTTTGGATAAATAATTACATTCAAGTCAGCTCTTGAAATTTTATTTAATATAATAATGAGGTTTTAATCAATAATCTTGTGTCTAATTACATTTGGATCAACAATTTTTGGGATATTTATTATTGACTTCAAAAAAAGTCAATAAAAGTGGCTATTTTGGTGGCTATTTAGGATTTGAGACTATGGTTCCTTTGGTCAGGGAAAAATCATAGAGCTATATTCTTGAGAGAGAGAAACAGATCTTGATTTGTTTGGGTTTTAAATTGAAATCCCTGATTTTAAGTTGATTGTATATACACAGATATGTATATATTTAGCGAAGGGCGACTACCTCCTACGCCCCATATCGAAGTGGAACCAATAACTGTAGTACATGCACCCGAAACTAGAGGCATAAGGTCCGTATCCGAACAATTCGCTCGAAAGAAACCAATGGAATTTCATGGGACACCTGATACTACACTCGCAGAACATTGGATTATGGACATAGAGAGGATTTTCCGATCTATTCCGATGAACGACAGAGAAAAAATGGAAAATGCAAGTGACGTGCTGAGGGGTGAAGCCCAGAACTGGTGGGTAAACGTTTTAGATCAAGGAGCACCGATTGTTGGAAAAACCGGTTTAAAATAAATGTTTAAACGCGCAGCGGAAAAGTTAAGTTATGAAAACTTAATGGTAGCCCAGGATCTACTACTCGTCAATTCTATGGATGCGCACAAGAGGGGACAAAAATTATACCTTACTGTCTTGAACCCAATTCTGAAATCTCTGACTTCCAGCAGCCTCTACTAGATGGTCTTCACTCTTATGACTCCTATGGATGCTCGCAGGAAGGGCTAGGGTTGGTGGGAACCCTAATGGAGAGGATACAGAAGGTCTTGGGGCTCCAAAACAGTTTCTGCAGCTTCAGACGTTCAAAACGACGAACCACAACTCCAGAACGCAGATGCCCTATTTATAGATTCCCAGAACCGACCTAGCTCTCGAGCGATCGAAGTGGCTTCGATCGATCGAACATTCGATCGATCGAACCATCTTCAATCGATCGAACCTGTCTAGACTTCAATCGATCGAGACAACTTCGATCGATCGAACCTGTCTGACATTATCCTCATTTGCCTTTCCAAGCATCCTAGCGGAGCTAAGAGTGGGACCTCCTAGGCTCTTTATTGTTGGCTCAGATCAGTTGATTAATTCCCATGACCAAACTCTTTGATCAGCAAATTAATCGACTGATCAGTTAACGTTTACTCCACTATAAAATGATAACTGAACTCCAACGCAAAAGAACATATCCGAAGCGATAACTAGACTTGTATGTTGTACTAATGTCCCTCTACCTTTAGCATTCGTAATCATATTCAGGTAGTCGGATAACTGTTACTGTCAACCTGAATCATGATTACTTCTTGTATTCCTTGAGTCCCATTCACCTCTCATGATTACCAAACATGTTGATAACTCTTATCAACAAGACTGCAGTACTCAGTAATCGACTTGGTGACATTCTCAAGGGAATGCTTACTCTGAATCAGAGGGTAAATTCTATCTTGACAATATATGTTCACAACCCTATGAACATGACATACCCAAGATACCCAGGTGTTGATCTTCTATAGACCTCACTGATTGGTAAGTCAAAGCAGTCATATCCACAGTCTGTGTTCATAATCGTCTCAAGATTGAGAACACGTACCTTATACAAGTTATGAGTTCCTATCGACTAATTGACAGCTTTGAGTGTCAATAGGAAAGCTCAGGTCCGTCAATGCACTATAAGCACTAGCATATTAACCAAGAGTCACACTCTAGTGATTGAGATTTATCACTCCATCCAATGGTAGTTAATGATGCTACAGTGTATACCTGATGAGATATCCAGTCTCATCATCCACTGTGACAAGCTTTAAGTATGAAAGAAAAGTAATTCGTATCTCATTGTATGTATCTCATACACACACGAAATACTTACTATATACTTATGGATTAAACAATCATCTCATAAAAGAAACATACATAATGAAATGTAAAGCTGATATCCATATATTAAAATGCTAATGTCTAATACATATAGTAATGGTTTGAGGGCACAAACCCAACAAACTCCCACTTGCACTCATAACCATTCAGAATTACATCTAAGACCTAGACTATCTAGATGACGATCAAAGACCTTCTGTGGCAAGGCCTTTGTAAACGGATCAGCAAGATTGTCAGATGTGGCAATCTTGGTGATAGTCACATCTCCACGTTGAACAATATCTCGGATAAGATGATATTTCCGCTCTACATGCTTTCCCTTTTCCGTGGTTCCTTGGCTCCTTGGACTGAGCCACTGCCCCACTATTATCACAGTAAAGCGTAATAGGCGACAGCGACATACTCAGCTTCTGTAGTTGAGTCTGCAATGCATTTCTGCTTAATGCTCCTCCAACTGACAGCACCACCTCCCAAGGTAAGAGATGACCGGACGTCGACTTTCTCGAATCTTTATCTGACATAAAGTCCGAGTCAGTGTATCCTACTGGAATTAACTCACTACCACCATACATAAGCATATAATCTTTAGTCCTTCTCAAGTACTTAAGAATGTGCTTAACGGCTGTCCAGTGCTTTGGACCTGGATTCGACTGATACCTGCTAACCATGCCAACAGCAAAACAGATATCTGGTCTAGTGCATAACATCGCATACATGAGACTTCCTACTGCCGAAGCATAGGGAATTCCTGTCATGCGATTCCTCTCCTCCTGTGTCTTTGGACACTGGTCCTTGGAGAACGCTAAACCATGCCTGAAAGGTAACAAACCTTTCTTCGAATTATCCATTGAAAACCTAGTTAGCACTTTATCAATATAAC
Organism: Hydrangea macrophylla; assembly: GCA_033977485.1. Lineage (NCBI taxonomy): Eukaryota > Viridiplantae > Streptophyta > Magnoliopsida > Cornales > Hydrangeaceae > Hydrangea > Hydrangea macrophylla. The sequence goes on along the minus strand of CM066996.1, from coordinate 98,583,156 downwards.
CAGCTTGAGATAATCCCATTATCTTTCGCTTGCGATCTCGAAAGAGCTTTATCCCAAGAATATAGCTCGCCTCTCCTAGATCCTTCATATCGAAAGTACTAGCTAGCCAAACCTTGACCGTTGACAGCGCCGCTACATCATTTCCAATGAGTAGAATGTCGTCAACATAAAGCACAAGAAAAGCCACCACTTTCCCTTCACATTTCTTGTATACACAAGGTTCATCCAGATTTTGCATGAAACCAAACGACTTGACCACTTGATCAAATCGGATGTTCCAACTTCTGGATGCCTGCTTAAGCCCATAAATGGACTTTTGCAACTTGCATACCAAGTTACTTTTCCGACCAGCTATGAACCCTTCTGGTTGTTGCATATAGATGTCCTCCTCAAGATTGCCATTCAAGAATGCAGTCTTGACGTCCATCTGCCAGATCTCATAATCTAGGCATGCAGCAATGGATAAGAGTATTCTGATGGACTTCAGCATGGCTACCGGCGAGAAGGTTTCCTCATAGTCAATGCCCTCCCTTTGAGTATAACCTTTCGCTACAAGCCTAGCCTTAAAGGTTTCAACCTTTCCATCAGATCCTCTTTTTCTCTTGTAGACCCACTTACAGCCAATGGGTTTAATATTGGCTGAAAGTTCTACAAGATCCCAGACCTGATTAGAATCCATAGATTCCAATTCAGCCTTCATAGCTTTAACCCAATGAGCTGAATCAACATCAGCTATTGCCTCTCCGTATGTGGTAGGATCAGATTCAGATTCTATGGAGACAGCTTCAAAAACTTCTCCTAAGAACATATATCTATCAGGCTGACTGATAATCCTCCCACTACGACGAGGTACTGGTGCGAAAATAGGTGAAGAAGTGGTGTTTTCTTGATTTACATCGTTATTAACTGCGGGTTGGATTGAGGGCTCTCCTTTTATCTCTCTAAGATCTATCATTCCCTTAGGTTTATGGTTCATGATATAATCATTCTCTAAGAAAACAGCATTTGTACTAACAAACACTTTCTGTTCCCTTGGATCATAAAAATACCATCCATAAGTACCCTTTGGATAACCCACAAAGTAACATACTTCCGATCTAGAATCCAATTTGCTCATCTTTCCTTTCAGCACATGTGCCGGACACCCCCATATCCGGAGATGTTGCAAAGAAGGCTTGCGCCCAATCCACATCTCTCGTGGTGTCCTTGGAACAGATTTGCTTGGTACTAGATTTAGTATGTAAGCAGCGGTTTCCAAAGCATAACCCCAAAGGTATAATGGCAACTCAGAATAACTCATCATCGACCTAGTCATGTCTAAAAGAGTCCGATTCCTTCTCTCCGCTACACCGTTCTGCTGAGGCATACCAGGTACAGTCAATTGTGACAGAATCCCATTCTGTACGAGGTGATCAATAAACTCATTAGAGAGGTACTCGCCACCTCGATCAGATCGTATGGCCTTGATATGTGTGCCCAATTGCTTCTCCACTTCAGCCCTAAACTCTTTGAACTTTTCAAAGGCTTCAGACTTGTGCTGCATTAGGTACACATATCCATACCTGGAGTGGTCATCAGTAAATGTTATGAAATACTCATAACCACCCCTTGCTCTAATATTTATTGGTCCACACACATCAGTATGAACTAATTCTAACAATGCATCGGTTCTATTGCCCTTTGCAGGAAAGGGCCTTTTGGTCATCTTACCCTCTAAACAAGACTCGCAGACTTCCATTGGTTCGAGAACCAAATCGCCTAAGACCCCTTCTTTGACTAGTCTGCCAATCCTATTTAGATTGATATGACCAAGCCTCATGTGCCAAAGCCTTGTTGGATTAGTGGAAGGTCTCTTTCTTTTAGATGGTACAGTTACCACTGAGTTATTAAGTTCCATGCAAGAATCTTTAGTAATATTGGGAGTAATCACATACAAACCATTTGATTTAACACCAGAACATATAAAAGAACTATTTCTTTTAATCACAACTTCAGTTCCAAAATGAAAAGAATAACCATTATTCGATAAATTAGAAACTGAAATTAAATTACGTCTCATTGAAGGGACGTAAAGAACATCTGATAAAATCAAAACTTTATTGTCTAGAAATTCTAAAACTACGACTCCTATAGCAACCGCAGAAACGGTTGCGCTAGAACCTAGAGTAAGTACGATTTCCCCATCACTGCACCTCCTGGTTGATCTGAACCCCTGCAATGAATTACAGATATGGTTAGTCGCACCAGAATCAATGCACCAAGTGTTTGAAGTATCCGTTATAAAACTTAATTCAATCACATGTGATTCAATCGTACCTTGAACTCTTGTAGCTAAGAATTCTGGACAATTCCTCTTCCAGTGGCCCTTCTCACCGCATTGGAAACACTTTCCTTTGCCTTGGCCACCTACCTTCCCTTTGCCCTTACCTTTTCCCTTAGATTTTGCAATCTTAGGGACTGGTCCAACACTTGAACCACCAGTGCTAGCTTTCTTCTTCCCTTTCTTTCCTTTCGGCACAGATCGGGAAGAGGAAGCGCTTTTCTCAACGTTCAAAACGTTGACCCCAGGTTTGATCACCCCTTCCGCTGCCAAAAGAGAACTCATCAATTCGCTCATTGAAAAATTCATTTGATTCATATTATAGTTAAGTTTAAATTGAGCGAATGAAGGCGATAGCGAATTGAGGATCATATCAACTTGGGTCTGTGCATCGATGTTGGCACCTAGGGTCTCCAGCTCGTTTAAATAACCAATCATTTTTAAAACATGTTCCTTGACTGGAGTCCCTTCCGACATCTTTGCACTCATTATCTTTTGCATGGCTACCTGTCTGGCAGGCCTGCCATGCTCCCCAAACATCTTTTTCAGGGATGTGATAATGTCACTGGCAGAATCATTCGATTGGAATTGGTGTTGCAACACACCAGCCATTGAGGCCAGAATATAGCAACGAGCCATTCCATTCGACTTCTTCCATTTGTCGAACTCGCGTCTGGCAGCTGCCGAAGCATTTGCCGCGGGTTCTTCAGGGCTTGGGGTGGTGAGGACATATATGTGATCCTCCGTAGTTAACACGATATCAAGATTACGTTTCCATTCAGTGTAGTTGTTTCCAGTTAACTTGTTTTGAGTGAGTATGGTGGCAAGTGGACTAAATGCAGATCCAGACATTATGATTACTGAAAATCAAACAAACAAAATAAATATGGATATCAGAATTTGACAGTTTGAAATAAAAGAATCCTTTAAAACTCTTATTTTAAAACAAAGTCGCCGGAATATCGAAACGAAAGAATAAAGCCTCCGTGTGGTGGTCAATGTTCGATCTTTCGATTTATCATAACTTATCCGCTATGCAACTCTTGCAAAACAAATTATGACTTCCAAACCTATTTGATCTCTAAGTTTATGAATAATGCCCCGTGTGGGATCCCTTATCCATAGCTTAGCTAGTGTGTACCATTAACTAGGATCCAATCACAACCGTCTCAAGTAGTGCCTCCGTGTGGTGGTCACCCTCTAACACGTCTGATTGATCCTATCAAAAGAAGTTCACATCTAGTAACCAATGAGTAATACACCCTCCGTATGGAATGATCACCCCTGACGAGGTGACACAGAATGCACCACTCATCTTACAGTGAACCGTTAATGGAAGATCGTGGGTGTAATCAATAAGACCCTCTCCCACTAGATTTAGTAAAAAGGATTTTGCTTTTTGAGAAAAATCTGTTTCTACACACTTCCCATAAACATCTAATGTTTACTAATGTGTTGAAAACGGTTTTTGAATTTTATTTTAGAAAACTTGTTTTGCGTGCATGCAACAATGTATTATATGCCAATCACAAACCAAGCACATAAAACAAAAAACTAAAATGAAATATAGGCATTCAAACAATGCCTCTATCTCCCATGGCTCTATCTCCATAGAACCTGCTCTTGGTTTGGTCGCCTCCACCTCCATCTTCATGGATTTTTCTAATTCTATTACATTTGTCCTATGCTTCTTACGAAGCTTACAATTTTTCTAGAAATAGAAATAGCAACAAATAAAATAAAAAGGCTAGGGAAACCGGTGCGACTTTCCTTTTCATAGGATTGAAGTCGCAGCGCCCTTTACATATGCCTTAAAATCAAACCAAAATTAAAACAACACACCAATCTCAAAACATTCAAACACAAAAATAAATGCTCTTGGTGCCATGGGAGATAGCGACTAACTTTTGCTGCAAAAGGGTTAGTCGTACATGCATCCACACATACATAACAAATATATGTAACTGTTGGAACACTTAATTGATTCACACAGTATATAAACTCTTTACATACTGAATTAGAACTTAAAACAGCATCTTACTTCTCTGACACAGTTCGATCGATCGAAGACCGTTCGATCGCTCGAACCTTCGATCAATTGAACATTGTTCAATCGCTTGAACATTCTGTTTCACATAATAATTTGAAAATTTTACAGAATATTTTAAAATTAAAGTTTTTAATTTCAAAAGTCTTAAAAACTGTGAAACAGAGAACTTGACAAAGAGTCTGTCTCGATCGATCTAACTACATTCGATCGATCGAACACCAGAAAGTTTCGATCGATCGACAACTGTTCGATCGATTGAGTACAGAGCGTTCGATCGATCGAGAGTACTTCGATCGATCGAACCCACCTTGCATCCAATGCAATCACAGATTTGTATACTGCTGCGATAACACTGCAGAAACAGATCTGTGACGATGCAGTTTCGAAAACAGTTCTAAAATCAACATGCAAATCAAAATAGTGTTCCAAAAACGCATCTATAGATCCAAACGAGCGTGGCTCTGATACCAATTGTTGGAAAAACCGGTTTAAAATAAATGTTTAAACGCGCAGTGGAAAAGTTAAGTTATGAAAACTTAATGGTAGCCCAGGATCTACTACTCGTCAATTCTATGGATGCGCACAAGAGGGGACAAAAATTATACCTTACTGTCTTGAACCCAATTCTGAAATCTCTGACTTCCAGCAGCCTCTACTAGATGGTCTTCACTCTTATGACTCCTATGGATGCTCGCAGGAAGGGCTAGGGTTGGTGGGAACCCTAATGGAGAGGATACAGAAGGTCTTGGGGCTCCAAAACAGTTTTTGCAGCTTCAGACGTTCAAAACGATGAACCACAACTCCAGAACGCAGATGCCCTATTTATAGATTCCCAGAACCGACCTAGCACTCGAGCGATCGAAGTGGCTTCGATTGATCGAACATTCGATCGATCGAACCATCTTCAATCGATCGAACCTGTCTAGACTTCAATCGATCGAGACAACTTTGATCGATCGAACCTGTCTGACATTATCCTCATTTGCCTTTCCAAGCATCCTAGCGGAGCTAAGAGTGGGACCTCCTAGGCTCTTTATTGTTGGCTCAGATCAGTTGATTAATTCCCATGACCAAACTCTTTGATCAGCAAATTAATCGACTGATCAGTTAACGTTTACTCCACTATAAAACGATAACTGAACTCCAACGCAAAAGAACATATCCGAAGCGATAACTAGACTTGTATGTTGTACTAATGTCCCTCGACCTTTAGCATTCGTAATCATATTCAGGTAGTCGGATAACTGTTACTGTCAACCTGAATCATGATTACTTCTTGTATTCCTTGAGTCCCATTCACCTCTCATGATTACCAAACATGTTGATAACTCTTATCAACAAGACTGCAGTACTCAGTAATCGACTTGGTGACATTCTCAAGGGAATGCTTACTCTGAATCAGAGGGTAAATTCTATCTTGACAATATATGTTCACAACCCTATGAACATGACATACCCAAGATACCCATGTGTTGATCTTCTATAGACCTCACTGATTGGTAAGTCAAAGCAGTCATATCCACAGTCTGTGTTCATAATCATCTCAAGATTGAGAACACGTACCTTATACAAGTTATGAGTTCCTATCGACTAATTGACAGCTTTGAGTGTCAATAGGAAAGCTCAGGTCCGTCAATGCACTATAAGCACTAGCATATTAACCAAGAGTCACACTCTAGTGATTGAGATTTATCACTCCATCCAATGGTAGTTAATGATGCTACAGTGTATACCTGATGAGATATCCAGTCTCATCATCCACTGTGACAAGCTTTAAGTATCAAAGAAAAGTAATTCGTATCTCATTGTATGTATCTCATACACACACGAAATACTTACTATGATACTTATGGATTAAACAATCATCTCATGAAAGAAACATACATAATGAAATGTAAAGTTGATATCCATATATTAAAATGCTAATGTCTAATACATATAGTAATGGTTTGAGGGCACAAACCCAACACCGATTACGTGGGAAGGGTTTAAGGCAGAATTCAATCGTCGATTCTTTCCGCGAGCCGCCTACAATGCAAAGAAGCGAGAGTTTGATAACCTCAAGCAAGGAGACTTGACTGTAACGGAGTATACTTCCAAGTATAATACGTTGTTGAGGTTTGGTAAGGGTTCCGTGCCAGAGGAGGAAGATAGGGCAAGGAAATTCGAAGAGGGTTTACGGAAAAATATCCGTCTAAGGGTGGAAACCTATGAACATTCGACTGTGGCAGCAGTACAACAAACGGTGCTAGTGGCCGAAAGTGGAATGGAAAGGTCGAGGCAGAATCAGCACGGTAAACGATACAATGAGAGTGGGGATAGGAACCAAGGCGGATATCCACATCGATCTGCATTGCCCAAAAGGCCAAAACAACAATTGCCAACAAATTACCACACCCCAAAAAAAAATTGATGTATGCAAGAGAGAAAAAGCAAAAGTTGAATTCCGCTAGTCTAAAATGAGAATTATGGGCATATATGACTACATGAGGAGTATTTTTAGCACAAGTAAAATTTTTAGTTAATTCCATGATACCATGTGCCATGCAACTTGCAATGGCGTGGTACTCTCTAATTAATAAAAGTGAATTATTTGAATGCGACTCATATGTACTTCTATATGTTAGGTAAAATATTAATTATCATGGTTGTATAAAATGTGGTGTTACAAACCGATCAAATTTTGTTGTTTACACATCCATTCCTATATTTATAAGAAAACATTTTTCACATAAATACAAACCACAAATGTATTAGTACGATATATTTTTAATAACATGGTATCATTTATTATTTTCAGCTTAGTTATATTACTGTCTTTGTTTTATTAGCTGACTAGTACTGTGTGGTGTGGACAATTAACTGAATTCACCCGTCATTCCCTATGAACCCAAAAAGGAAATTTATTTTTCTCTATTTTTGTTGTTCCGGGGTATGACATACTATCTGTAATGAATGTGATTTAATAAAGAAGTTAGAAAATTTAAATATGAGTTTCATAAGTAATCTGAAAATTTAAATATGAGTTTCATAAATATGTGATAAAAAAATAAGAAATTGGTTCTCAAAAAATCGATCTATCCGACAGTTTTATCCAGATATTATCAAACACATAATAGGGATATAAACTGTCAAGGTCCAACGACTCCAACCATGTGAACATGTTAATTACTTTCCCAAACAGCATCTATTATGTTTTAAGAATTTCTAAACACGTACTGTACGTCGTAATTAAGAATGGCTGGGATCTAACAATTAATCACATTGAATTGAAACCTGATGGTCAGCTGGGAATTAAGAGGAGATCCATATCTCTTCTTCTTCAATTTTCAGTCGGTTAGAGAGAGAGAAAGGAGACGGGGGTTTGCCGGAACTTCTCGACATCAATCGACGCGCCGTTCGACACCCAATTTCAATTCCGATACCGGATTCGGACTCGTAGAGGTGAATATTTGGATCAAATTGCATCAATTTAAAACTTCAGAACCCAAATTGACCCAAGAGCGGTTGTGGGAACGATAGACGGGTAGAGAGACTTTGGGTAAGTCAATGTAGAGAAAAGAAAATATAAATCGAGAAAATGAAGCTTTAATGAGTAAATAAACGTGAAGTTGAGCTTAAAACAAACTACTTCTCCTACCATTTAATGGTCATTGGAGACTAAAGACACTTAAACTTGTGGATTTTAATGAAGTATGAATAAACTTTATAAAATTCCAAGATAAAGAATCTAAACCACGAAGATGGGCTTAGACTCAAACTACTTCTCCTACCATTTGATGGTCATTGGAGACTAAGGACAACTTGAGCTCCTTGAAGTTGATCGAACAAGTCATCAATCCTTGGTAATGGATACTTATTTTTAATAGTCAACTTGTTCAACTCCCTATAATCAATACATATAAGCATGGTTCCGTCTTTCTTCTTAACAAAATAAAATTGGTGCTCCCTACGGAGAAATACTAGGTCGAATAAATCCCTTGACGAGCAACTCTTGTAACTGGTTCTTTAACTCTTTCAGTTCCACCGGTACCATTCTATACGGTGTCTTTAATATTGGTTGTGATCCATGTGCTACCTCAATAGTAAATTCAATCTCTCTTGCCATTTCAGGTAAGTATCCTATTTTCATCCTATTTATCCCCTCTCTCTCTCTCTCTCTCTCTCTCTCTCTCTCTCTCCTAGTCTGTTCCCTCTAGGGTTTTTTCATGGTTCACAGAATTTCCCAATTTCTTTGTCTCTGCTTCGCATTCCGGGGGACTGTAATTGATCCTCTCCTAACAGATTTCTTCGTGAGTTGCCCAGATTAGGTACGAGTATTTTTGTTCAATTTTTTTTACTTCTGAATGATCGGTGGACAATTGCCCCCGGATAATACTAGACCCACACCCAAATCTCACACCCATCCATCCACACCCTGATGTGGGCCAATATTGTGGTTCATACCACTTTATAATCTCTCTCCTCTCCTCATTGGTCCACATCAGGGTGTGGATGGATGGGTGTGAGATTTGGGTGTGGGTCTAGCATTACCCATTGCCCAATGAAAGATAAACCATTTTCGTAGGGAACACGATTGCATTGAGCATATGTAACAAACTGTTAAATCTCTAGGTTACCCGTAGAGGTGGAGTGTTGTATTCGGAGGGTTCTTGGAATGATACCCACAAACATTTTATTTCCTCATGATAGTTTCTTACACAGCAATGAAGAGGAATCCATAAACTGCTCCACAATCGGTCTCAAAAGCACATACAGTATGAAATGTATGCTATGGCGTTCTTCCATAAAAATTGGCATGTCACTCTGTGTTTGGAAAAACAAGTAACGCCATACGAATCTTAGTCTAGACGTTACACAAACTGTCCTGACTCTTGTGAACTTTCCCAGCTCAAGTTGAAAGCCCCCGGAGCTGGGATAGAATCACTTAGCCAGGAAATAAGGCTCCAACTTCGCCCGGTTCTGGAATTAAAACCAAGTTTCATACCGGGTATTAGTGTATTACTAGGATAATCAAAGCTTTCCCACAAAACCCGATTCTGAGATTCACCGGTGAGAACAAAGTTCTGAAAACTAATTTGATTTATACATAGCCCATGGTTACTCTATTATGGGAAAAATACTACTTTCAATTTCTTAAGGGCCATTTGGCCCTAAATTGTTCCAAAACCTCTATTGATAAAGACATTCAAAACAACTTCATTACTTTGTTCACTTAATCTTTGGGGCTTCTTTACATCCTTGATTTGACCTCTGGGGATCCTGGTTAGACTCCGGAGCTTTTCCTTTGATTTGCGTGCCTGGTGGGCCCCCTGCGGTAGTTATTTCTTTTTTGACATGTCAAAATGGGGTGTCAACAATATGTAGTCACTCAATTTCCGCACTACCGACAAAATCCATAAGAGTCTCCAATTGCATTGTTGTAAAGTCTGAGTCCTAAAATAAAAGAGTCTTCAACTGCATAGAAGAAGACTGAGGATATGGTTGATGCACCCCCAGTAGACGAGGACCCAGAGGACGAGGGTGAGGACGACAACGATAATGAACCAGGGGATGATGATGATATGGATGAGGATGAGGATGAGGAGGACAAGGACATCGATGACGATGAGCCAGAGCATGATCCAAAGGAAGACCCAGAGGACCCAGAGGAACCCGAGGACCCAATTGTGTTATCCATATGTTTTTCATTCAACAACTTCTCAAAATAGCTCTTCCACCTTTCCTTAATCTCTTCGTCGTTCACTAATACCCTAGAGCCATCGCTTTTTATACACTTAATCTGATTAATGTCTCTTGTTTTCCTTTCTCTCGACTGAGCAAGCTTATAAATACACTAGGTATTGCCCGTGCCCCCGAGGGCACTACTTTGAAAAAAAAAAATTAAAAAATAAAAATAAAAAGAGAATATTGTTAGAAATGTACCGTAGTGCCTTTTGGCCCGTACCTAAAAGCACTATGGAACATCAACATGGCTACGGGCCCAAATACTTTATAAACACACTCTATCTCTCTCCTAGGTGGCACTGTGGGGTCTGGATAATTTCAGTGGACCTCACAGTGTTACCCATAAGAGGGATAGAGTGTGTTTGTAAGTGTTTGTGCCCTAAATATTACTCATGGAACATTTCTATCTTTACGTATCTTTGGGCAATAAGTAACTTCATGTACTTCACAGTACTTCACACTTGATAATGTTATTAGCTTCCTAAACAATTTTTTTTTTAGAAAGATAGTAATATAAACGTTTAGCCTTGACTACACAATGAAGGATTTAGTCGTAGTTTCATTTTCTTAAATATTATTTCAGCATTGTATATACCAAAGATTGAAAAAAAAAATGTTGTTTGTTTAAGTTTACATCACTTAAGTAGTAAATGTAAGGGTAGTTGACATTATCTTTTTTCTTTTGATTTTTAAAACAAAAATGCAACTAAACAACGTCTTCAATAGGGAAAAAAAAAGAAGCAAAATACCATATTCTACATAAAAGCATGTAGCTATCTAACATAGCTAGTCCTTTCACATATCTACATAAATTTTAGATATGCTAGATCTAACATATCTAAGATACCCTAAGGGGTAGAGAGATAAAGAGAAAATAACACTTAAGGACACTTTCAATTTATGAGACACTAAAATTTAGGAAAACTAAAATTAAATTAATCACAAAAATTTAGGAAGCATTAACTTTAGCATTTAAAATTTCAATAATGCTAGGTGTACACACTTTTTGAGACACATCTTTAAATGCATGTACCATGTACTGTGTAAGTGGTGCACAGAAAAAATGTGAAAAATTCAAACAGCATAAAGTAAACTCATTTAAAGCACAGTATGTCAAAAGGTGTGTCAAAAAGTGTATACACCTAGCATTATTGTTAAAATTTATAGATACAGCATTTTAGGAAGCACTAAATATAATAAATATAATACAAATTACAATCTCATTGATTGATGGGGAGGAAATAACAATAAAGGAAACCATAATTTTTGAAACACCAAAATTTGGGGAAACAATGTAAGAAATATTAAAATTAGCATTTCCCATTGACGGTGTTGACTGAATTAAACTGATTAGGGACAATTCACAACATAAAATACCTAGATTTGGGACAATCCATTAAAGGAAAGGAGATTTTGACATATTATGGAATGAAGAATCCCAAATTTGGGAGGTAATCAAAACATTAAATACCTAGATTTGGGAGGTATTTTGGAAAGGATAATCACTACACAATATTGAAATTCAAATCAATTACAACTATCCCTCAATCAGTTTTTGGAAAGGATTCTGGAAAAGATAATCCAAAGGGACTATAGGAAACATTAAACTTTAGGGACTACATAACACACAATTAATGGAGGGAAACAATTATTTTATGGAAACAATTAAACACATTCCAAATTTTATGTTCTATCTAACCATAATAAAAACAATTAAAATGTTCAAAGGCAATTTAGGGAACACTGTTATCCAAAAATCAATGAAAAAAAAAAGTTGCTAATTAAAACTTTTTTCTAAGTGAGAACAAAATTTTAAATCAAGGACATTCAACATAGATTTAAAATAGACAAACAAATCAAAGAAATTTTTTTTTTTTTTTAAATATCACAGAAATCAACATAACTTTTTTTCAAGGACATTCAACATTTCTTTTTTCAAGGACAGATTGCTTATGAATGCATACAACAAACACCAAAAATAGATTGTTTATGAATGCAGAGTTGAACATAACTTTTTTTTAATTATCCTTTTTGCATATGGAACATAACTTTTCAATTTTCCTTTTCGCATGTGAATGAAGTTCAACATAACTTTTTTTTCAAATACAGAGTTGAAAACCATACATCATGACTACCCACAATTGGAAATCGCATATGCTATGAATGAACATTGTAAAGGTATAAACGAAAAGAAAAGGCATAAACCTTGATGCATAAAGGCAAAATTGTTCTGAACACCATCCATCCATCATGACCACCAAAAGAAAGGGCGTAAAAAGTAATTGGGAGTTAACCATACATCATGACCCACAATTGTTTGCGTGTCTATGTTGATTCATATGCCAACCAAAATCATAGTAAATTGGTAACCAAAATCATAGAACTGCCAGCCAAATTGGCAACCAAATTGATTTTTTTTCCCTAAAGAAATAACCATACAAAGAAAAAAAACTGAACATGTACTCATCATGATCATCCACTCACCGGATCTGATTGAGGGATAGTTGTGATGCCCACTCAAAGGATTTCAGTCGTACACCCCCACGTCCTCCACCGTTTTGATCCTCCTGACATCCTCCTCCGAACACCCCACGGTAGCGCACAGAGAGAGAGAGAGAGAGAGAGAGAGAGAGAGAGAGAGAGAGAAGTGGTGGGGATTGTGGGTGTGCGAGGGAGAGGCGGTGGGCAACACCCCACGGTGGCACACAGAGAGAAAAGAGAGAGGCGGTGGCAGATCTATTTGGTAATCTTGACAAAGAGAGAAAAGGGATCAAAACCTCAAATCAAGAGATTAAAGAAGCTCAATAGATTAGAGAATCGGATGGTGATGGTGATGGTGCTGGAGAGGCGGTGGAAATGGAGAAGCCGTGAGAGAGAGAGAGAGAGAGAGAGAGAGAGAGAGAGAGAGTAGGGTTGGGGTTAGGGTGGTGGTGGTGGGGGGGGGGGGGGGAAGAGATGAGAGAGAGGGGAGATGGGAAGATTGGAAGAGATAATTTGACCCCCCAAAAAAATGACAGAATGAGAGTGTTGAGGAGTGAGAGGCTATGGGGATGTTAATCTAATCCTAGTCAGCAAAAGTTGATCCTAGTCATATTTTTTGTTGTCCCAATAGGACAAAGTTCTAATTTATAATATAGATTTTTCTCCCTCTCTAGTGTCTAGTTTGGTGTAGATTGGCATCATAGGCTTTCATTTTAGCAACTCTAACTGTCCTTTTAACATCCTTACTTGCACATTTATAGCTTTTGAAGTGTTCATCACTTTTATCATTTTGCCACTTCTTAAAGCAATCCTTTTTGGTTTTTACTGCAGTTTGTACCTCTTCATTCCACCACCAAGTGTCTTTAGAAGCTAACCCTCTTCCCTTCGACTCTCCGAGGACCTCCTTTTGATATTCTCGTGATGCACCCTGCCATTCTATCCCACATAGTATTGCTTCCATCTTCCAAATTCCAAGGTGCTTCTGTATACATTTTCTCTTGGAATATTGCTAGTTTCTCGCCTTTAAGGTTCCACCACCTAGTTCGCGGGTTTATAGGGTCTTTTCTAGTACAACATTGTCCTTTTATCTGGATATCTAAAATAGTAAGTCTATGTTGAGATGTTAAATTCTCTCCTGGGATGACCTTACAGTCTTTACATGCTAAGCGGTCTGTCTTTCTCACAAGGAACAAATCGATCTGCCTTCTATTAGATCCACTCTTAAAGGTTATCAAGTGTTCTTCCCTCTTTTTGAAAAAGGTGTTTGCTACTACAAGATCATATGCTACTGCGAAATCTAAAATACCCACCCCTGCCTCATTCTGATCTCCAAAACCATACCCCCCATGCACCCTTTCATATCTAGTTCTATCTTTGCCTACATGGCCATTAAAATCTCCACCTACAATTATCTTCTCTCCTCCCGGAATTTCTTGCATTAAAGCATCCAACTCATCCCAGAATTGTCTTTTAGTGTGATCATCCAATCCTACTTGGGGCGCGTATGCACTAATCACATTAATTATATCCACTCCAACTACCAGTTTGATAAGCAATATTCTGTCTCATTTTCTTGTGACTGTCACAACTTTATCCTTGAGGTTCTTGTCAACCACGATTCTGACACCATTTCTATGCCTATCTTTCCCTGTATAGAATATCTTATACTCGGTCTTTTCTACCTCCTTAGCTTTCTCTCCAACCCACTTTGTTTCTTGTAAACATACTACATTAACCTTCTTCTAATCATAGTGTCTACTAGTTCCATAGCTTTACCTGTTAAGGTTCCTATATCCCAAGTTGCTAACCTAAGCCTATAGTTCTGGACTAGCTTCTTTACCCGCGGTGGTCCAGATGAGCGCGGGAACCCTTGCTTATTTAACACCGCACCCAGGCGTCGATGCGACGCCCCTTGCACATTTTTCGAAACACCTAAAGGCAGGCGCAACGCGTCGCTTAAAGGGAACGCCCTAGCATTTACACGAGTATTCATATTTTGATTCATATCATAAGGATCCGACGGTTTTTTTTACGTGCTGGCTGTCAAGCTACCTAACGCACTAACCCTCATCTTTTATCCGGGCTTGGAACCGGCAGTGTTGAAACAACCCATGCAGAGTTGTGTACAACATTTATTCCATAAGGTATATTATAGTGATGCTTAGTATTTTGCAAATTTGGCACATTTTTTTGCAAAGTCCAAACGACTTTTATGAAAATCCAAACTACCCTTAAGAAAGTCTAAACTTGCTATAACATGTTACAAAATATTTAATGCCCCCTGACATGTGGCAGTCCTCCTCTTCCCATCCAATCCACACCTGCCATGTGTATAATAGTTTTACTCCACCTAGAGCCAAACCATTCCTACCCCACTACAGCCAAAACCGAAAAATATGACTTGATGGTTGGGGTAAAAAATTCTAAAATAAAAATTAGGCTAACTACATTTTACACTCTCCTAGTTAGTCTTTTGTGTCAATTTGGTTCCTATAGATTAGAAAGTGTCATTTTAGTGCATGTAGTTTTATAAGTGTCAGTTTAGTCCTCAAATACTTTTTGTGACAATTTTTTTACTTTCAGTGACAAAACTATTTGTCACTGAAGGACTTATTGGATTTTTATTTAACACACTTATAAAACTACATACACTAAAGTGACACTTTCTAAATTACAAACATCAATCTGACACAATTGACAACACGACAAGGTGTAAAATGTCCATAACCCTAAAAATTATTCTGCAGTCCTACTGATAGTTATGGAATTTTTTACCCAAGGCATCAAAATGGGGTAAATAAGTCCCTCACCCATCACTATTTCAACTTAATTCCCAAACCCATCACTTTTCTATAAGTCGTGACTTCAACTTGCGATTTCAGGCCAAACCAAATCCAGGCTGAAATCGCGAGTTCAAATAGCGACTTTAGAAGAACTCGCGATTTGAAGTAGCGACTTCATCAGAAATCGCTACTTGAAGTAGCGACTTCATCAGAAGCTAAATTCCCAGCAGTCTGTCCCATTGCAGCAGCTCCCTGCTAGATATCCAACATATATTGCATAATTGAACCACCAAGCATTATTAATCCAACATAATTAATCCAATTATAATGTGTAAATGTAAAAAGTGAGAGAGAGAGTGGGAGAGAGATAGAGAGATATGTGTGAGAGAGTGGGAGAGAGATAGAGAGATATGTGTGAGAGAGTGGGAGAGAGATAGAGAGTGCGAGAGAGTGGGAGAGATAGAGAGTGCGAGAGAGGGAGTGGGAGTGGGAGAGAGATAGAGAGATAGGTGCAAGAGAGTGGGAGAGAGATAGAGAGTGCGAGAGAGTGAGGGGGAGAGAGATAGAGAGAGTGGGTGATACAGAGAGTGGGAGATAGAGATAGAGAGAGAGAGAGAGAGTGAGGGGGTGAGAGATAGAGAGAGTGGGAGATAGAGAGATAGAGTGAGAGAGAGAGAAAGAGTGGGAGGGGCAGAGAGATAGAGAGAGATAGTGGGAGAGAGATATAGATGTATAAAATTAATTAAATCTATATATATATAAATGTGTAACTATTTGTTTATAATACATCAAAAAACAAACAAAAGTGTAATTATTTTGTTGATCCTATGGACTATATTTGTTTATAATGTGTCCCACACCACGGAACCCTCTTCGTTCTCTTAGGCCTACCCTCTGCCTGTGGTGGATCCTCCACGAGTGGAACCTCCACGAGTGGAACCTCCTCTGCGGCCTGTGGCTGGATGACCTACGATACCCCTCGCCCTCTGTGGCCATGACGACCTCTACCCCTAGCGTAAACTGAACGTATCGGAGGTCGTCGCTGAGACTCAGCCTATGTCAAAACCTCATCCTGTGTCTCTGCCATGGGGGTATCATGTCCAGTCATCTCTCTCGCCTCCACATGCATCTCCTCCGCCCCCACCTGCGTCAAACTCTCCACCATCATCACCATCGCCTCGAGCTGTGAATCTGTATGTGGTAGCGGGATCGACGATGACGACGGTGCATCTGTACATGTGTACTGTGGGATGGAGAAGTCACGGATTGGAGATATACGGAACTGAGAGCCCCCTGGAGTGTAAGGCCTATAAACGTCGTCTGTATCATCATATGCACACACAATAGGACCCTGATCATCTGGTGTATGTAGCTCAGACTCAAAGTGTGTAGATGGGTCTGTCTGCTCCTGAGTCTGAGACTGAGGCTGAGTATGATGATGCGTCTGAGGATGAGGATGAGGCTGTGGATGAGGATGCGTCTGAGGCTGAGGCTGAGGCTGAGGCTCTGAGTCGCGGGGCACGAATACTGTGGAAGATGGAACACCCCCGTATAAACGTCGGTCCTCATGAACAGCCTGTAATGAATGCTCAGTAATAGTACGAATCTCCTCCAATGCCGCCATCACCTTTGGAGGGACGGAATGAGGGCCGCCTGCTGCTAAACTAGCCAACACCGATCGTGCAACCTCATACACACGAGTCACACCATCCTCCTGAAAAACAAATGGAAAGTTTAATTACGTATTCCACATTTTATGCCAAATGCAGGATGGAAATTTTATATGCTGTACAATAAGTAAAACATCTCACCAGAACGCCGCGAATCGTACCGACTGGCTAGAAGCCAACAGTCGGTGGATCTCTAACTGGTCCAATCAGTCTACGTGTAATGCGGCTATACCATCTCATATATGGGTCTGAGGCAAGCATCTGAGCTGCATCTGGAATACCTACCATAACATGCTGTAGCCGATGGTCCCAGAGCTCTACATACTCCCTATGGAAATGACTCCAGTCGGTATTCGCATGACCACGTCGATCAATGCGATGTAATGTCCTCATAGTGTTACATGGCTCTGGGACTACCTGCCTCGTCCCGAACTGTCTCATCACTCTGTCGGGATGATGCCACTCAACCATGGCGTACATGATCAACAGACATCTGGCCATCCATGTGCCCTGCCCAGCTCGACAGTACGGAGGTAACGAAGCGACAAGCTCAGCACTGTACGGCTGCCAAATCATCTATGAAAAATATATAAAAAATTAGCAACTCGAACAATAATGCAAATAGCGGTTTAACTCTGCACATTATTTACCTGCTCGGGCCTCATCTGATCCAACTGGTCCCGAAAGTGACGCTGGACATGAGTAGGCACATCCCGAACTGAGAATCGGGTCAACCACCTAAAGTAATGACAAAATTGTTAGCACTTAAATGAATGTACGAGTAATGAATACAAATAATGTATAAAATAATGTAAGTATACCTACAACCCAATGGACCATCCTCTGGTACAGCTGCTGGTAAGGGGACTGGTCGGATATGGGTCAATCTCTCCCATGCCCAAAGCTGCGATTGATAATAATTGAGTTAAGTTATGTATGATAGACTGAACAATCGTAAAAGATGCGTAATTCACAGAATTTACATAACAAATAACCTGTAAAAGTATAAGCGGGCCGGATATCTCAACAGCGGTACGATGAACTGCAGCACACAACTCACGGTATAGATATGCCAATGCTGCACTGCCCCAGCTATAGCCAGCATCAAAGTGTCGTAGATGTGGTAGATATATGAGGCTGACCTTGTTCCCAGACTTGTCTGGGAACAACGACCCTCCTATCAACATCATACAATAACATCGAGCCATCTGCTGAATAGTGGCGTCGTCGGCATCCTGAGCGATCTGGGGAGTGAAATGGTCCCGTATCGTAGTCAGTCGCAGTGAAGATCCTGAGATAGTGGCTAGGGGTGGCGTGAAACCGAGCAACTCCTGACATAGCTCCTGCCACTGCTCCTTGGAGCGTGACACATCAATACCAGTAATCTTTGTGATGGATTGGGAAAAACTGGGGTGCCCAACACTGGTTGTACGACTCAATTGTGTAACATTGATGAACGGAATTTTGGTATGAAGTTCTAAAATTAGCTAGAACTGCCAATGCGTGAGTACATGGCATTTTATATATATCCCATTTTCCACAACTGCAAGTCCTATTAGATATGTTCACAATTTGACTAGAACCCGATGATCCCCCTTTGTTGACCTGCACGTACCCGTGCCCAGAATGAAAAATCTCGAGGTTGTACCTACCAATCTTGCCTTCTGATTTCAACAATCTGCACATTGCTCTTGGGGTGAAGTTAAAACCTTCCCTGATGGCTGTCTCCGCAAGTTCACGTCGCTCGCTAGAGTACTTAACAACACGAAAAAATATCATTTCTACACAAGCGGTGATAGGAAGATGCCTAGATTTCTTGAGTACACTATTAAACACCTCTGAGATGTTGGTTGTTCTCATACCGTACCGTCGTCCCCCATCGTGGGCAATGGTCCATTTTTGGGCGAGAATTGCATTAAGATACTCCCACGCCTTTGGATCAACCTTCTTAATCTCTTCCATGAACCCATTAAATTTACGGACTTGGTGGGTACTCCCAGCATTCCACACAAGTTTCTTTAGGTATGCATTTTTAAACTTTATGGCAAAATTACTCTGCACATGCCGGAGGCAATAGCGATGATACCCATCGGGCTCATGAAACCCTACATCATGCTCATTCACCGCAGAAAGGATGCCTCTATGTCGATCGGATATTAAACAAATGCCTTCTCTGCCAGGCAGAACGTAGTCCCTTAGCAATTTCAGAAACCACGTCCATGTTTTAGCTTTCTCCTCATCAACGATGGCAAATGCTAAAGGAAAAATTTGATCGTTTGCGTCTGTTCCCATAGCGATTAGTAATTTGCCCTTATATTTCCCATACAAGAATGTGGCGTCGATACTTATGACGGGGAGACAGTGTTTGAACTCATCAATGGACGCCTTAAACGCCCAAAATACTCTTTCGAAGTTCTTTACAGTCGCACTACCACCGTTCACGTAGAACCATTTTACAACCGTTCCAGGATTATACTGTTGAATTGCAGCCATGAACTTGGGCAATTCTATGTATGATGTACACCAATCCCCAAATATCATTCCAATGGCTTTCTGTTTCGCATTCCACGCCTTCTTGTATGAGACGGTGTACAAATACTTATCTTTCACCTTTTGCATTAGCGCAGCGATGTTAATAGATGCGTCCTCCTTAATCATTGGCATTATGTCCCTAGCCACTAGCCGAGCATTTAGATTTCTATGACCAAGGTTCATCGTAGTGGACATACAAGTGTGGCTTTGCTCAACCTTTATGACTTCAAACATCCCATGTCGTTTCAACCTTGCCCGTAGTTGCCACTTGCAACCTTGTGACGCCAATTGACATTTCAACGACCAACGATCCGGACTAGTTTGATCCACCATGTACCGTTGATGTGTTCTTATTGAGTACAACTCCACAAATCTCTGAAGATCATCTTTGGTTTTGAACATCATACCCTTCACCAACTCGTCTCGATCTGGATTCCATTGCCTACCCTCAATGTTTGAAGCATAACATGCCTCTCCAGTATGGATGCCCAAGTCAAACGATGTAAAAGTTGATGAACGAGGCTCATATAAAGCATTTTCAGGATTTATTTGGGTCGATAACATCGTCTTCCTCATCCCCCCCAGTATACTCGTCTGCATGCACATCTTCTTCATCCGAGTTTTTCGGTGTCAGGTTGGTGTCCATCCCTCTGTGTGCCCAATCATCACCATATCCGCAATCATCTGAATCGAACTGCACATGAATTGGCCGTTCTGAAACAATGTCTTGCATCGGACTCCTGTAATCATTCTGACTATTTTGCAATGCATTTGAGCAATCCACGTGTTGTCTAGACGTGGACAGCAATAACCCCTGTACAAACGGGTTTGAGCTTTCGCCTTCTTGTGTCAACAGAGAGGTGTACGACCCAATCCAGTCATCTAATGTTTGATGGGCATCGGGAAGATTCTCTGTCTCGACATATAGATCCATAGAGTTTATAGCCGCATTGGTAGATGCTGTTTCTAGTATTACTTGCAGACTTTCGTCATCAATTACTTCAAACGGTATAAACTTGGAAACCTGATATCCAATAACCGACGGAAACCTACAAGTGAACTTCAAACGAACACTATTCTGATGAACCCCCATTTTCTTGCAGACATTTCTAACAAGTTCAGTGCATTGAGCGTCTGTTCTCAGGCGAATGAAACTTCGACAGTTACTATCATAGTATAGACCATCAGCTCCGATGCACATGTTCCCCCCCCAATACAGCATTAAAGTCACAACACTAGCCATTTTAATACCTTCACATTTGCAAATTCAAGTGTAAGTAATCAATGGTCCATCGCGTCGTTAAGAATTGTACTTTTCTATTGAGAAAGAATTCCTACAAAACATGAGATTATTAAAAGACAAACAGTTATATTGATGAGTTACTAGTTTGGTAATTAGGTTACAGAAGAACTTGGGGGGTTCGCTGAATTTCTAATGAGTTACTAGTTTCAATCAGTTCACTACGTAAAACTTTATGAATTAAGCTTGTTAATATGGATTCACCCAAGAAAAGTGCTTTCAGTTCTCAATGGATCGAAATGATTACATTGTTCCTAGTCCAGGTTTCCAATAGGTTCATGCATGTTGGAACTTTAAATCGTATATTTCAATTGCATATGGTTCATAAATTGGGATTTGAATATGGAACGATCATCCTTAGTTCTTATATATCATCTGGAATTGAAAACGATGAGAAATTCTATTTTTCTAATGTCTACTTTTGTGTTTTATCCATACCTAAAATAATATTAAAAAATCATTAATTTCCAAAATGCAATAAGAATTTAGTGTTCAAATCCTTGCAATTTAACTAGTCAAATCCTTACATTAGTGACTAGTAGTGAGCATTCGGATTTCATGTTGAATCTTTAAGCAGGTTCGGATCCTTATCGGTTATTTTCTGTCGGATTCGGATCGGATCCAAATCCGATCCGTTTACAGGCCTATCTGTGTGTGTATGTGTATGTGTATGTGTATGTGTATCTGTGTGTGTGTATATGTATGTGTCTGTGTGTGTATGTGTATGTGTCTCTCTGAGTATGTGTATGTGTATGTGTGTCTATGAGTATCTAAGTATGTGTATCTCTGTGAGTATATATATACACACATTGTGTGTCTGTGTGAGTATGTGTGTCTGTGAGTGTGTGTATGTTAGTGTGTGTGTGTGTATGTGAGTGTATGTATGTGTATCTGTGTGTGTGTATGTGTGTATGTGAGTGTATGTATGTGTATCTGTGTGTGTGTGTGTGTCTACAGAGAGAGAGAGGCACCTGAGAGAGAGATCACACCTGAGAGAGAGAGATCACAGAGAGAGAGAGAGATCACTGAGAGAGAGATCGAGATCGCAGAGAGGGCTGAGAGATAGAGAGAGAGCATAGAGCAGATCTGGACTGAGGGAGGAAGAAGAAGATGCGGCAGGTTTTCCCACTTTAAATGAAATCGCTACTTCAAGTAGCGATTTCTGATGAAGTCGCTACTCCAAGTACTCTAAAGTCGCTATTTGAACTCGCGATTGCAGCCTGAATTTGGTTTGGCCTAAAATCGCTAGTTGAAGTCGCGACTTATAAAAAAAATGATGAGTTTGAGAATTAAGTTGAAACATTAATGGGTGAGGGACTTATTTGCCCCATTTTGATGCCTTAGGCAAAAAAAATTCGATAGTTATGCTTAGGCAAACAAATGACGCCTTTACGTTTTTGCCAATGGTTCTCTTCAAGCTGGGTGTGTACATTCCAGATATTCGTAGAAGGATTGGGAATTATGGGGGGAGTGGCGACCTGTGGTTGCAAAAGTGTATTGCTTTATCCAGATTCGGTGTATTGTCCCTTGATAATGAGTCCTTTCAGCTTTGCAATTGCATCTTCTCTTCTCTGTAATAAACCACTATCATTGACGTCCTCCTTAGGCTACTATTCATCATCCTCTTGGAGCTCCAAGTATTTCTTATCCATTACCGGGAAGCTCGAGCGTCATGGGTATGCCAGTAAGTTTCATCGTCCCAGTTCAAGAACCAAGATTGGGTTCAGCCCTTCCAAAGACAAAGACGACGATGGCGAGAACGATAAACAACAGCAATTGCAAGAAGAAGAAGAAGAAGAAGAAGAAGATGAAGATGGGGATAAGAGCGGATTGAATCAGCGGAGAGGAGCAGTGCCTGTGGTGACTGTGATAGAAGAAGCTTTACCTCAAGGGAATACAGCAATTATTTCCGCCTGCTTCGTAGGTCTCCTCACTGGCATCAGTGTCGTGCTCTTCAATAATACGGTGCGTCCCTTATTCTTCAAATTTTAACTGCAAAACTTATTGGCTTTGGTGTGCTTTTGAGGCAACCCACCCTTTTTATCGGATGCCGCCATTTCCCAAAGACCCTTAGATCATAATATGAATGATCTAATCTTGATAGTGTACCAATTAACTAGTATCCTAATAATCACTTGCTAGTAATATGTGAAAATTAACCAATGTGAATTTTTTTTCCGAGCAAATGAAGATGATATTCCAAATGAATTGGTGGTTCTCAGCAAATTTCTTTGCTCCAATAATGGCTGGAATTTCTATTTGTTTTTTTTATTTGCACTGCCTTGGCAAACCACTGATTCAACTGGGTTCTATAATTTAGCTCACCTGCTGGAGAAAGTATTCAATTGAAATGTGATACCATGTCTTTAGTGTTGATATTCAGCTCCTCTAAATTCCAGCAGGTGAAAATGAAAATGGCCCAACCACAGGGGGTAAAATATATTTAACCCTATTTTTTTTTAAATGTGTATTATATTAATATGTATCTGTGGCTGTCCCACATTGGTCTTAAGCCAATAAATAAGCTCATTGTATTCATTATTTGCTATATTGAATATACAGAAATATTCCCATCATCTGTTTCATATTTACAAAGCTTCGTATTTATATTGTTGGCCCATTCTCTAACAACTTAAAACTGTTGGAGTAACTCGTCATTTAACGTTGTATTAGAGCCTTGTTTCTGTGAGGTCTTGGGTGGAGTCTCCGTCCTCCCTTATGTGCATATTTGCACTGTGCTATTTGACTCTACTATGATAGGGTCGCACATGAGGGAGGGTGATGAATCTTTGCATGTACTAGTGGGCCCCTTCTAGAACATCTTAAGCTTTTGGAGTAACTTGTGACGTAACAATTACTATTTTGAGTTGATTTAGGCTTAGTTTGGCCCATAAAATTTTTGCAAAGCTCATAAACTAGTTACCAAGTGAATTAACATGAAATTGTGCTTTAAAAAAGGAGAAGCACCAAAATGGTGGCCAAACTAAGCCTTAGTATAGCGGATGGACATAACAAAGTGAATTGGTCATTCTATCCATAATTCATTATGATTAGTAGCTTTTTACTTCTTATTTTGTCTGCAAATAGTGTTATTTTTATTCTTGACGGTCATCAAGGATCAATATTTTGTTTCATATAGTTGTTTCAGTCCAATCAGAGACAGATGTTTTGATAACATCATGGAAACAATGAAAAGTTTTGGAATGGTTAATCAGCCATGTTATATATGCAAACAGGATAGGACATGGAATTCCGTTTTGCTCCTTAGGTGTGGTCCTCCAATTCAGTTCCACCCATGTTTTGAAACTGCAGCCGAGTTCCTTATCGAGCTGCTGTTGTTGAAGAAGACTCTCCAAATTTTAACAGTTCTAGGACAATATCTGAGAATGTGGTATGATGTTTCATCATGTGGGAAAATCTTCAGCCCCCCTGATCATAATGGAATTTGTTGCTGCATGTTATCACTAGATGGAGTCATTTATATTCATGTTTATCTATATGTATGAAGTGTAGTTCATATTAGTGTTGATCCTGCAGGTAAAGATCCTATTTAACACTAGCTTTATTTAAGAGGTGACTCCATCACCTGCATATAACTGTTGATAACTAGTGTTGCTCATTTTTAGGTGCACGAATTACGTGATTTTTTCTGGGATGGGATTCCAGATCGGGGAGCTTCATGGTTAAGGGAGGAGCCCATTGAAGTTATCCGGGAAAGGGTAATCTTAGTACCAGTCTGTGGAGGTCTGATTGTCAGCATGCTTAATGTGCTTCGAGGTGCTCTGGAAGGGCCTAAAGAAGGAATTTTGACCTCTAACGTAAAGGCTGTGCTTAACCAAGTTCTGAAGGCAGTAGCTGCTTGTTTCACCCTCGGGACTGGGAATTCACTAGGGCCGGAAGGTCCGAGTGTTGAGATAGGTGCTGCTGTAGCAAAGGGAATCAGTTCTTTGTTTGATAAAGGTGGTCAGAGAAGGCTTTCTCTTGTGGCAGCAGGATCAGCAGCTGGAATCTCTTCTGGTTGGCAGTTTTAATTCTATACTTAGTCAAATCACTTGCAAGCATCTGGCCCTTTATTTACTTAATCATCTGCTCGTCTCTCTGCATTGCAGTCTTCGATCTCAATATGCAAACTCTCACTTGGCTGATATCATAAATTAAACTTGTTCACAAGTTATTAGCTTTGAGATGCAAATAAATGCAATGAACCAAGCACGTTCTTGCATGCGCAGGCTTGACTCAGTAAAGGGCTTGTTACAGCCTATTTCTTAATTGAGTCATGCCTGACCCTGGTAATAAAATGAGCTCATTTGCAAGATTAGCCGAGCTTTTGTGATGCTGTGGTCAACTCTACCATTGCCCAAGCTAGCTTGGAAATGAAAGTTGTATGACAATCTACTTTTGGGAATTGTCTCCATGTACTGTGTACTCGTTATGTTCAAAGATTGAAATAAATTATCATTGAAATATATCGGACTTTCTGATTGTAAAGATAAAAGCATTGTACCGGCAACAGACGCTGCTAGCCAAAATGTGTCGAAGCCAGCATGAATGGCTCGGGAACATTTCAGGATGGCTATAAAGTGAAGTCATGTGGCGAGGTTTAAGCTTATTTTAAACTTGAACATTCCTTTCAGTCCCCGCCGAGGCAATCTCAAATAGCCTGCGATTCTGCTTCTCTCAGCCTTTTTGCAACCTTGTATGGATCAGGAAGACTATGCTCCCATAATCTATTTTCCATTGGCTGCTTTCATGTTCAATGTAGGAATAATAGCCTCTTCCTCATTTTATTTAACACTGCAATTTCATGACTAAAGGAAAATTTTAATCAACTTGATGAGCAGTTATAATCTCATGGTATCATCACCAGCTACAATCTTATAGTTATTTTTTTTTGCTCTCACAGGGTTCAATGCTGCTGTTGCTGGTTGCTTTTTCGCTGTAGAATCGGTCTTATGGCCATCATCGGAAGAATCATCATTATCACTAACAAATACCACCTCAATGGTCATACTCAGTGCCGTTATAGCTTCTGTAGTATCAGAAATTGGTCTTGGCTCTGAACCAGCCTTTTCGGTTCCAGAATATGATTTTCGTTCACCAAGTGGTATGACTTACTTTGGCACTGATATCTCCTTCTCACTCATATTCCTTCACTGCATATATGTCAGCGATCTTCATAAAGTGAGAATATATATGTGTGTGTGTGTGTGTGTGTGTGTGGTGACTAAGAACAATCTTAATAGATGCAGGCTCTATGACATAGCCTGATATGTAGGAAGAAGGATCAGAAGTTTGAGGTATATAACTCGCGTTGACTATTAGCTGGCTGTCCAGTTCAGATTTGATGGCTAGATGTGGTGTAACTACGTAATGATGAAAGGATCGAGAAAAAAATATTTCTTGATGATATTGTCAACATTTGGGAAAATCTAGTAAATTTGCCCATAGTTGTCTAATCGGGATTCGCATTGTGAATCGAAATGATACAAGTGAATTGAATCGGGATTTGCGAATCACGAATCGTGAATCGTAAGATTCGGTAACAAATAAAAAAAAACTATAAAAATAGTTAAAAAAAAAATATGTAGAATAAAAAGTAGAAGAAAAGGGCAATCAATTAATGGAAATGTTTGGCACACTTTTTGACACAGTGTCATCCTGCCATTGATTGGCGCGGGCCCCACCACCGAACGCATCTCGACCAGCGAAAATCAATGGCCGAGATATGTTCGGTGGTGGGGCCCGCGCCAATCAATGGCCGGATGACACTTTGTGTCAAAAAATGTGTGTTTAGCACCTTTAAAAAAAAAAATCACTTGTCTTGCATATTGTATTTGGTATATACATTTCTTTCTTTTCTTTTTGCTTTTTTGATAAGAGTCTATTATATATGTTTTAACTTATAAACAATACTATTATATATGTTATAATATTATAATAAGTTTGGGGTCACATATAGTTAAAAAAAATTGGTTAGAATGTGTATCGCGTATCGTATCGTACGATACCCATATGATTCAGCGATATGCCCTACGATTAATGAAGACCTACGATTTGCACATACAATGTGTATAGTTTACTAGCTGTATCGTATCAAATCGTATGATACGTATCGCGTATCGTACGATTTTGACAAAGAGAATTTACCTGCGGGAGCCAATAAATAAGTTATATTGTAAAGTTGAAGTCCACGCAAGGTGTTCTAGTCCTGTGGTTTGATCACATTTGGAGAGAACTCTAATAACATCCTGGCATATGAAGTTGGTTTCCTGTAAAATAATAAAATATGTAATTGAACTCCAAGGAGAGAAGGTACTAGTAGTCTTGACCAAGGGATGAAAATAGTAGAAAGACTAACGGGCCTGACTCACCCTCAAAAGACGCCTTATGAGGGGAGGATTTTCCAGGCTTATAAGAAGCACAGACGGGTTTATGCCCGAGTATATGGATGTCACTTGAAAAGATGTATTCACATAATGTCGGGATTTTTGAGCGGATGTTTAGTACTACACAGAGTGATAAATCTCTCTTTGACCATGATGGTGACCTAAAAAGCCTATGGGAGGAAAATGTTCTATCCACCATCGAGCAACGATCTAGAGGTTCAACGTTGTCAGTGGGAGGAGTTTTAGGTTGATCTCTATCTTTCTAGCCCCAATTCCGATTATAGTGTGTCCGAAGATTAGATTTTAGTGAGTGAGAAGCTTCCTACGACTGCCTATGCATATTCTTGTATTTTAGCATGTTTCTGTTGCTCGTGGTTCCCCTTCCTTTTGTAGGGAATCTTTTTCTCTAGTCTCTAGTGATGGCCAATTGGCCATTGTGTTAGTATTTGAGGTGGTCATGGTGGCGCTCGCCTTGGTGGATGTTGCACCCGGGGTGGTAGTCGTGGTGGTCGAGGTACTGATTGTGGTGGATGTATTGGTCAAATGGGCCGTGGCAACTGTTGTAAGTAGAACTGTACCTATTGTGGTGGCATGTGACATTTTGAAAATTATTGTTGGGAAAAGTGGGGGAGACCAGCTTATGTCAATCACATTATAGCTGCAGTGCCAGAAACACCCACACATGGTCAAGGTGTCTCTACCTCTAGTCCTAGTAGTGACGTTCCATCCCAACTTAGCTAGATGATCCAGCAGTTGTCTTCGCTTTCTCCCCACTCGTCTACCTCTAGTGATTAACATGTATTGTGGTGTAATGTTCCCCAGATCCACAATGGTGTCATTAAGGCACATGACTGCCACCGGGGTATGTCTCTCACTCATGTTTTATAACAACTTGTTTTCAATAATGAATGGAAACCAAACCAAACCAAGCCTTGAGTCCCAATCAATTGGGGTAGGCTATATGAATCCTTTTGATGAATTAAAATAATCTTTTTAAGACATTCCGACCAATGAATTAAAGCAATATTTTAGAAACTCATTTCTTTCTACATTTCGGTCGACTGGTTCTGTAGTTCGATCGATTGTTTTGCAAAATAAGACAATAGGTTTAGGAAAGCACTTCAGTCAACTTAACATGGGTTTCAGTTGACTGTTCCATTACACCAGGGCTTACTATCCAGAATATCACGATTTCAGTCGACTGAACATCATATCCGGTTGACTACTCTTTTAACATAAAGACTGTTGAGTCGACTGATCAACATATTTGGTCGACTGGTTTTCAGTCAAAAAAGACTACTGAGTTAATTATTGGCCATTTTGTCGACTAATCCCTCTATGACTGTTTTTCTATCAGCAACAATTGTGCAGAATTTTAACTACAAGTTACGTTTTAAGGAAAATGCTTGCAACAACACAAGTGATCACCAATATCTTTACATGTAACTACAAGTTGTCCTGAACACCAAATTCTATCCGTTCCACTATTATAGCATAATTTACATGTCACGCAACATTAACTTAATGTGCCCAAAGTAATTATTCTCTTAGGCTTATCACCTCATTTCATCACTTTATTCTCTTAAGTTACAAGTCCCTAATTCTTCATTATCTTTCATATAATTCACATAAGTATAAACTAATAAACATACAATCACCACTCCCTTATCTTTTACATACTAAGTACTCTTCAAGTTTTGCTCACCTTCATTAGACCTCAAGTTTACCACTTGCTCCCCCTATTACATTACTATATTCATTATGTGATCTGTATTTCATCTGTTTTACACATTACATCACTTGCTACATTACATCTACACCACTACATTGTTACCATGGAAACTAAGTATTTAAATACATTTCCCCTTCTAGCTCCTCTCCAATAACCTCAAATGGTTATAAAATTAACCAATGAGCTATAAAGCCCAACGAATAACATATTCTTTCACTTAAAAGCACAATAGGCAATTAACTATGACCATAAATGTAATATACATCAATTAACCATTTATAGAATTTATTTGTCAATTCCTTTCTCATTACAACAATGCAACCAAACCATGCATTCTTTATGCAACAGTCATTCCTCTCTCATTTCTTGCTCTCTTTTGGAGCCTTCTCAGCACTCCTCCAAGGAGTTCCTTTTACGTTCTTCTTTCTCCACTTCCATTACGGAAGAAATCAACATTTTAGTATAAACAATACTTTCATTAACAAATCAGTTATCTCCAACATAACATATCATCATTGTGCTTTACCTTTAACAACTCAACAAATATTCCTCAACACAATGATGATATGTAATAGAACCAGCCCAATCAACATTAGTGTACGCTTCTACCCTTAGGTGGTCATGTCTCATAAAGTGCAAGCCTTTTTCGGGAGCAGACTTTAAATACCGAAGAATCCGAAAAACAGCCTCTTGATGTGACTCTCGTGGAGAATGCATAAACTGACTGACAACACTAACGGCAATAGCAATATCTGGACGAGTATGAGACAAATGAATAAGCTTACCAACAAGTCTCAGATAACTCCCCCTATCCACTAATTCCCCACTGCTATCATCACCAAGTTTCTGATTTTGCTCCATAGGAGTATCACAAGGTTTGCTGCCAAGCATCCCTGTTTCCTTTTAACAAGTTAAGGACATACTTCCTTTGGGAAATAAAAATCCCATGTTTGGACCGAGCAAGTTCGATTCCAAGAAAGAACTTCAAGACCCCCAAGTCCGTGATCTCAAACTCAGAAGCTAACTGCTTCTTTAACCTTTCCATTTCTTCCAAGTCATCCCCTGTCAGCACAATATCATCAACATAGACAATAAGGGCAGTAGTCTTACCATGCGATGAGTGTTTGATGAACAATGTGTGATCTGCATGACTTTGTTTGAACCCAAACCGAAGCATAGTCTGTGTAAACCTCTCAAACTAAGCTCTAGGAGACTGTTTGAGGCCATACAAAGATTTTTTAAGCCTACAAACCTTCCCATTTGTTTTGGAGTCCTCGAATCCTGGAGGGATATCCATATAAACTTCTTCTTCTAAATCACCATGCAAGAAGGCATTCTTCACATCAAACTGGTGAAGGGGCCAATCCTGATTTGCCGCGAGAGAAAGGAGAACTTTGATTGAATTCATTTTAGCGACTGGGGCAAAGGTTTCCTTATAGTTCACCCTGTAAGTCTGAGTGAACCCTTTTGCCACCAATCGAGCTTTGTACCTCTCAATAGAACCATCAGATCGATGCTTCACTGTGTAAAACCACTTGCACCCCACAATCCTCTTTCCTTTAGGTAAAGTGGTCAACTCTCAAGTGTCCGTCTTTCGAAGAGCTTTCATCTCTTCAATCATGGCATATTTCCACTTGGGATCGGCAAGAGCTTCCTGTACAAAGTTAGGAACACTAACAGAGGAAATTTTGGAAATAAAGGCTTTATAGGAAGGAGATAGATGAGAATAAAACACAAAGTTAGATATAGGATGTTGAGTACAGGATCTAACACCCTTTCTAACAGCAATAGGAACATCTAAATCATCTAAGTCGAGAGAGGGTGTATCAGAGGAATTACCTGAATTTTTATCACTTAGAGAGAATGGCAGTGGAAGAGGAGAAATAGTAGCAGTACTACCTTCTGGAGTCCCTCTGACTCTTCTTTTACTCCATGTCCTCCTAGAATAAACTCTCAACTCATTCTCCCTCGGCCCCTCAACTACCTCTTCTTCTTGTTCATGCTCACCTCTCGCTCTTTCTGGTGCAACAAGCTCTACTTTCTCTATTTCGTGTTCCTCTCCCTCAACTCTCCCCGTCTCCATCTCAATCATCATAGGAGAAACAGGTACAGGTAGCCCTTCACACCTAGTCTTACACCTAGTCTCCCCCTGAAGGGGTACCGGAGAGTCAATAAAGTAGGACTGGGACTCATGAAATGTGACATCCATAGTAACAAACCATTTCCTAGAAGGTGGATGGTAGCATTTATAACCTTTCTGAGTGGGAGAGTAACCAACAAACACACACTTAATAGCCCGAAGATCTAACTTTCTAGGGTTTGGACTGTGATTATGAACAAATCATACATAACCAAAGACACGGGAAGGAATGGAAGAGGAGAGAGAGGAGTGGGAAAGAACCTCAAGGGGTGTTTTCTTGTCCAACACTTGGGTAGGAAGGCAGTTGATAAGATAAGCTGCGGTTAAACCGCCTCACCCCAATAAAACTTAGGGGCCTGAACCTGAAAAAGTAAAGACCAGGCAACATCTAAAAGGTGACGATTCTTACGCTCGGCGACCCTATTTTGTTGTGGAGTGTCGGTGCAAGAAGTCCGATGGATAAAGCCATGAGCACAAAAAAACTTACTTAGACCCGAATCTATGTACTCACCCCCATTATCGGACCTTAAAACTTTCACAACTGCCCCGAACTGGGTACACACCATTTTATGGAAATTTTGAAAAATAGAGAAGATCTCTCGCTTTTCTTTCATCATATACAACCATGTAGTACGAGAACAATCATCAATAAAGGACACAAATGCGAGATGGACCCCAAACATCAGAATGCTTTAATGCAAAAGGAACTGAATTTTTATTATTACTGGGAGCATAAGACGCTCTAAAATGTTTCCCAAGTTCACATACATCACAAGAAAATTGGAATTTGAAGTTCCACAATTAGTAACAAGAGATGGAAAAATTTCAGTAAAGAAAAGGATGGGTGTCCTAAATGCCTATGCCAAAGCATTAAATCTTCAGTAGTATGCTTCAAAACGACAGTATTATTAGCAAGCTTCTCCCCCTAATCCTTCTCATCCAAAATGTAAAGCCCCTGCGTCTCTCTACCACTGCCGATCACCTTTTCGTGAGAAAATCCTGAAAGACACAATAAGAGGGAAAAAAGGTTACACAACAATTTAAATCTCGAGTAATACGACTCAAGGATAAAAGATTATGAGAGAAGCAAGGAACATGCAAAACTGAATTCAGGGATAAGGAAGGAGTGACACGAATAAGACGTTTCCCTGAAACGGAGGAGAAGGTACCATCGGCAATTCTAACTTTGTCCTGACCTGAGCATGGCTTATAATCATAAAAAAGGTTAGAAGAGCGAGACATATGGTTAGAAGCTCCTGAATCAATAATCCAAGGAGAGGAAGAGTGAGACAGAAAAGCTCTTGCTGGCGCAACCACATTACCTGACTGTGCAAAAGACGATGAGGCACCAGTAGTCGACGAGGAAGTACACCGAGCCAGCAGATGCCTGAGAGTATCAAGCTCAGTAGGGGATAAAGGACTCAGCTTAGAAGCAGGAGCAGTATCACTGGGAGCTGAATCAGAAGTCTCGATAACTGCAGAATGATGTACACGGGCAACCCTCCACGGCTAGTAGAACGACCCCCACGACCTCCTCGATCGCCTCCACGACCTCCCCGACCACCAGGGGGACGGCCATGAAGGGTCCAACAGTTGGCTGGAGTATGATGGGGCCGGTGACAATAATCACAAATCACAACAGGGCAATAAGAAGAAACAGACTGTTGCTGGTCCCCTCTCTGGGTGGAACAGAAACTAGAGCTGAACGCTCAATGGAAGCAGGAGGGAGCATCACAGAACGACGACTCTCTTCGTTCTGGACATAAGCAAAGGCCTCCTGAAGAGGAGGCAGAGTGTCCATCCCAAGAACCCGACTACGAACATCATAATTGGAGTGAAGCCCTTGAAGAAACTTAAAAACGCGTTGCTTCTCTAGAAATTTTCGGTACTCCTCTGCATCAGTAGTACAAGCTAGCTGGAAGGAGTGTAAGTGATCAAGACGATCCCAACTAGTAGCGAGTGAGGTGTAGTATTGGTGACGGTCATATCACCCTGCTCCGAGCGCTCAATGGAGCGGAGCAGCTCAAACTCCTGAGCATAGTTCCTCCGACGAGAGAATGTGGAGGCAACTGTGTCCCAAATAGCCCTAGCGGTCTTCATGCGATAAAAACTCTCACCAATCTCGGGGACCATGGAATTGATGAGCCAAGACATGATAATGGAGTTCTCAATCTCTCATTTATCATATCCAGGATCAGTAGTGGAAGGGGCGGTAACACGCCCATCAAGATGTCCCATCTTCCCTCGTGCCTTCAGGTAGAGTTCTACCGTCTGTGACCATTTCAAGTAATTTTGGCCAGTGACTGGAACGGTAGTAATTTTGATATTGGGATCCAAGGGGGTAACAACAGTCTGAACAGTGGTGGTCGTTGGTTTGGCAAGATCAGTCGTGATTCAGAGCCCCAAATGGAAAACTCGCACAATATGAAGAAGACGAAGGAGATGGGTACTAACGAATCAACAAAGTTGATTCAAGGGTCCATTAAGGGACCAACAGTAAGGTAGAAAAAAATACCTTCAATCAGACCAGCACCTTAAGCAATAGTGCTGAGATGTGATAGAGGACGAAAGAAAGGAGAAAAAGAAGGAAAAAAGGTTGCCTTTTAGGCCAGGAGGCTGCGCCACTAGTAAGGGGGCAGAGGGGGCTGTGGCGCAGGAGGTTAGGGTGGGGAAGGGTGTCGGCTAGGTCTGGTAGGGCTAGGGTAGGTGTCGGCTGGGCTTGGGAGAGGGCAAGGAGGTGGCGCAGTGGCTGGGTGGTGGCTGGTGGCTGGTGGTGATGCAGTGACTGATTTGTGGCTGGTGGTGGGTGCTTGGTGTTTAGGGTTTAACTTGGCTTTGATACCATGTCATAATGGAATAGTTCGATGAAGCTTAGGGATAGACAGCATGTCTCTCACCTTTTATATTAAACAAAGAAAGAGAAATTACATAATAACCCACACACTAATGTCTAAATTACAATAAGCATAAAACAACTCTAACACAACAAAACAATAATATAACAAATAACACTAACATCACCAACCATCACATATCTCATTTACAATCATTGAATCATAGTAGATCATTTACTTTGCATGATTTAGGCTTAGTTTGGCCCCCCCGTGGCTTTTTAAAAGGAGCTTATGAAATTTATTACTAAGTTCTTTGATAATTTTATACTAGTGACACACTACTCTTCAAAAAGATATCATGAAACCAAAAAGCAACCTTGAGCTTTTAAAGCTACATTCTAGAGCTTTAAAAGCTTCCTCCAAAAAAAGCCCTAAGTTCAATTTTTGCAAAGGTCATAAACTAGTTACCAAATGAATTAACATGAAATTGTGATTTAAAAAAGAGAAGCACCACGTGGGGGCCAAACTAAGCCTTAATCAATTAAAATCATGTCCTCAAAGAATAGAGGTTACTCACCTTGCTAGGAGTGTTAAGAACACAACTATTCGCTTACTCTACTCCTTCCCTTAATTTCTACACAATTATTCAACATATAAAGCTAGATAGGATATACTCTTTTCTTACTCCCCACTTCCAACCAATTAGAATGAAATTAAACCATAAATTATAAGTCCACTTACCGTTACGGATCAAATTCAAGCTTCAATTTCTTTTCCTTAGCTTTCCTTTATCATTTCCCCTTGATTTTCTTTCTCTTTGCCCTCTTGTTCTCCTTTTGTTTTCTGTCGAACCTCGCCTAGTTGCTTTTGTAGAGACAAGCACCTCTAATGATAGTTTGCGAGTGTATTCTTGTTTTGTTTATTCTATTGCCCTCTCCTTTGAATAGTCACCAAGACACTTGTCAATTGGAGGATTCATCTCTTAAGGCGAGAACACCTATCACTTACTTTCTTGGCACAAGCAAGCACCTTGATTAAGTTAACTAATCTTGATTGTCCAATTAACCTCAATTATGCTAATTAATCCCTTAATTAGAAAATCCACCATATTTTAGAACTCATTGTTCCCTAGTTACACATTCATTTACTATACTTTTTTAATATACCATTGTAGCTCCTCACACTTCCTTGAATTGCTACTTAACCTACTTCATTTTCGGTTATCCCAATACGGCTCCTTCCATTTTTTTGAATTACTGGCCTACTCACTATCAGTGGCTTTACATTTCCTTCCTATTATTCGTAGCCTTGCTAGCATATGATATAATAGATTGAAGTATTAAGTTATTAACATGTGATACGTCCGCAGTAGTCAGGGTGCCCATTACACCCGACTGACCGCCCTACCTGACCTAGGGGTCGGTAGATAGTGCTCGGATTGGTGCCCACTCAGCAGAACAGTCCTAGTCCAATTTTGCCAGTCCAATAACGAGATTCATACGGCATGGACTCGGTGACTCCTTGATTAAATAGCAATTAAGGCGACCTAATCCAACAATGCTAGGATAAGGCAGCAGTTATCCAGTCAGTCTCCTAAATCAGCTAGGATACCATAGTTGTATTAGGAAACCCTTTGTGCTATAAAAAGGGTTCTCGTCCTCCACGGGAGGGACCCAACTTTCACATCCCAAACCCTAACATTCATAGCCACTTTCTTCCTCTCTTCTCGAGGCTACGAAACCCTAGTCAGTCCAAAGCTCCCCTTAGACTACTAGAAACAGTAGTGTAAGGCAGCACCTTGATAGTTCCAGTTCAACTGTTGGATCATCAAGGTTTCCTACGCAAACTTTTGTAAACAGTTTTCTACTTAGTGGAAGCAATGACACACACATCACGCGTGGACGTAGGCTGCTTCATTAACAGCTCCGAACCACCTACAAATTTTGTCCATCTTTTATATTTCTTGCATCATAAATATCGTATCCGACTGAACTTCAAAATCCGGCATCATCAACATGCTTTCATGTGGAGTAAAATAAGCAATAAAATGCTAACTACATCTCTTTTCATTTTATCTCATTCTCTTCATTCTTGTGTTCTTTCTCATGGACCCATTTTATCCCTTCAATGAGGTCACTTTCCCCTTTTGATGATCAAGTATTAACAACACATGAATGTTTATATCATAGAAAATGAAATTCAGATTTCAGGATATTGCAGATGTAGTTACCAGATTGTTTAATAAGTTAGATGTTTAGTACATGGGACAATGGGCTTTTGGTTGACTATTTGATTTTGATGCCTTGGTGCTTTATTCCACATATGCTCTATAACACCCCCTCCAGGGAAAGTGGCATTAATATTATTAACACGTATCATTTGGTGTTAATTAAGCATATGCGGAGGTTTAAGGTGGGTTATGGACTCACCAGTGTTATAAATGGTCAATTGGGAACATAGGTGGAAGTCCCACTACGGATGGGACAGATATATAAGTGGACCTGATGGGGCTCTAAGTAATATAATTTGCATATATGTGCATTTATGTGCTTAATCGAATATTTGTTTAATATGCTTTAATATTATAATGTTATGTTTGACCATTCATGGGCTAGTTTGGGTACCCATGTGAGAGCGTAATTGGACACGATTCATAACTAGTTGGTTAATTAATAACTTCATCGAATATGTGGGACCACGTTTGTAGAAACTATTGAGAAAGCAATTAGACCAAACTTAGGGCTAACAAACTGTTAGACGTTTAGACCCCTTTATATTGAATAATAAGCTGGGAAATAATAATTACATATGAGTCCTTTGACAAATAACAAAATAAGAAAAGAACATATAGAAGAATAACTCTCAACACTCACGCTCAAGCAGATACAAATATATCTTTCATATTTAGCTTGTCCAAAATAGCATGAGATGGTTGACTTCCTATCCCCGTAGTAAGAATATCAGCAAGTTGATCACCAGTCTTTACAAATAGATTGCAGATGGTACCACTAATACGATTTTCCTTCATAAAGGGCCTATCAATCTCTACATGTTTAGTTCGGTCGTGTTGAACCGGATTATGAGCAATATTGATTGCCGACTTATTATTACAATATGGCCTCATAGAATCCTTCAACTCAATCCTCAAGTCTTTCAACAGAGATTTAATCCACAAGTGGTCACAAATCCCTTGGGCCATAGCCTTAAACTCAGCTTTTGCACTAGACCTAAGCACAACATTCTGGTTTTTTTCTTCGCCAAGTAACGAGATTACCTCCCACAAAGGTGCACTATCCAGGGGTGGACCTCTTATCAGTAATAGAGCCAGCCCAGTCTGCATCGGTATATGCTTCCACTCTAAAATGATCATGTGGAAAAAAAAGCTCTCTTTCTGGAGAGGATTTCAAGTACTGAAGTATTCAAAAACAGCCTCGAGATGGGACTCCCGAGGAAAGTGCATGAACTGGCTGACAACACTAACCGCGAAAGCAATATCGGGACGAGTATGCGACAAATATATGAGCTTTCCCACTTATCTTTGATATATTCCCGTATCAACTACTTCTCCGCTGCTATCATCACTGAGCTTCTGATTGGGCTATATTGGAGTGTCACACGCTCTACTCTCAAGCATACCAGTTTCCTTCAATATATCAAGGACATATTTTCTTTGGGAAATGAATATCCCATGTTTGGATCTAGCAAGTTCAATCCCAAGAAAATATATCAACGCTCCCAAGTCCTTTTTATCTAAAATTCACTAGCCATATATCTCTTCAACCGTTCCATTTATTCCAAGTCATCTCTTGTAAGCACAATGTCATCAATATATACAATAAAAGCAGTAGTCTGACCTAGTGATGAATGTTTGATGAACAATGTGTGATCAGTATGACTCTGCTTGAAGCCATATTGAACATTGCCTGGGTACATCTGTCAAACTAGGTTCTTGGAGATTGCTTAAGACCATATAGAAATTTCCTCAGTCTACACACCTTTCCCTCTGTTTTGGAGTCCTCAAAGCCCGGAGGAACATCCGTATAGACTTCCTCCACCAAATCTCGATGCAAAAAGGCAGTCTTCACATCAAACTGGTGAAGAGGCCACTCCAGGTTAGCTGCTAGAGAAAGAAGGATTCAGATTGAATTCATAAACCGGTGGAAATGTTTCTTGATAGTCCATGTTGCAGGTCTAAGTAAAACCCTTTGCAACTAATCGAGCTTTAAATCGCTCAATAGAACCATCAACCCTGTGCTTCACGATGTACACCCACTTGTACCATACAGTCTTTTTCCGTTTCGGTAACGTTATCAACTCCCAAGTGCCATTTGTATGAAGAGCTTTCATCTCTTCAACCATGACATGTTTCCACTTGGGACTGGATACGGTTAGGAACATAAACAGAGGAAATTTTGGAAAGAAAGGCTCTGTAGGAAGGAGATAAGTGTGAGTAAGACACAAAATTCAATGTTGAGTACAAGACCTAACACCAGCCATGTGCACATCTAAATCATCAGGTTAGGAATTACCTGAATTGTCATCACTTAGAGGGAATGGCAGTGAGAGTGGAGTAGCAGTAGCCTCTGGAATCTTTCTGGTCTTCCTTTTAGTCTCTGTCCCCCTGGAATAGACCAACAACTCATTCTCCTTTGGCCCCTCAACTCTTTCCTTTACAGGGTCCCTCTATTCAACTCTCTCTATTTTTGGTATTTCAGGCTCCCTCTCCTACCCATCCTCAATCATCATAGGTAACACAAGTATCTCGTCACACCTTTGCTTCCCCTGAAAAGATAGCTGAGGGTCAAGAAAGTAGGACTATGACTCATGAAAGACAACATCCACAGACACAAACCATTTCTTAGATGGAGGATAGTAACACTTATAACCCTTCTGAGTAGGTTAGTAACCAATAAACACACCCTTAATGGAGTGAGGATCCAATTTCCCACGAGTAGGAGTATAATTATGAACAAAACATATGCAACAAAAGACAATTGGAGAAAGGATAAATTATTACTGTACATCCTCAATCATATATAATGTTACAAATAAGAACAAAGAAGGAAAGCAAATCAATAGAAAAGGAAATAAAATAACTCTGCATTAATATGGTCAACATGACCTATAAAGACACACTAAAATCCGGGGATAAAATCTCCTAATTTCAACACTCCCCCTCAAGCTGTGGCGAAGATATTGACGAGACCAAGCTTGTCGATAGATGACTGAAGAAGTGTTGGACCAATGGATTTAGTGAACATATCTGCGGTCTGATCTGATGAAGGAACAAAG
This sequence comes from Hydrangea macrophylla, assembly GCA_033977485.1. Lineage (NCBI taxonomy): Eukaryota > Viridiplantae > Streptophyta > Magnoliopsida > Cornales > Hydrangeaceae > Hydrangea > Hydrangea macrophylla. The sequence goes on along the minus strand of CM066996.1, from coordinate 98,543,909 downwards.
CTCGGTGTGATGATTCCTGACCGAACTTTTTCCCGAATGAAGTGGATGTCAACCTCTATATGCTTAGTTCTTTCATGAAGAACTGAATCAGATGATAACATAATAGCCGATTTGTTATCACAAAATAACTTGGATGAGTCTACCACAGGGAAGCCTAACTCATCAAGAAGTGAACGAAGCCATATGAGTTCACATGAACCCTGAGCCATGGCACGATACTCAGCCTCAGCCGAAGACCGAGAGACAACAGCTTGCTTTTTACTTTTCCAAGAGATAAGATGACAACCTTGAAAAGTACAGAAACCAGAAGTAGAGCGTCTATCACCTTTTGAGCCAGCATAATCCGCATCAGTAAAACAGGAGAGACCTGATTGAACTCCTGTCTTAAAGAATAGACCAAGACCAGGACAGGTCTTAAGATATCGAAGAATATGATAAACAGCATCAAGATGTGAAGTACGTGGTGAGTGCATAAATTGACTCACGACACTAACAGCAAAAGTCAGATCCGGTCTTGTGTTCGTCAAATAGATGAGACGACCCACAAGACGCTGATATACCGAGGGATCTGATAAGGGCTCTCCCAATTCACCAGTCAGCTTATGATTTGGATCCATAGGAGAGGAGGCAGGTCTACACCCAAGCATACCTGTATCTTGGAGGAGATCAAGAGCATACTTCCGTTGGGATAGCGAAATACCTTGGCGAGACCGAGCCACCTCAATTCCAAGAAAATACCTCAAAGGACCCAAATCTTTAATGTCGAATGAAATTCCAAGAGAACACTTCACTTGCACAATACCAGACGAATCATCTCCTGTGATAATAATATCATCAACATAAACAGAAATAATGATACATTGCCCTTTGGAATTACGACGAATAAAACAAGTATGATCGGAGTGACACCGAATAAATCCCATAATAAGCACCACATCACTAAACCGGCTAAACCATGCACGAGGAGACTGCTTCAAACCATATAGAGATTTGCGTAGACGACAAACTTTTCCCGAATACTCCCCCTGAGCCCGAAAACCAGGAGGGGGATCCATATAGATAACTTCAGACAAATCACCATTAAGAAACGCATTCTTGACATCAAGCTGATGAAGAGGCCAAGAATACGATGCAGCCAGAGAAACAAGAAGCCGGACCGTGGTCAGTTTAGCAACCGGTGCAAAAGTAGCCCCGAAATCCTTACCTGGAACTTGTGTAAAGCCCTTAGCCACAAGACGGGCCTTATATCGATCAATGGTGCCATCTGCCAAATACTTAACACTGAAAACCCACTTGCAGCCAACTGTACGTTCACCAGTTGGGAGAGAAACAAGATCCCAGGTTTGATTATTCTGAAGAGCACTCATTTCTGCTTTCATAGCAGCCACCCATTTTGGATTCTGAAGGGCTTCATGAACCGAGCGAGGAATAGAGACAGAATCAACTGCACTAACAAAGGAGCTAAATGGTTTTGACAGACCCTGATAAGAGACATACTTAGAAATTGGGTGGTTAGTACTACTTGAAAGAATATAGCGTGAAGGAGGGCGACGAATACGAGTAGGATAACGAGGAGAAGCAACATCAGAGACTAAAGGAGATGAGATACCTGAGTCCGGAGAAGATGTCGGCACGGGGTCTGGAGCGCGAGGACGACGAGAGTACACCTGTAAAGGGTCACTGGTAACGACCGGGGGCAAAGAGTCACTGGATTTGTCACTGGGCATATCAAGAATAGGCACTGGACGAGGAAGGACTGAGATATCATCGTCCACAACATCTTCTACTGGAGTTTCCAGAGAAGTAGAAGCACCTGTAAAAAACGGAATTGTTTCCAAAAAGGTGACATCCAAAGAGTGATACAAATGACGTGTGACAGGATCATAGCAACGGTATCCTTTGGACATGGAGGAATACCCCAAAAATACACACCGAACAGCCCTATCATCAAGTTTGGTACGTGTAGGGCTGCGATTTTGGACAAAACAAGTGCACCCAAAAACCCGGGGGACAATGGGAAAGAGGGTACTACCAGGCTTAAGGACATGAAGCGGGGTCTGGCCTTGTAGAATACGGCTAGGGGTACGATTAATAAGGTAAGTAGCGGTAAGGACAGCAAAATGCCAAAAAGACTTGGGAACATTCATACCACGTAAGAGACACCTAACCGTAGCCATAAGATGGCGGTTTTTACGTTCGGCCACCCCATTTTGTTCAGGGGTGTAAGGACACGTGAGTTGTTGAAGGATCCCCCCTTTGTTAAGTTCGGCCCGAAATTCATTAGTAATATATTCCCTACCATTATCAGACCGAATATTACACACAACAGTATGAAATTGAGTTTTAATCATTTGAAGAAAATTTCGAAAATGAGAGAAAACCTCAGATTTTTTCTTCATAAGATAAACCCAAGTACAGCGAGTATAGTCATCAATAAATGTAACATAGTATCGGTGCTGTGACATGGATGTGACTGGGGAAGGTCCCCACACATCGGAGTGAATGAGGTCAAAGGCACTAGGTGCCCGATGCATGCGAGGAATATAAGAAGTGCGAGTATGTTTTGACAATTCACAAACCACGCATTTAAAATGGAAATCCTTGCAAGCTTTATTTAATGGAGGGAATAACCAACATAAATATTGAAAGTTGACATGGCCTAAACGAGCATGCCACAAATCTAGAGTTTGTAATGAAAACACATATTTATTTGAATCAGGCAAAACAAAATTATTAAGAGCAGGTAACACGGAAGCTTGAAGACTGGAAAACGTCCTAGACACCGAAGGATCACTGAAGTAGTATAGACCGTCACGCTCAAACCCCCTGCCAAAAATCTTCTTCGTAGTCAGGTCCTGCAAATAACACGAATGAGGTAAGAAAACAACTAAACAGTTATGATCTTTGACAAGACGATTAACCGAAAGTAAGTTAAAAGTAAAATTGGGAACGTAGTACACAGACGAAAGAGTAATATCAGAAGATAATCGGGCATCACCCTGACTACAGATAGGAATAAAAGATCCATCTGCGATACGAACAGACTGTTTAATGGAGGTAATAGGTGAAGTGAAAACAGAAAGCTCACCAGTCATATGATTATTTGCCCCAGAATCGAGAATCCAAGTAGGATGGCCTGACTTACCATGAAGAGCAGTAGGAGTACCTGCAGCAATGGCGGCCGTGGGGCCAGTGGATGATGGCGGAGGAGGAGTTCCCAAACCTACATGAGACTGAAGTTGAGCAATCTGAGACTGAAGTTGATTATAATCGGGTGGACGAGGAAGCATCTCAACAACCGCTCCTGTACGAGGAGCACCCCGGCCTCGGCCAATACCACGACCAGCAGGTCGAGTCCGAGTAAACTGCCCTTTCAACTCTGGGTGAAGGGTGAAACAACGATCGATGGAGTGACCCGGTGTGCGACAATGCTGGCAGTAAGGACGGTTACTTCCAGGACGAGCACCAGAAGAAGCAGGAAAGGCCATCTGGTCAGGGACAGGTGAAGGAGAGGGCCTAGGATCAGGAGCAGAGAGTAGGCGACGACGTCTCTCATCACCATCAACAGTAGCAAAAGCCTCAAATAAAGAGGGCATAGGGATGGTATTCAGAATCTGAGTGCGGAGGGCCTCATACTCAGGCTTTAGACCCATCAAAAACTGGTAGGTACGACAACGATCAAGTCGCTTAACTTCAACATCTCCATCATTAGGAAAATCGGTGATGGGTTCATACTGAGCTAACTCCTCCCACCGAGTCTGCAGGTATCCAAAGAAGTCGGAAACAGACAGTCCCAAAGTAGCCTGGGAGGCATGAGAGATATCTTGGTAGAGCTCAAAAATACGCGAGTCAGAATGCGCATGATCATACATCTTCTTCAAAGCTGTCCAAAGGCCATGAACGGTATCATGATACATAAACATATTGTAGATCCGTTCATCCATTGAATTAAACATCCAGCCCAGAATAATACAGTTATCTGTAAACCATTCCTCAAACTTCACGTCCGATTCAGCAGGCTTAACCTCCTTCCCGAGTAACCACCCAATTTTCCGTTTGCCTCCAAGGTAGAGACGAAGGGAGTTAGACCATGCGTGGAAATTTTTGCCATTGAGTAGAACACTGGTGACTCGGTGAGTCGGATGAGATACAGAGAGATCCGAACGGGCAGCAGGAGTAACTGGGTCAACTGTCTTATCAGACATGATGCTGTGAAGAGTGATCACAAAACAAGGCAGAGACTACTGGAATAATCTGCTGGAATGACCCCACGGATATGGTAGAATCAACAGGCACAGCCGGAAACTCGGCAAAGAAAAGAAATATCAACCGGAAACTCGGTCACTGCCGGAAACTCGGCGAAAGACGGGGGCAACCGGAAACTCGGTCACCCAGACTGAAGAAGGAGAGCGCGATACGGGCCCTTTAGCACATCACAAACAGGCCCTTACTAGGGCACAGGAGCAGCCGAAGGGCTGCAGCACCAAGCCGAAGCACAGGAGCAGCCGAAGGGCTGCAGCACCAAGCCGAAGGCTTGGGGGGTGCGCCGCACAGAGGAGAAGCCCTAAGGGCTGCGGCACAGTGGCTGAGGGTGGTGGGTGTGGTCGCTGAGGATTGGGGAGGCTGCGACAAGGTGTGGTGGTGATGTAGGGGCGGTGGCGCAGGCTGTGGTGGTGGTGATGGGTTTCGGCGCAAGGATGGTGGTGGTGGTGGATCGTACGTTTGGCTCTGATACCAAAAAGACAATTGGAGAAAGGATAAATTATTACTGTACATCCTCAATCATATATAATGTTACAAATAAGAACAAAGAAGGAAAGCAAATCAATAGAAAAGGAAATAAAATAACTCTGCATTAATATGGTCAACATGACCTATAAAGACACACTAAAATCCGGGGATAAAATCTCCTAATTTCAACAGCAACCAAAAACACGAGGAGGGATGGAGGATGAGATGGAAGGATGAGAAAGAGAACCTCAAGAGACGTTTTCTTGTCCAACACACGAGTGGGAAGATGATTAATAAGATAAGCAGCGGTTCTCCCCAATAGGAACGGGGGGCTTGAACCTGAAAAAGTAAGGATCCGGCAACATTGAAAGATGACGATTCTTGTGTTTTGGAACTCTATTTTGTTGTGGAGTGTCAGTGCAAGAAGTCTGGTGAATAATCCCATGGGAACAAAAATACGTAGCCAATCGAGAATCAATATTCTCACCCCCATTATCAGACCGTAAAACTTTCACAACCCCCCCAAATTGTGTACACAACATTTTGTGGAAATTTTAAAAATAGAAACCACTTCCTGCTTTTCTTTCATCATATATGACCAAGTTGTATGGGGATAATAATCAATAAAAGACACAAACTATTGATGACCCTTCAAAGAAACAGTACGGGATGGACCACAAACATCAGTATGAATTAATGCAAAAAGAATAGAGCTTTATTATTACTAGGAGCAAAAAAAGCTTTATGATGTTTTCCAAGTTCACAAGCATTATAAGTAAAATTAGGAAACCATTGTTTGCAACAAAAGATGGAAACATGTACTTAAGTAAAGAGAAAGATGGGTGTTCTAATCTCCTATGCCAAAGTTCTAAGTCTTTAGCTTTATTCTTCGAAACGACTGTTTTTATTAGCCAGGTTTTCCTCTTTATCCAAAATATAAAGGCCATGTTCCTCTCTACCACTGCCAATCGTCCTTCTCATGATAAGATCCTGGAAGACACAGTAAGAAGGATAAATTGTTGCACAACAGTTCAAGTCATGAGTAATACGACTCAAGGATAAAAGTTTATGAGAGAAACTAGAAACATGTAACACTGAAGTTAAGGACAAAGAAGGAGTGTCACGAATGAGACCTTTCCTTGAGACAGAAGAGAAGGTACCAATAGTAATTTTAACTTTGTCCTGAACTGAATAAGGCTTATAATCAGAGAATAGGTCAGATGACCGTAACATATGATCTGAGGCACCGGAATCAATAATCCAGCCTCCAGGGAAATGAGGAATGAGAAAGGAAAGTTCTTGCCGATGTGATTAAATTATCTGATTGAGCAAAAGATGATGAAGCACTTGTGGATGCATGTAAAGCACAACGAGCCATCAGGTGCCTGAGGGTCTACAATTCAGTAGCAGACAAAGGGCTCACATCAGAAGTAGGAGCATCATCAACAGGAACAGAAGCTCTAGTATCAGTAACAACAATATGATGAGTACGACCATTTCCCCCACGGCCATCTTAACGACCTTTACCAGAATACCCAGAACGACCTCCACAATCGCCTTAAGGACGGCCATGGAGACTCCAGTAGGTCGCTCTAGTATGATGAGGCCTATTACAATAATCACAGAGCAACTTAGGCCGATCGGAAGTATCAGACTGCTTGGACCCCCCTCCGTGGAGCGGGAGAAAGCATAACTAAACAGCGGCTTTCCACATTTTGAACATAAGCAAATGCCTCCTAAAGTGTGGGAAGGCTATCCATTCCAAGTACCTGACTATGAACATCATCATAATCTGGGTGAAGTCCCTGAAGGAATTTGAAGACTCTTTGCTTCTCAAGGAGCTTCCGGTACCCTGCAGCATCGGTGGGACAGACGGGGTGGTAATCTTGTAGATGATCCACCCTATATCAGCTGGTAGTAAGAAATGTGAAGTTTTGTTAACTGTCATATCACCCTGCTCGGAACGGTCAATGGGACGTGTCAACTCAAACTCTTGGGCTTAGTTCCCCTTCCTGGATAAGGTAGAGGCAACTATGTCCCAAATATCCCGAGCGGTCTTCATTCGGTAGAAACTCTCCCCGATCTCAAGAACCATTGAATTAGCCAAGCCATGATAAGGGAATTCTCAATTTCCCACTTATCATAGCCAACTAAGCCAAGATCATTGATGGCAGGTGCCTGAATGCGCCCATCAAGATGTCCCATATTCCCTCGATCCTTAGAGTAAAGAGACACCGCCTGTGACCATGTCAAGTAATTTTGCCATTGATTGGGGTGGTAGTAATTTTAAGATTGGGATCCAGTGGTGTCACGACACTTTAAAGCGTGTTTGGACTTTCAGACAACGGTTTCTCTATTTCTGACATAGTTCCGATACACAAAGGGAAAACCCAATAAAAGGAAGGGAAACGAAGAAGATGGGTACTAACAGATCAGATAGAACTAATTAGTGGTCCATATAGGGACCAAAAAAAGTAACGGAAGCCAAACTACGATCATAATAGCACTCACAAAATTGTGAAAGGGTCAAACAATGCCCCTACGGGCTTCGCCTAGGGTTGTGCAAAAAAAAAAACCACCGAACCGACTGATCGACTGACCAAACCGGACCGAAAATTTCAGTATTTCGGTGTAACGGTCGGTAGTCGGTTCAGTTCTAGGGAAAAACCGAAGCTTCAGTCGGTGCACGGTTTGTCCTCGTAAGGGACCGAACTGACTGCAACTTCCAATAATATAAATAATTGAATTTCCCATTTTCCTCTCAAAAGTCAGACCTAACCTAACCCTTCCTAAGTTCCCCTCTTCCTTTGCAGTTGCGAAGTGCGAACCACTCTCCACCGCCTCTACACCTCTCCACAACTCAGAGCCACCACCACTCTCCACAGCCTCCACTCACGACCACCATCACCACTACTTACAACCGCCTCCATGTGTGTGACTGTGTCCTACCGTCGCCTCTACTCATGGCCACTCCACCACCACTCTTGACCACCAAGCCCAGCACCACCACCACAACACTCGGCCACCTGGCCCACCACCATTCTCAGCAAATCCCTCTTCTAGCCTCCTCTCTCTCTCTCTCTCTCTCTCTCTAAACGCAGTCACAAACATGTATATAGATGCCATCATCTCTCTCTCTCTCTCTCTCGTCTCTACAAGCCACTTCCGGCCAAAACATTCAGATCTAGAGATGGATTGTCAAAAAATTTCTGGTTAAAACCCATGGATTGTGATTACAAGGTAAGCCGCTTCTCTCTCTCTCTCTCTCTCTCTCTCTCTCTCTCTATTTCATTCTTCATTTCAGATCTAGAATTTTTTTATTTTTTATTTTAATCTGTAAATGTTTTTAAATTCTTGGAAGAGTATTGATTGAGTTTGGTTTTATGAATATAGAATGACAAACATTTGACTTCAAATTTCAACATTTCTTGAATTTTTTTTTCTTGAATCTGTTTAGTTACTTCATTTGGCTTGTGAATCTTGAAAGAGTAATTGTTTTTGGTTTTGATTTGCTATGATTTTTATTTATTTTATAATAGTTGATTTTCTATGATTAAGTAAGGTGAACACAAATAAGGTTTTTCTTAGGAAACAAATCAAAATTTTTATACCTCTATTTTGTAGACGATCTTATCATCCCGAAACCGACCGGAAAATCGATGTATCGAAACCAACCAAAACCGACAATTAAGTAGTCAGTTTCGGTTGGCAGCTTAGAGAAACCGAAAGCTTCAGTTTGGAGGAGATTTTGCCTTCAAACCGACCGAAACTGACCGATGAACACCCTTAGCTTCGGCTGAATGGGTGGAGCAAGAGGAATGTATAGGGTTCAAGCCAGGGTGTCTAGTGGTTAGTGGTGTTCGACTGGGTTTGGGTGGGTTTGGTAGGGTTCGACTAGGCTAGGAATAGGTCTTGGTGTGTTCGGCTAGGTTTGGGTAAGACTGGTGGTGGTCGGCTGGACTGGTGGCTGTGACTGGTGGCTGCTGAGGTGATGGTGGGCTGTGGGGATGTCGGCTAGGGTAGGGTGGCCATTGGAGGTGTCAGCTGGTGTTTGGTGGTGGCTGAAGGTGATTGGTGCTGTGGGAGCCCTAAGATGGCTCTGATACCATGTAGAAACTATGGAGAAAGTAATTAGACCAAACTTTTGTTAGTCCCCTTTTATATTGAATGGAGTAATAAGCTGGGGAAAAATAATTACATACGAGTCCTTAGACAAATGAAAAAAATAAGAAAAGAACATAAAGAAGAATAACTCTCAACAACGTTTGGGACCCATGCGGGACATAGACAAACACCCATGAGGGAAGCTTTAGAATGTACAAGAAAGAGAGAGGGGGAGCTGGCGCTCTTCTTCCTCATTTTTCATTCTCGGTAAGAAAGAGAGAGAGGATGGGTTTCCGACCAAATTGACGCCGTAGTTCATTGTAATGAGGTCGAATCTCAAAACCAAAGCCATATTTGGTATCGTAGAGGTAAGACTAACCTTATGGTGTAATTTATTTCATGGTGAGTGATACTAATCCAAAAGGGTGAGTGATTATAATCTGAAAATTGGATGTGTCTACATATGAATAGCTTCAATTCTTGCTTAGGAATGTTAAACCCATGATTTCATAACCATATGCTAATTTATGGTGAATTTAGCTTGTAAATTGAGTAGAAATTTCCATGCCGATCATGTGATGTGCTTATGTGGGTCAATGAATACCTTGTATTGGTTCACTAGTTATGGAGAAATTGTTGAGTTTCATTAGTTATAAATGTTTTATTTATTTTATGATTAGTATAGGGACTTGTGTGTAATTACTTGTTCTCTTGTTATTATAAATAAAGAGGTCTCACAGTTGTGAGATTAAGCCTTCAATAATATTGTGTAATGTTATTCAACATGGTATCAGAGCCTCCCTAAATTAGGGTTCTGTCACCACCACCAGCCCGCCTACCGTCACCACCATCAGCCGCCACCCTAACCCTAACCCTAACCCTAGCCGACCCAACGAGAGTTTCATCGCGAAGTTACTGTTCATCACGAAGTTAATGTTCATCGCAGCACTGTTCATCGCAGCACTGTTCAGACAAAGCCAAGGCGATCATACTCTCTTTATTAAGCATTCATCACATGGGAAATTGACTGCTTTGATAGTCTATGTAGACGATATAGTTCTCACAGGCGATGACTTAGTTGAAATGGAACAGTTGAAGACCTATCTTGCCAAGGAGTTTGAAATTAAGGATCTAGGAGATTTGAAATATTTTCTTGGAATAGAAGTGGCACGCTGCAAGGAAGGGGGGGCTGTTTATATCCCAACGAAAGTATGTCCTGGATCTCCTAAAGGAGACAGGTTTGCTTGGTTGTAAAGCAGTTGATACTCCCATGGATCCAAATATGAAGCTCAGTGATGATCCCAGTGTAGAACCAGTTGAAAATGGAAGATACCAGAGACTAGTGGGCAAACTTATCTATTTGGCTCATACCAGACCGGATATCGCTTTCGCTGTTAGTGTGGTAAGTCAATTTATGCATGCTCCAAGACAACTCCATCTTGATGCTGTGTTTAGAATTATGAGATATCTTAAGTCAGCCCAAGGGAATTTTCTTCTTTGCCAAGAATGGTCAATACACTTGTTGAAGCCTACACCGACGCTGATTGGGCAGGTTCAGTGATGGATAGGAGATCAACTACGGGGTATTGCACATTTGTAGGAGGTAAGTTGGTCACATGGAGAAGCAAGAAGCAAGCAGTGGTAGCAAGATCCAGTGCAGAGGCCGAGTTTAGAGCTATGGCACAAGGAGTATGTGAATTATTATGGATGCCAATGTTCTAAAAATCGCTAGGCGGTAGGCGGGTGGTGGAGGGGGGCCTAGCACCTAGGGGCCTAGGCGGGGGGCTAGTCGAGGCCTAGGCGGAAAAATTATTTTTCAGCAAAATTAAATATATTAATATAGAGATAATTCTAATAAAAAAAACGCTTCACATTATCAACATTGTAATTTATATAGGTGCATATGTGCTTACCAACAAACTAAGGTTCCAATTCTTCTTCTCCATATCGCTCCACGACTCTCTCCCCATCAGACTCAAACTCGTACTCCTCATCAGCCTCTTCTTCTGTATCCTCATCGGATACAAAATCGACTTCATGAAGTTCTCTAACTTCAACATTTCTACCACTTCTCCGAGGCTCCAAGACATTATCCGCTCCCGATGCCTCTCCTACCATTCCCCAAGTAAGTCCCGAACCGGGCTCGACTTCTTCATCATCACCACCATCAACAATCCATCCTTGTGCGTTACTAGCTTCACTAGCAAGTAGTACATCTACATCTTTCTCCTTCAACCTTAGCTTCTTGTTGATGATCTTGGAATTGAATTGGACATAGACTAGATTGTTCAACCTTGATGTATCTAGTCTATTCCTTTTCTTTGTATGTAACTACATAAAAAATAGTTAAAAATTAAAAGAATATCCTAAATTTCAATCAACAAAGTTACTATCATATACCTTATAGTTCGTACTTACCCCCTCAAAATTGCTCCAATTTCTTTCACATCCAGAAGAACTAGAAGTTAATGAGAGGATTCTTGAAGCCATTTTTTGCAAGTTGGGTGTAAGATTACCATAGTTTGACCACCATCCAACTACATTAAAAATTAAAGCACAATTGTTACAAAGTTCTTTTAATTAATAATAAATAAGTAAATGAAATAATGAATAGAAAATAAGTAGTTTTACCCGGATCATAATTGTCATCATTCTTGACACATCCCGCCTTGGCCAAGGATCTTCCAAACACTCCATCTTTTTTCTTATACTTTAATAATTCCACATTTATCACTTGATGTTGCCTAGCAAAGTCATCCGGGAAGAACTTCTCAACACAAGTAATGACCGCATCCATGACAAGAGGATCATATTGTAAGCTTGGATCTTTGAAGAAGTAATATGGATTCAAGAGGTACGCCGCCAAATGTAGTGGACTATCAAGTCGACCTTCGGCTTTTTTATCAATTATCTCCAAGATTGGACGGTAATTAACCTCCACATTTTTGTAAGCCTCTTTGATTTCTTCCTTTGCTTGTTGTAGCTCTCCATACAAGAAGCCCATTGATGGCTTTCGATCCCCATCAACAAGGCGAAGTACTTTAACTAAAGGAGCAAACACCTTTAAGCATAATGTTACCCCATTCCAAAAAGACATGCTTACCACCGTAGCATATGCCGTTTTCCCTTTTGCACTCTTGGAATGTTTGCATTCTCCCCATGCATCACTAGTAACCATAGTCCTTAACTTTTCTTTCTTCTCCATCAAACTTTGCAAAGTGAGAAAAGAAGTTGCAAATCTAGTGGCTCCCGGCCTCACTATGTCTCTTCTATTTGTAAACTTTCGCATCAAACCCAATGTCTTATGATGTGAATAAATGAAAATGGTGAACGCCTTTGCCTTCTCAATCACTCCTTTGAATCTAGGAGTCTTTCCAATTCCCTCAAGCATGAGGTTCAACGTGTGAGTGGCACATGAGGTCCAAAACATGTTTGGCCTCTTCACCTTTAACAAATCCGCCGCGACCATATTATTAGAAGCATTGTCTGTGACAACTTGAACTACTTTTTCCGGCCCGATTTCTTCAATGCAATTGTCAACATATTCAAAAATATATTCCCCGGTGTGCGCGTCATTAGAAGCTTCTTTTGAAGAAAGAAAAGTGGTGCCCTCCTTGCAATTCACACATAAATTCATAATACTTCTTCTCTTTCGGTCGGTCCAAGCATCGGTCATGATTGAACAACCATTCAAAGCCCATTCTTCCTCTTGCTTCTTGAGTGAATTTTTTGTTCTCTCAACCTCTTTCTTCAACAAGGGCTCCCTTAATTGATATTGACTTGGAGGTTGGTAACCGGGTCCAAATTGACCAACCGCTTCCACAAATCTTTGGAAGCTATCATTATCAATAGCATGAAAAGGGATGCCCGCTTCATACACCCATCTCGCCAAATATTGATGCACATTTTGTGTTCTTTCCTTCCAAATTGCATCATTGATAATGTGAATCTATTCATAGGCCCAAGAAAGTGCGGCTTCTTTCTCTTTGACCCAACCTCTACAACTTCTTCATCTTCTTCATCAACAACGTTAACTTCTTCCCTTACTTCTTCTTGGTGCTTACTCTTATCTTTCTTCTTCTTTTTTGCTTCATCTAATGCCTTTTTGCACTTAGCTTTATCTTCATCGGTAGACTTTGGGCACGGGGTTACTTGGCCTCTGACATGGGCAATATGGCACTTAGCTCTATGCACTCCTCCGCTTATCTTTTTATTACACAACTTGCATTGCAACTTATCCAAATTTCCAGGATCTATAGTTATCGCATAGTCCCATCCAATATCATCTGAATTTCGCTTTAGAATCTGCTCTGTTTCAGACGCGGCATTCGATGCCGCAGAAGAAACATTTGTTATATTATCTGTCCGTGTCATTGTCTAAAGATGGTCTTTAAATGATCTTTAAAGACTCCAACAATCCTGTCAATTTAATGGCCTAATTAAGTTAATGAATAATGATATAAATTATAACAAATTGAGTTAATACTTAATATTTAATAATAGTGCTTCTTCAATATTTAAGCATATTATACTAATTGGAACAACTAACAAGTCTCTGTTTTTTATTTTTTAGTGTGTTAAAAAAAAAAAAAAGAAGTTCTATTTTTTAGTCTAATAGAGACTAGAAGTCTCTAGACTTCTTCAATTTAAAAGAAAAAAAAAGAAAGAAGTATGAATAAAAAAAAGAAAAAAAAAAAAAAGAAAAAAGAAAAGAATAAGAAGTTATCTCTATGTAGTCTGTCCAAACCAGGGTCATACACACACACTGTCACTCACCTCACACGACATAGACTCATAGAGTCTCTCTCTCACACACACACACACACACTGTCACACGACACAACGCACACACAAACACACACTTCGACAACACACACACACACTCGCACACACACAAACACACACTCGACCACACACAAACACACACTCGCACGCACTCGCGAATCGCGAAACACACACACACACACTCGAACACACACTCGCACCAGTCGCACACACGAGAACACACACACATGCAGTGGAGCAGACTGGGCAGTGGAACAAATAGAGAAGATTAAAGGAAACCCCCAATATCAAAAACCCTAATTTTACCAAATTTAAGAAATTGAAAACCCTAATTTCAGTGGAGCAGAGAGAGAAGATACATGCATACTGGTACGTACCTCTTCTTCTTCTTCTTCTTCTTCTTCTTCTTCTTCTCTCACGGTCTTGCAAGTTGCAATCTCTTCTCTCTAGTCTCCTCTCGGTCTCGTATGTGTGGAGTCACTGGGGTGTGTGTGTGGACTGTGGTATATAAATATATATATATTTTTTTGACCGAGTGTGGACAACACCAAAAAAAAAAAAAAAAAAAAAAAAAAAAAAAGCTTACCCTCACGCCGCCTAAACCGCCTAGGGCCGCCTAGCACCGCCTAGGTCCGCCTAGGGCCCGATTAATCCTCTGGCCGATTTTACCAAACGAGTAAGGGAAAATCGAGACGGCTGGGCACCGCCTAGGCCGATTTTTAGAACACTGATGGATGCAGATAGTTTTGACTGATCTGGGGTTTGGGCCGAAGGACTCTAGGAAACTGTACTGTGATAGTAAATCAGCCATTAGCATTGCTCATAATCCGGTCCAACATGATAGGACAAAACACGTGGAGATTGACAGACATTTTATAAAGGAGAAGTTAAATTGTGGAAGCATTTGTACTCCATTTGTCAAGTCTGGGGAGCAGCTAGCAGACGTTCTTACCAAGAGTCTAGCAAGTCGTTCGTTTCACTTTATCCTTAGCAAGCTGGTAATGAGAGATATCTTCGCACCAGCTTGAGGAGGAGTGTTGAGTTTCATTAGTTATAAATGTTTTATTTATTTTATGATTAGTATAGGGACTTGTGTGCAATTACTTGTTCTCTTGTTATTATAAATAAAGAGGTCTCACAGTTGTGAGATTAAGCCTTCAATAATATTGTGTAATGTTATTCAACAGAAATAAGGTGGAGTGTGAAGCCCTTTGTGTACGGTATCAATCCATATGGTTTTGGTAATGTTTGGAACTTGTAAAACAGGGCAAAATTGAACGTGTGCCAATTACAAAAACTTCCTTTTTATTAGGTACACTTTCTCTTTGCAGTATTCTACCTCTTGCTTGCAAGATTCTGTACTATAGAATCCAGATCGATCCAGGTCTGATGCGGATCGATTCGCGATAGCTCGAAAAACTTTGAATTTGCAACTGTCAATATCAGATCGATTCCTATTTTTTGCGGATCGATCCGCTTATGAATTTTTGTCCTGGCGACCTTTACGGAAACAAGCATAACTCTTTGTAGAAAATTCAAAATCGCACGCCGTTTTTTGTGTTGGAACCGAGACTCGAAGGGCTACCTGTTGATATAAAATTTGACCATCTTTTCTAACTGACCATTTTGCCCTTGAGCTTGGTTTGACTTAAACAAAGATTTTATTTGTGTGTTTATCTTCTTTTACATTAGTAACCCTAAAATTTTATTTGTGCGTTTAGCTTCTTTTACATTAGTAACTTGGGGTTAAGCCTTGGTGGAGTTGTCATGAGCCTTTAAACAGCCCGTGGCGGGTTGGGTGACATGTTCGCACACATAATATAGCATATTTAGAAAACTAGTTGGCAGTGTTATGTTATTATACTATACATCTGGGATGCTATTTGGCGCAGTTGATTCGAATGCAAACTGAAAGGATGGGTTCATTTATGCTTGATCCGTTTATGATTATCAGTGGGCTTATTGTTGACTACTTGACCAAGTGTGTACTGATTGATGCAAAATACTTGTAGCATGATTTTATTCTGTGATTATAGCCTTCTATTATGGGATATCTTCTATGTTATTTGCATCACTTGATACTTCATGTATATGCAAACTAAAAGAGGATTAGTTTTCATGAGGAACTGAAGCTTTTCAACTTATTTTTGCAGAACTTCCACTGTATCTTTTGTTGGGTATCCTATGTGGCTTGGTTTCATTGATATTAACTAGGTGCACATCATTTATGCTGGTAACTGTTGACAATGTTCACAAGAACAGTGGCATACCAAGGAATCTTTTCCCAATTCTGGGTGGCTTAGCTGTTGGGTTGATAGCCTTGGCATATCCGGAAATTCTCTACTGGGGTTTCGAGAATGTTGACATTTTGCTAGAGTCTCGGCCACTTGTGAAAGGCCTATCTGCGGACCTGTTGCTTCAGCTGGTGGCAGTCAAGATAGTTGCTACCTCTTTATGCCGAGCCTCTGGATTAGTGGGAGGCTACTATGCCCCATCTCTGTTTATAGGTGCAGCAACGGGAATGGCATATGGAAAATTTGTTAGCTTTGCAGTTTCTCAGTCCAATCCAATTTTCCATCTCTCAATCTTGGAAGTTGCATCACCACAAGCATATGGCCTGGTATAGATCTTTGACATTGTTATATAAGCAACATAATTTCCTATTGAGATTGTTCATTTCAGGCGTATGTCAACACAAATCCCGTAAAGGTGCTTTGACTGTTTTATACTTGTCATATTGATTAGGGCAAAGACTTGGTAACTGATTAGGTTACCTCTCTTTTATTAATAAGATAATCAAGTAATTACAATCTTGCCCTTAGGCCTATAATAAGATATAAACATAAGATTAATACTCAACACTCCCCCTCAAGCTGGTACAAAAATATCTCTCAATCCTAGCTTGCTAAGGACAAAATGAAATTGTCTACTTCCAACTCCTTTCGTATCAATATCTGCAAGTTGGTCACCGATCTTCACAAAAGGAGTACAAAACAATAGAATGTCTGTCGATCTTCACGTGCTTAGTTCTATCATGTTGCACAGGATTGTGAGCTATGTTTATTGTAGTCTTATTATCACAGTTTAACCACATCGAACCTGCCTGATCGAGCCTTAGATCTCTCAACAATAATCTAATCCACAACAGCTTACAAACACCTTGGGCCATTGCCCGGAACTCAGCCTCTGCACTAGATCTCGCCACAACATTCTATTTCTTACTTCGCCAAGTAACTAGATTGCCTACCACAAAGGTACATTATCCCAAAGTGGACCTCTTATCAGTCACAGAGCCAGCCCAATCCGCATCGGTGTGCGCTTCCACTCTAAGATGGTCATGCTTAGCAAAGTATAGGCCTTTCCTTGGAGCAGATTTTAGATATCTAAGAATTCTGTAAGCAGCTTCCAATGTGTCTCGCGGGGAGAGTGCATAAACTGGTTGTCAACACTAACAACTAATGCAATGTCAGGCCGAGTGTGTGACAAGTAGATAAGCATCCCTATGAGTCTCTGATATCTCCCCCTATCAACCAAAGCTCCACTACTATCATCACTGAGCTTCTAGTTAGGCTCCATCGGAGTATCATATGTTGGATATTGTTATTCTTATCCCGGATAATTAGCCCCGTAAAATGTGGATCATATTTATTTTTCATTATTGTCTAGCATATTTTCATTTCCTTCCTTTTTTTGTCTTTTCTAGAATCCTCCTTGTAATGTATATATAAACAGTTCTATAGTGAAGAAATAATACAACAATTCATTTTTCAATATTCTATTTGGTATCAGAGCATAAACCTAAACCCTCACCCTAAACCTTGCACAAGCCGCAGCCTCCACCACCAAGCCGTAGCCTCTCATAGCCTCCACCACCAAGTCGCAGCCTCCCACAACCAACCACCACCAGGCTGCAGCCCCCCACAACCCACACCACCAGGCCGCAACCCTCCTCTCTCCTGCGCATCTTTTAGGCTGGGCCTTACCCTTGCGGGTCTTCTGATGATTTAGGGTTGTTCCGTGCCCTATTTTTTGCTTCTCTTGGGCTCTTTCTCTGCTGCTTATTTTCTAGCAGCCTTTGATCGGCATTCTTCTTTGCTGTGGGTGAAAAATTCTGCTCCTATCTCTTCGTTTTGATGGCCAATTCTGGGAAAGACAAAGATGTTGTTCAACCTACCTCTTCCGAAACTTGACCGGATGTCTCTCTCTCACAGCACACTCCCGCTCATCGGGTTACTAGCGTGCTTCTGAATGGGCAGAATTTCGCAGCGTGGTCTCTCTACTTATCTTCGCCTCTACCTAGGTGGAAAAGGAAAAATTGGTTGGATTCAAGGTGAAGAAAAGAAACCAGTCCTCGCTGATCCTAAGTTAGCCCAATGGAACATTGACCATTGCACCATTCTGGGATGGTTTTTTAATTCGATGGAAGACTGTATCTATCACATGTTTATGTACCATGATATGGTACATGATCTATGGCTTGCTTTGACTCAGATATATGCACATGTGCGCAACGATTCTCGGATTTTTGAGTTGTATCGATATCTCCAGGCTTCCCAAGAATCTTTGGGGCTTAGTGTGGCCGACTATTTTGGTTATTTACAGTCTCGCTAGGAAGAGTTGGCTCAATATGAGCCTCTTAGTGACTATCCGGCCGAAGCTGCTTCTATTGCTCTCCAGCGTCTTAACCGGCTGCACACCTACCAGTTCCTCATGGGACTTAAGCCTAAGTTCGAAACACTTCGGGCTCAGATTGTTAGCACCTCACCTATGCCTTCTCTGTATGAGGCCTTTGCTACTATAGATGGAGACGAATGACGGCGTCGCTTGATTCACCCCGTTGTTCCTGTCCCTGTTCCTGCTATTGAGTCACATCCTACTGTTGCTGATCAGATGGCCTTTGCAGCTGCTTCTGGCGCTCGTTCAGGTACCAAGTGTCCTATTTGCCGTTATTGTGGGGTTCCAGGCCATACTAAAGATCGTTTCCTGTCTCTGTATGCTCGTAATAATCGTAATACTGGTCCTCCTCGTACTGCTGCTATTGCTGATAGTATGTCTAGCCCGCCCATTCTTGATCTTGGACAGTTGCAGACTCATATTAGTTTGATCCAGTCTCAACTTGGCTCTATTCTGCAGTTGCCTTCTCACCAAGGCACGCCCTCCTTTGCTCCTACTGCTACTCTTGCTTCAGGTACTTCCTCTGCCTTTTCTGTTCGGTCGGATTCTCTGACTTGGGTTCTGGATTCTGGAGCCACTGATCATATGACTGGTGAGTTATCATTTTTCTCTTTCCCTATTACACCCATTAATCAAAATGTTTGTATTGCTGATGGATCCACCACTCACGTGTCTAGTAAAGGTGATGTGTGCTTATCATCTTCCATTACCCTTAACTCTGTTCTGCATGTTCCTTAATTTGCTTTCAATCTTGTGTCTGTCAGTTGTCTTGCCAACCAATATAAATGTGCTGTCATTTTCTTACCTGATCGGTGTGTCTTGCAGACTTGATTACGAAGAGGATTTTTGGCATGGGGTATGAGCGCGGGGAAGCTCCACCACTTGTCGTAGAGTAATCGAATCTTCAAGCGTCTGTTTTACCGGATTCTGGATCTTATGTTTTTTCTTTACAAACTCTAGAATTGTAGCATGCTCGTTTAGGGCATGTTAATTTTCAATATCTATGTTTGCTATTGTCACGCCCCGGAACGGCAAAAATAGAAAAAAATAAATTTCCTTTTTGGGTCCAAAGGCAGCGACGGGTGAAGTCACATGATTGTCCACACCACGCAGTACTAATCAACAAGAAGTAATAGTGTAACAAGAATGAAGTCTAGGTTCTGATCACAACGTAACACAAAGTCAACAGAAGTTACTAACTATTACACATCAGAGTCTCGAATCAAACATAAGACAGCGGAAGTACAAATGCCAAGACAACATATGCCTGACTAAAAAAAAGGTTCTAAAACGGTAAATACAATTAGCTACAATTCTAGTCTAGTCTTCAGTTGGCGTAAAGGTAGCCCTCGGCGTAGTAGTCTTCTTCGGTCTGACCTCCATCGGGGAAATTCTCCACGGGAACGTCGTCACTAGCATGGTAGTCTTCTCCTGCGGGCCCTTCACCTGTATAATCATAATCAAGGTGCGCTGGAACGTAAAAATGTCCAGCGGCATAAACGTCGTCAGCTTAATGAAAGCTGAGTGAGTTAGATACTAACAGGGTATCAACTATTGAAGTTATTACAAGTCCTAAACAGTAAACAAGTTAGAGTTCAGTGAGGGTACCTCCTCTAGATCAAACCGATTATCCGATTACTAATGTCTTTCTCATTTTAAGACCGATACCACGTCTTGATAGGGGAACAGACTCGACAGTAGTTCAACTCTATAACACACCATTGCTCTGTCCACCGCTTTTAAGAACATATGCACAGTTCACCGCATGTCATGGATACCACGTTAGTCCATCCCCTGCTTTTAAGAACATATGCACAGTCCACCGCATGTCAGGGATATAACACTTTAAGCAATAGTACATCATTCTATGCCACAACTAGCGACGTCTACCAGTGATCACGGTCCACCGCATGTCATAGACACCTTCGTCTGTCTACCGCTTTTAAGAACATATAATTAGATCATCTGGCTATCTTAGGGCAAATGGTCCGGTTCACCGCAAGTCATAGACACCTTCGTCTGTCTACCGCTTTTAAGAACATATGATCGACCAAAGCCTGCCCACGCAAAGCTCCCGAATCTTAGCAAACCTACTTAAGTTCAACTCTATTACCGATACATGACAATCCCAATGTGGCCCGACTACTCTGAATGAAATGAACGTTAACTCCAAAGGATTCGCGACTATTCCGTTATCTAACATCATAAACATTATCCGTTAATCTTGTTGTTACTACGATCCTACGCCGCATTAACTCATTATCATGTCTGTATTAAAATGGTAGAGCATGCTGGGAAAATACTGAACAGTAAATAAATAACTAAACAGTTATTATAAGAAAACAGTATTCTGAAATTTCCAATCGATTGGTAGAGAGGTCAATCGATTGGTATAAAAGTGGTCTCAATCGATTGGAAAAAGGTTCAATCGATTGGTATAAAAATGGCATCAATCGATTGGAAAAAGGTTCAATCGATTGGTATAAAAGTGTCATCAATCGATTGGAAAAAGGTTCAATCGATTGGTACCTGAAAGATGTCAATCGATTGGTAAGAGTATCAATCGATTGACACTTCGTCTTCTTCACAGTGAAGACTGTCCAACAACATATAAACGGGAATACATGGTTTACACTCCATTTCTTCATTCAAACACGTTCTAACACCAATATAAAGCTACCTAGTGAGTTTAAAACTCACCTTAAGTGTCTAGGGTGTGTTTGGAAATGTGTAATGGAGCTTGGAGCTTCAATGGTGGCTCCTCTCTCTCTCTCTCCTCTGCTCTGTCTTCTTCTTTCTTCTTCTCTTCTTTCTTCTTCTTGATCTTCTTCTCTTCTTCCTTCTTGTCTCAGTCCATGGATGTGTGTGTGTGTGTGTATGAATATATGTACATATATATATATGTGTGTATATATATATATATAAACACACACATAAGCACTCCCTCTCACTCTCTAGTTTCTGCAAACAGAAAATGGGCGAGATTGGGGTCGCATATATAGATGGAGAAGTGTTCACGTGGACAAACCCCAGCCAGAGCAAAAGAATCTGCCCAGCTGCCTCCAATCGATTGGTATAAGTGTCAATCGATTGACATAAGCAATCGATCGGTATACTTGTCAATCGATTGGTACCCAAAATAAGGCAATCGATTGGAAAACTTATCAATCGATTGGTATCCAAATTATACCAAGGGTAAGGCCAAGCTCATACAAGTATTGAAAGGAAACATACAAGGTCTAATTTATATAATCACCTTACAAAAATACAGGGTATTACATCATCCACCACTCATTAAAGATTTCGTCCCCGAAATCCGAAATAAGCAGGGTTAAAACAAAAGTGGAAACTTCTCTTGCATCTCCGACTCCAATTCCCATGAAGCTTCTCCTTCGTCGTGGTGCTTCCACTGAACCTTCACTAGCGGAATATCCTTGTTTCTGAGCTTCTTCACTCCTCGGTCTAGAATACGCACTGGTCCTTCGTTGGTCACGTTCTCGTTCACTTCGATATCTTCAAAACTGATCTCGTGCGCTGGGTTGTGGGCACACGTCCTCAACATGCTGATGTGGAAAACGTTGTGTACTCCTGACATCTTTGGCGGCAACGCAAGTCGATAAGCAACCTTCCCAACACGTTCTAGGATCTCGAATGGTCCGATGAATCGCGGCGATAGCTTACCTTTCTTCTGTCCGAATCTGACGATACCTCGAACTGGCGAGACTTTGAGTAGTACATGATCTCCAACTGCAAACTCTAGATCTTTCCGTCGCTTGTCGGCATAGCTCTTGTGTCTGGATTGCGCTGTCTTCATCTTCTCTCGTACAATCTGGATCTTCTCGTTGGTTTCTCGAATCATCTCGGGCCCAAGTAGTTGAGTATCTCCGACTTCGGCCCAACACAGCGGCGATCGGCAAGGTCTTCCATACAAAGCTTCAAACGGTGCCATCCCTATGCTCGTGTGGTAGCTGTTGTTGTAGGCAAACTCGATCAAAGGTAGATGCGTCTCCCATGAACTCTCGAATTCAATGACACAGGCTCGCAACATGTCCTCCATCACTTGATTGACTCGTTCTGTCTGACCATCTGTCTGTGGGTGAAAGGCTGAACTCAAATTCAATGAAGTTCCCATTGCTGTCTGAAGGCTTTTCCAGAATTCTGCGGTAAAGCGTGAATCTCGATCTGAAACTATTGAGACAGGTACACCGTGTAGTCGCACAACTTGCTGTAGATACATCCGGCTCAATCTTTCAACAGGGTGCGTCATGCTATAGGCGATAAAATGTGCTGACTTGGTGAGTCGATCCACTATTACCCAAATAGCGTCGTGGTTTTGTTGAGATTTTGGCAATCCAACCACAAAATCCATGGTGATGTGCTCCCATTTCCATTGGGGAATCGGTAGCGGTTGTAGGAGTCCAGGTGGTTTCTGATGCTCTGCCTTCACTTGTTTGCAAATAAGACATTGCGATACATACTCGGCCACTTCTCGCTTCATTCCTTGCCACCAGAAGTTTCTCTTTAAGTCCTTATACATCTTGTTTCCTCCTGGGTGGATAGTCATCCTTGACTTGTGTGCTTCGTCCAGAATGTTCTTCCTGAGACCATCATCATTTGGCACACAGAGTCTACCTTTGCATCTCAGTGCTCCGTCCGTACTAATACTCCATATTTCTGGTTCCTTTGCAGACATCTTGGCAAACCATAACTTTAAATCCTCGTTCGACTGTTGAGCTTCCAAGATACGGCTGATGAGAGTTGGTTGCATGACAAGACATCCAAAGTGTTGTCCTTCTCCTGATTCCACTGGTTGAAGGTCGAATTCGACTAATGTCTCCAATGCTCGCCATTCCCTAATCAAAGTCGAAGAAACCAAAAGGCGTGGCCTCCGGCTCAGAGCGTCGGCTACAACATTTGCTTTACCCGGGTGGTATTGCAAAGAGAAGTCGTAGTCCTTGAGTAGTTCCATCCATCTCCGTTGTCGCATGTTCAACTCCTTCTGAGAGAACAAGTACCTTAAACTCTTGTGATCTGAGAACAGGTCAAACTTTTCTCCATACAAATAGTGTCTTCAAATCTTCAGGGCGAACACGATTGCGGCTAGTTCCAAGTCGTGCGTCGGATAGTTCTTCTCATGCGGCTTCAATTGTCTCGATCCGTATGCGATGACATTCCCTCTTGCATTAGCGCACAACCAAGTCCTTGGTGTGATGCATCACTATAGATTATGAATCGTTCACCACTCTTAGGTATCGCAAGCACGGGTGCTGAGGTTAGTCTCTCTTTCAATTCCCGAAATGCACCCTCATGTTTATCAGTCCATTCGTACTTCGTCTCCTTCCTAGTCAGGCTTGTCAATGGTCCTACTATTCTAGAGAATCCTTCCACAAATTTCCGGTAATACCCAGCCAATCCAAGAAAACTCCTAACTTCGGTCGCGTTGGTTGGTCTGTCCCAGCTCAAGACTACATCGATCTTAGATGAGTCTACGGAAATCCCATCCTGTGATATCACATGTCCCAGGAATTTAACTTCCTGAAGCCAGAATTCACATTTGCTGAATTTCGCATACAGACTATTGTCTCTGAGAGTTTGTAGAGCAATTTGTAGATGCTTCTTATGTTTTTCTTCCGTCCTTGAATAAATTAGAATGTCGTCGATGAATACTATAATGAATTGATCCAGATAGGGTCTGAATACTCTATTCATTAGGTCCATGAATACTGCCGGGGCATTAGTCAATCCAAAAGACATCACTAGAAATTCGTAGTGTCCATATCTCGTCCTGAAGGCAGTTTTCGGTATGTCTTTCGGTCGAACTAGCAATTGATGGTATCCTGAACGCAAGTCAATTTTCGAGAATATCCTTGATCCTTGTAGTTGATCGAACAGGTCGTCTATCCGGGGAAGTGGATACCTATTCTTGATCGTGATCTTATTCAGCTCCCTGTAGTCGATACAGAGTCGTAGCTCTTCATCCTTCTTTTTCACAAATAAAACTGGTGCTCCCCAAGGTGATGTACTCGGGCGAACAAAACCTAAATCTTCGAGTTCCTGAACTTGCTTCTTCAATTCTAGCATTTCTATTGGCGCCATCCGATACGGGGTCTTGGAAATCGGCAACATTCCGGGTGCTAATTCAATGCAGAAATCTATCTCTCTCGTCGGCGGAAGTCCTGAGATACTTCGGAACACATCTTCAAAGTCTTGAATAATGGGGATCTGGTTGATAGTAAGCTCTGTGCTTGAAGTCTTAATCGTGGCTAGGCATCTCGTGATAAACACGTCGCTCAACGGTTGTCACCGAAATCTGATCTGCGGGCAACCAGGCATCGAAAAGACAATGGTCCGACTAACACAATCCAGGTTAGCACCATACTTGGTAAGCCAATCCATTCCTAGGATCACATCGAACTCAGACATTGACAAGACTATCAAGTCTGCCAGAAGATTTCTATCCTCTAGTGTCAAGGGACAATCCTTGCACACCTTACCTAACTTAACGGATACTCCCAAGGGCGAAACGGCATTAAGGGTCGGCTCAAGTGCTAGGGGTAGCAAACCCAATTCGCGCACCATCTTAATAGCTATAAAAGAACGGGCGGCACCGGTATCAAACAAAGCTCTAACTTGACAGTGAAATAAAATGAGTGTACCTTCCAAGTTTTGCTGTTCCTCAGCATTATACCCTGCATTGTCAGGGATGATGGCATTCACCCTAACCTGTCCTTGCTGTCCTTGCTGTCCTTGAGCAGGCGCTCCATAGTAGTCTCCACGTGGTGCTCGACAATCCTTGCTTATGTGACCAGGCTTGTTACAGTTGCGGCATACGAGGTCATTACGACGGTTGGTCTTGGGGGCTGTGCAATACCTTGTAATATGTCCGGGCACTCCACAGTTGAAACATCCATCAGTGTTCTGTCGCTGGGCGACGGGCTGTGCCTGAGGTGGTCCTCGCTGTTGATTCTGTTGTCGAGGAAAATTTGCCTGGGGCTTCCTTGTCCCATCCCATGTGCGTTTGGTTCCCTGATAGTTGTTGGTCTGGGGTTTCCATCCCTGATTGTTCCTTGATGATTGCGTGGGAAAGTTCCTTGGTTGGAAGGTCCTGGGTGGAGGTCGATTCACTTGTGGTCCTTGCACAGGGTAAGCATCCTTTTCCAAACTTGAAGCAAGACGGACAATCCCTTCAAACGACTGGCCCAGATGGCCTATCATCATGTGCCGGAGGTGTGGGTTGAGTCCTTGGTGGAATCGCTTGACCTTCTTGGAGGAGGTGTCTATCATGTGCGGAGCGAAACGGGAAAGTCGCTCAAATTGTGTAGTATACTCCCTGATTGTCCAGTTTCCTTGGGTTAGACTCAGGAAATTCCTCTCTTGTTGGTCTCTTTCGTCCTCAGGGAAATACTTCTCGAGAAATCGAGTCTTGAATGCTTCCCAAGGCATTCTCCTTGCAGCGTCAATCCCAATCGTGGCTCTCTCGGCCTCCCACCAGTCCGCGGCGGAGTAAGTCAGTTGAAATGCGGCTAGACGTCTCTTGTCAAGCTCACTGCACTCCAGGGCTTCAAAGATTAGCTCCAACTCTCGTATCCATTGCTCTGCTTTCCAGGACTATGCCATGCCGTCGAACTTTTCGGGTCGCAGGCCACGAAATCGTTCCAACAGTTTATCGCCTGTCTGCCTTGGAGGGACAACGTGGTTGTTGCCATTGTTGTTGGTGGCATGATTGTAGGTATCGCCGATGTGCTCCATCCGTTGCATGAAAGCTTCGAAGACTCCAGTTGGGTCCATACCCTCGGGAATGGGTGCTCCCAGTCGTGCTTGGTTCCTTGTGGGTCCCACCATAGTGATCCGTGTGAGGTGTACCTATGAAGGATCTAACGATTAGCTGACAATCTTCTCGGGGAAATGACCATAATTAAATAACAGAAAGCATAACATGAATCAAAATCACAACCATAACATAATAATGAGATAATAACAGAAATAACCAAGAGAAACGATTTGCCATATATATACCCAAAAGATGTACAGCGGAGTACACAACAGATCATCTGTGTACCGCGTAGTACATGATCCTATACAAGATTTAAACAAAAGGAAGATGTACACAAGACCACTACTGGTGGCTACCTATACAAAAGGCTAGGGTCAATAGCTGTCCATGCAAGCGTCAAAAGTAAGTGGACAACATGTCCTAAAGTCAAACGTAAAAGTCTAAGTCCTAAAGGTACTGGACTCAAAAATTGTCCACATCGGATCCATAGATGGAAGCCTCGTCCTCTGGGGCAACCTCAGACAAAACATCATCCTCATCCATATCATCGTCATCCATCATGTCCTTATCCTCCATCACAACATCCTCGATCAGCTCGGGTCCATCATGCTCCACAACAGCTCCCAAATCTCCTGCATCAGCGGCCATGTCAGCCTGGGCTGCATCAAATGCGGCTGCAAGTGCCTCAGCCTGTACCATAGCCTGTGCCAACTCCGGTGCTCCAATCTCAAATCCATGGGGATGTGCGGCCACCTCTGCAGCCCACTCAGCTGCCAGCTGTGCTATAACTCCTCCTGGTAAGACTGGCACTACTGCATCATCATCTGTGGCTACCTCCTCCTCCTCTATCGGATAACCCTCTGCAACTACAATATCTATGCCAACTGGCACGTCCACACCGGCTGGGTCCACGGGGTCCTCCTCCTCCTCCTCCGGATCATAATCCGGCTCCTCGTCATCGGTGTCCTCGTCCATATCATCCTCCATCTCCTCATCATCATCCTCTGGCTCATCGTCGCCATCGCTCTCATCATCACTCTCCGGATCCTCATCTGCTAGGGGTGCATCAGCCAAGTCCTCTTCTGGTGGGGGTGGAGGTGTCTGGGGTGGTGGCTCTGTCGGGGGTGGTGGAGGTGCTGCTCTAACCTCTGCAAGTAGAACCTGGTACGACGAACGGTCTCGTAACATCAGTAGAGAATCCTCCTCGATGCGTTTGAATGTTTCCTTACGATAGATCATCTCCCGACGCATCACTTCTGGGTTATGGGTCCCAAATCTCTGATGCTCGATCTGCATGTCTCGCTCTGTCTCTGCAATAGCTCTCTGTCTAACCTTCCAGGCATAGTACTGTGGATCTGCTGGCGCAATACTCCTCTCATACACATAGTGTCCTCCGAACTCGTCTGGAACGAACAGCGGCGGTGCCATGCTACCTGAAAAGGGACTACCTTAAGTCAGAACTAATCTTAGCACTCATCTATAGAATCTCAAGGTTCTAGGACCAGATGGTGTGGGACAATCTGTGAGCGAAAAAGGTATAAAACCTAGGCTCTGATACCGAAAATCCTGTCACGCCCCGGAACGGCAAAAATAGAGAAAAATAAATTTCCTTTTTGGGTCCAAAGGCAGCGACGGGTGAAGTCACATGATTGTCCACACCACGCAGTACTAAGCAACAAGAAGTAATAGTGTAACAAGAATGAAGTCTAGGTTCTGATTACAACGTAACACAAAGTCAACAGAAATTACTAACTATTACACATCAGAGTCTCGAATCAAATATAAGACAGCGGAAGTACAAATGCCAAGACAACATATGCCTGACTAAAAAAATAGGTTCTAAAACGGTAAAGACAATTAGCTACAATTCTAGTCTAGTCTTCAGTTGGCGTAAAGGTAGCCCTCGGCGTAGTAGTCTTCTTCGGTCTGACCTCCATCGGGGAAATTCTCCACGGGAACGTCGTCACTAGCATGGTAGTCTTCTCCTGCGGGCCCTTCACCTGTATAATCATAATCAAGGTGCGCTGGAACTTAAAAATGTCCAGCGGCATAAACGCCGTCAGCTTAATGAAAGCTGAGTGAGTTAGATACTAACAGGGTATCAACGATTGAAGTTATTACAAGTCCTAAACAGTAAACAAGTTAGAGTTCAGTGAGGGTACCTCCTCTAGATCAAACCGATTATCCGATTACTAACGTCTTTCTCATTTTAAGACCGATACCACGTCTTGATAGGGGAACAGACTCGACAGTAGTTCAACTCTATAACACACCATTGCTCTGTCCACCGCTTTTAAGAACATATGCACAGTTCACCGCTTGTCATGGATACCACGTTAGTCCATCCCTCGCTTTTAAGAACATATGCACAGTCCACCGCATGTCAGGGATATAACACTTTAAGCAATAGTACATCATTCTATGCCACAACTAGCGACGTCTACCAGTGATCACGGTCCACCGCATGTCATAGACACCTTCGTCTGTCTACCGCTTTTAAGAACATATAATTAGATCATCTGGCTATCTTAGGGCAAATGGTCCGGTTCACCGCAAGTCATAGACACCTTCGTCTGTCTACCGCTTTTAAGAACATATGATCGACCAAAGCCCGCACACGCAAAGCTCCCGAATCTTAGCAAACCTACTTAAGTTCAACTCTATTACCGATACATGACAATCCCAATGTGGCCCGACTATTCTGAATGAAATGAACGTTAACTCCAAAGGATTCGCGACTATTCCGTTATCTAACATCATAAACATTATCCGTTAATCTTGTTGTTACTACGATCCTACGCCGCATTAACTCATTATCATGTCTGTATTAAAATGGTAGAGCATGCTGGGAAAATACTGAACAGTAAATAAATAACTAAACAGTTATTATAAGAAAACAGTATTCTGAAATTTCCAATCGATTGGTATAGAGGTCAATCGATTGGTATAAAAGTGGTCTCAATCGATTGGTATAAAAGTGGTCTCAATCGATTGGTATAAAAGTGGCATCAATCGATTGGAAAAAGGTTCAATCGATTGGTACCTGAAAGATGTCAATCGATTGGTAAGAGTATCAATCGACTGACACTTCGTCTTCTTCACAGTGAAGACTGTCCAACAACATATAAACGGGAATACATGGTTTACACTCCATTTCTTCATTCAAACACGTTCTAACACCAATATAAAGCTACCAAGTGAGTTTAAAACTCACCTTAAGTGTCTAGGGTGTGTTTGGGAATGTGTAATGGAGCTTGGAGCTTCAATGGTGGCTCCTCTCTCTCTCTCTCTCCTCTGCTCTGTCTTCTTCTTTCTTCTTCTCTTCTTTCTTCTTTCTTCTTCTTGATCTTCTTCTCT
This sequence comes from Hydrangea macrophylla, assembly GCA_033977485.1. NCBI lineage: Eukaryota > Viridiplantae > Streptophyta > Magnoliopsida > Cornales > Hydrangeaceae > Hydrangea > Hydrangea macrophylla. Next base: position 98,514,484 of record CM066996.1, on the reverse strand, counting down.
TCTTCCTTCTTGTCTCAGTCCATGGATGTGTGTGTGTGAGTGTATGAATATATGTACATATATATATGTGTGTGTGTGTATATATATATAAACACACACATAAGCACTCCCTCTCACTCTCTAGTTTCTGCAAACAGAAAATGGGCGAGATTGGGGTCGCATATATAGATGGAGAAGTGTTCACGTTGACAAACCCCAGCCAGAGCAAAAGAATCTGCCCAGCTGCCTCCAATCGATTGGTATAAGTGTCAATCGATTGACATAAGCAATCGATTGGTATACTTGTCAATCGATTGGTACCCAAAATAAGGCAATCGATTGGAAAACTTATCAATCGATTGGTATCCAAATTATACCAAGGGTAAGGCCAAGCTCATACAAGTATTGAAAGGAAACATACAAGGTCTAATTTATATAATCACCTTACAAAAATACAGGGTATTACAGCTATTTCCTTCTTTAATAAAATCTTGTAAGACAAATAAATTTCATTGTGTGGTTTGTGAACTCTCTAAGCATACTCGTTCTAGTTATGTTCCTCGTATGCATCGTGTTCCTTGTGCCTTTGACGTTATTCATTCTGATATATGGGGTCCTTCCCCAGTTACAGCTTTATCTGGTCACCGGTATTATGTAACTTTTATTGATGATTATACACGGTGCACGTGGGTTTATATTCTTAAGAAAAAATCTGAGGTATTTAATTTGTTTGTTCAGTTCCTACAAATGATTAAAACTCAATTTCGCACTGTGGTGCGCATTTTTCGATCTGATAATGGTCGTGAGTATATCTCTAATGATTTTCGGTCAGAACTTAATAAACGGGGTATCCTCCAGCAACTTACTTGTACGTCTACACCGGAACAGAACGGTGTTGCGGAATGAAAGAACCACCACATTATGTCTGTTGTTCGGTGTCTCTTACGTGGTATGGAGGTCCCTAAATATTTATGGTATTTAGCAGTACTTACAGCCGTTTATCTTATTAATCGCACACCCAGTCGTGTCTTGGAAGGGAAGGCTCCTCTTTAGGTCTTACAACCCGATTGTACACTTTTTCCTATTATTCCTAGAGTTTTTGGTTGCATTTGCTTTGTGCAAAACAAGAGTCCTTTACATACCAAACTTGATGATAAAGCTATCCACTGTGTGTTTCTTGGTTATTCCCCCATGTCCAAAGGGTATAGGTGTTACGATCCGACCACCCCGACGGTTTTATCATTCTATGGATATTACTTTCTTAGAGGATACTTCTTTTTTTGCAGGCCACCTCAGTCGTTGGAAACACCGACTCCAATCACCACCGTTGAAGCTCTCCCACGTCCTATTCCTATTTTTGATGACTTACTTCCTCCGGTTGTCATGTCATCTCCTGCTCATCACTATTCTCGTCGTCCCCGTGCTCCACCTCTGCTGCCCGAATCTTCTCCAGTGTCAGGTAATGCTTCTCCCGTTCCTCCTCTTTGACGTTCCATTCGTGTTTCTCGCCCTGTGAATCGATATGGTTTTTCAAGTTCTACTATCCTATTTCCCAATATCTCTCTTATTCTAATCTTTCAGGTTCCTACCAAGCTTTCCTTAATCATATTGAATCTATCACTATTCCTCGGTCAGTGTCAGAAGCTCTCTAGAACCCAAATTGGACCCAGGCCATGAAAGTAGAAATGGATGCCCTTCAGCAAAATAAGACTTGGGAACTTGTTTCTCTTCCACCCGGTGAGACGACGGTTGGCTGCAAGCGGTCTTTACGGTTAAATATCGAGCGGATGGTTCTATTGATAGATACAAGGCCCGTCTTGTTGCAAAAGGCTTTACTCAGATTCCAAGAAAAGATTTCAGCGCTACGTTTGCTCCGGTGGCTAAGCTTACCATGGTCCACTTGCTTATTTCCCTCGCTACTTCTCATCAATTGGATGTCAAGAATGCTTTTCTTCATGGTGATCTTGAGGAGACTATCTACATGGATCCTCCACCTGGTTTTCGCGCTGAGGGGGAGTATTCTGGTAAAGTATGTCGACTTTGTAAATCTCTTTATGGGCTGAAACAGTCACCTCGAGCCTGGTTTAGCCGCTTCAGTGATGTGGTAATATCTCTTGGTTTTACTAGATGTCATTAAGATCATACATGCTTTATTCGTCGTTCTATGGATGGTCATCGTATTGTTATTTCTATTTATGTGGATGGCATAATTATTACTGGGGATGATACTGTGGGGATTACTCAAGTTAAGAAGGATCTCTGCCTTTGAAGTGAAGGATTTAGGGCCTCTCAAATATTTTCTCGGGATTGAAAGTGCCCGGTCTCGTAGTGGAATATTAATGACTCAGAGGAAGTATGTCCTAGACCTTTTAGAAGATACTGGCATGATGGGGTTCCGTCCTGCGTCCACACCTATGGATCCTAATCTGCAGTTAACTGTTGAGTCTGGAGATTTGTTACTTGATCCCTGAATTTATCAGCGTCTGGTTGGGAGATTAATCTATCTAACCAACACTAGACCAGATATCACTTTTGCAGTGAGTGTCGTGAGCCAATTTATGCACTCTCCTCGTACCACACACTTGGATGCTGTCCACCTAGAAAACGCCGGGTGTGGCAGTTTGACACCCAGTGCAGGTGCGACTGCCTTTAAATTAGTACACACCCAGTGTGTGTGCGACTGCCTTTCCGAAGAGTCCGTGCTTCCTAGCTGTCCACCATATCCTGCGATATCTCAAAACTTGCTCTGGTCTTGGTCTCGTTTATACAGCATGAAAACAGACTAGGGTCTCTTGTTTTACTAAAGCAGATTATGCAGGGTCTAAAAATGATAGGTGCTCTGCATCCAGTTTCTGTACATTCTATGGTGGTCACCTTTTATCATGGAAGAGTAAGAAGCAGGCAGTGGTCTCTAGGTCTTCTGTTGAAGCCGAATACCGTGCTATGGCTCAGGGCACTTGTGAATTACTTTGGCTTTGTTCTCCTTTAGCCGAATTGGGTTTTCCCATGAGTGAGCCTTCTACACTCTTCTGTGATAACAAGTTTGCAATTATGCTTGCTTCTGATGCAGTTCTTCATGAACGAACCAAGCATATTAAGGTGGATATTCACTTCATTCGGGAAAAAGTCCATTCTGGTACTATTGTTCCAAACTTTGTTCCCTCAACTAATCAAGCTGCTGATATGCTTACAAAATCTGGTGGACCGTCCTTATTGAAGTCTTCGTTGAGCAAGCTGGGTCTTGTGGATATATTCGCACCAGCTTGGGGGGGAGTGTTGGATATAGTTATTCTTATCTCGGATAATTAGCCCCGTAGAATGTGGATCATATTTATTTTTCATTATTGTCTAGTATATTTTTATTTCCATCTTTTTTTTTTTAATCTTTTCTAGAATCCTCCTTGTAATGTATATATAAACAATTCTATAGTGAAGAAATAATACAACAATTCATTTTCAATATTCTATTTCACAAGCTTTACTCCCAAGCATTCCTGTTTCATTCAAGAGATCAAGAAAATACTTTCTCTGGGAAATGAAAGTCCCATGCTTTGATCTAGCAAACTCAATGCCTAGGAAATACTTCAGTACTACCAAGTCTTTTATTTTAAATTAATTTGCAAGATACTTCTTTAGCCTATCCATCTCCTCCAAGTCATCACCTGTAAGAACAATATCATCAACATACACGATGAGAGTTGTCTTACCCTTTGAGGAGTGTTTAACAAATAGGATGTGATCTGACTGGCCCTGTTTAAAGCCGTATCTAAGCAAAATCGGTGTGAATAACTCAAACCAAGCACGAGGAGACTTTTTGAGGCCATGTAACGAATTCTTGATCCTACACACCTTCCATTCTGTATTGGCACTCTCAAAACCAGGAGGAACATCCATGTACGCTTCCTTTTCTAGATCCCCATGCAAGAAGGCATTCTTCACATTGAACTGGTGAGAGGCCAATCAAAGTTAGTTGAAAGAGACAGAAGAGCCCTTACTGAGTTCATTTTGGCCAATTAGCAAACGTAGTCTATCCCATAAGTTTGAGTAAAGCCTTTAGCAACAAGGCGGGCTTTGAATCTTTCAATAGAATCATCTACCCTGTGTTTCACTGTGTACACCCACTTGCACCCCACTGTTCTCTTGCCCATAGGTAACTCTGTCAACTCCCAAGTATCATTTTTATGAAGAGCACTCATCTCTTCATTCATGGCGTGTTTCCATTTGGGAACAACGAGAGCATCCTGGACATGATTAGAGACACAGGAAATTTTCGAAAGAAAGGCTTTATAAGAAGGAGACAAGTAAGAGTAAGTCACAAACTTAGATATAGGGTGTTGGGTACTAGACCTAACTCCGTTACGGACATCAATAGGAGCGTTAATATCATCAGACTCGGAGCAAAAGGGTGTTAGGTGTTTTTTTTTTTGTGTCTTCAATGTCCAAAAACTCATACCTGATAAAATGTCAGTAATAAATAAATGAGGTAATTGTTGGAGCCATCTTTAGCAAAGGTTTGCAGTCTGGCTCCGGAGTTTCTAGCTATGATTCCTGCCAAAAATACTCTTATTGTAGTGTAGGTGTACAATCACTAGTCGTCTTTAGGATGGAAGTTCCGTATATCTGTCCCTATCAATCAAGGTTACTATAGCACTATTGCTTGACATATAGAAATTTGTAAAAATTATGCTGGAGTCCAAAAGTGCACCTTGTTGCAGGACGGTGATGTTTCTGTGGTTCCCCCTCCTTCCTGGATGAGAATCCCTGCCTTCTGGGAGACATCCTACTAATTTAGTTACGATATCCTTGTGTGACATGCTTTTTTGCTAAACAGACCACAACGTCCACTGGTATGTTCTGATATCGCTTGTGTGAACACAGAACCAATTCTTGATATGCTATATACTAAATGTTGAACGCAGAAAACCCCAAAGGACATCGAAATCTGAATCTAAAAGGAACCAAGATAGAACCAAGAGAAACAATAGCATCGAAGAACAAACAAGCAATAAAGAACACAACGATATACGTGGTTCTCCCAAAACCAGGATACTCCACCACAAGGAGATTAAAAGGCTTTCAACTCTTTCTCACAACTAGACTCTCAATATGTTCAAATTCATCCTCTTTTAGAAGCCCTAAGGGTCCCCAATTTTTTATATAGAAAAGAGTTAAGCCACCAGTTACTGTAAAACCTTAAACTTTTAGAGAATGAAGGCCAATAATGTATATCAAGCATCAACACCCTCCCTCACGTGCAACCACGTCTCGCAAGTGGCGAGCCAACAAACTAAACTCCATTATAATAGAGACAAACAACAAAGTACAAATATGCACACCAGAATGGAATAGATAGTTAAACCAAAGACATGTCATAAACAAGGCTTCAGTACCAAGTTAGCTTACCAGTTACTCCAAAAGCTTAAAACTTTTAGACAATGAGGCCAACAAAGTATTTTAAGCTTCAACAAAAAGAAAGCCTAATTTTAAGAAGAATAGGAATCCCTCTGCTAAAATCTGTTTACTCAACTTTTCCCTCGCTTGATCACCTCGGCGTCAAACTCGCTCGAGTGACCGTTGACCTCGCTCGAGCGACCTGAAATCTATTTTCTCGCCCTTTCCCTCGCTCTCTCAATCATCTCGGCGTCAAACTCGCTCATGCGAGCATAAACCTCGCTCAAGCGAGATTTTGGACTGAAGCATCCGATCCACATTATCTCACCATTTCCACCTTGGCTCTAATTCTGCCAAGTCTCTTCATAGTCCACCTTCTTCCATTATCTCCTCTACTGCCCTAAAGGGTACCACCTCAAACATATATGTCCATTAAGTCCAAACTATCCTTGAACTTGAAATTTGTTTCGTCAACACCCAACCCAACCCCATATGTTTTGAGATTTCTCACCGACCCAACCCCATATATTTTGAGATTTCTCGCCCAATAATCGAGATGATCCAAAATTCGTTGCTTTAGTAACCGTAATGCCTTGCATCACAAAAAAGGCCTTCCTTCTTCCGTCCTATATCACGACCTGAGCTCTTTTAGATATCCTCATAAATCCACCTGTTGTCGTGTATCGAAAGCCCTTGTAATTCAAAATACCAAGAGAAACCAAACGCCTCTTAATTCTTAATTCGTCTCTTTTAGATATCGTCAATGTTCTCATAGCCCAGCCCCATCATGCATCCTTATCTTAACCTTTCCTCTCTCAACCACCTTACAGACTTCATTGTTCTCCATAAGGAGTTTGCCACCATCTATTTATTGATATTCTGCAAACCAATCCTTGTTGGGACGCATGTCTTAGGAACATCCCAAAACTAGGATCCACTCATCACCCGAGCAACAGGGGGTAGCTGCAAAAAGCAATCAGTCCTCTGGGTCTTCTTCCTTAGCGACCCCAACAATGTACTCTAAATCAGTAATTGTCTTAAAGTGCCCTTCTTGTGACACCGGTAACGCTGGTGTTTCTTTTTGTTGGATTTTGATCCTGAACTCCCACAAAGACCCTATTCTTGTTCTTCCTCTCTTAGCCAACCCATCAGCTGAGACTTACATTGATCCCTCTTTAACAACCCTTCTCTTCAATTCTTTCAAATTTAGGGCTGCCTCTAGTCTTCCATAGTTAGGGCCATCTCTAACAAACATCATGGTATCCACGAAGTGCTCATCAGATCGTGGTATGAAACACATGAGAATAATCGCTTAGTTCTTGTTAATCAGATTGGGAGAAATTATTTATCTTTCTTAGATTCATCTCTATAGGAGGCACAATTTATATACATATCTTACAAGCTAAATTAGGAAACAAAATAAAGAGAAAACCTAGAATATTTCACTAATACAACATATCCCACTAATACAGTTATATGTATCCCACTAATGTAGCTATGCCATCTAATATTTACAACACTCCCCCTCAACCTGGAGAGTAGATGTCAATCATTCCCAACTTGCCACATATAGAGTCAATGGCACCTTTGGAAAGAGCTTTTGTAGCGCCCCGCCCCGCCCCGCCACGACACGAGTTTCGTAGGCGAGGGGGTGCTAACTAATATAGAATATTAAACAAGAGCGTAAGGACTAAACATAATCTTAATGCTCCGAGTCTTAGACTCGAAGCTTACTTAAAAAAAAAACTCTCTTTAGAAAAACCAACTTTTAAACTTTAAAATCATTTAAAGTCCAAAGCTCTGGAACATTTAAACTTTGAAACCTCAAAACTTTGATACCATTTTACAATGCCCCGAGTCCTAAACTCCGAGGGTTACTGTGGAAGCATAGAATAACCTTTCGAAATCTTTGATGGGAAAACAAAATCTTTAAAGACTCACGGATCTGAGTAAAACTATAGCGCAAGCATTCAATTAGTCTTTTGAAAAGCTTTGCTTGTCAATTTAAAAGACATTAACAGAAATCTTTATCGGTTCATCAAATGAACAACAGCGCAACGGAAAATATACAGCTTTGGACCTTGCTACCTTAATACCAAGAAAGTAACGAATCTGACCCAAATCCTTGGTAAGAAAACTCGAGCCAAGATGATGAATAAGAGTTTGGATGCCTTTCTTGTCACTCCCTGTGATGACAATATCGTCAACATAAACAATAAGAATCACAATACCAGTGTTTGTCTTCTTAAAGAAGATCGAGTGATCTGCTTGACTGCGGGTCATTCCATGTGCAACAACTGCCTTACTGAACTTGTCAAACCAATCCCGTGGAGACTGTTTGAGGCCAAAAATAGATTTCTTGAGATGTCAAACACACTCCCCTTGGGACTCAAACCCGGGCGGCTGAGCCATGTAAACAGTCACTGTAAGATCGCCACGAAGAAAAGATTTCTTGACATCAAGTTGATGTAGAGGCCAATCTAGAGAAGCAGCAAGAGAGATAATAATACGAACATAATTTAACTTGGCAACAGGAGAGAATGTCTCTGTGTAGTCAATGCCATAAGTCTGAGTAAATCCTTTGGCAACCAAGTGAACTTTTAGGCGATCAACAGTACCATCAGGGTTTTGTTTGACAGCAAAAAACCAACGGCAACCAACAACTTGTGCCCCAACCGGTGTAGGAATAAGATCCCACGTGTGATTCAACCTTAGAGCACGCATTTCCTCCTCCATTGCTTTATTCCAACCAGGGTGAGAAAGAGATTCCCTATAAGACTTTGGAATAATAGTAGATGATAGTGATAAAGAGAGCTCTAAAAGAAGAAGACAAGTGATTTAGAGAGACAACATGAGAAATGGGATGGTCAGTACAAGTACGCTTACCTTTTCGAATGGCAACAGGGAGATCAAGATTAGAGTTGTTAAAGGATCCAAGGTAGTAGAACCCACATAAGTAGGGGCAAGAGTAGCCGAGGTAGTTCGTGGACGACGACGAACAAAATGCCGAGGATAAGGAGGCATACTGATGATCGCGGACAATGGTAGGAACCACAGGGTCCATAGAAAGGGGCTCTGGCAGTTGTGCCCCTTTCAGTAGAGTAATATGCAGTGTCTTCAAAGAATGTAACATCAGCACTAACAAAGTGTTTACGTAAAGTGGGGCTATAACAACGATATCCCTTTTGAGTGCGTGAATATCCAAGAAAAATACATTTATAAGCATGAGGATCAAGCTTGTCACGATTGGGACCATGATTATGAACAAAGCATACACAATCGAAAACCTTTGGAGGAATAGAAAAAATCTTTTTACCTGGGAACATGGTTCCGAAAGGAGATTTCCCTTTCAATATACGTGAGGGCATTCTATTTAAGAGATATGCTGCGGTAAGAATTGCATCAGCCCAAAAGTGTTTTGGTACATGCATTTGAATCATAAGAGCACGGGCAATAGCAAGAACATGGCCATTTTTCCTTTTTCACAATTCCATTTTGTTGAGAATTATCAACACAAGAAGTTTGATGGATGATACCTCTCGACTCAAGGAATTGCTGAAAAGTACCAAGACGGTATTCAAGGGCATTATCAGTGCGGAGAGTAAGAAGTTTAGCATTGAAATGATTTTTTATTTCAGCATAAAAAGATTGAAAAACAGTTATTAAGATCGATCATTAAGCACATACAACCACGTCAAACGAGAATGATCATTAATAAAAGTGACAATATTTAGCACCAAAGGAACCAGTAGTTCTAGACGGACCCCAAATATAAGAGTGAGTTATTTCAAAAGGACGTAAACAAGGAGCATCATGTCTAAGCTTAAAAGTAGCTTGACGATGTTTACTAAGTTCACAAGTCTCACAATTAAATCTAGAAAAAGGAGATAAAGACGGAACTAATGGCTATAAATTAAGAGAGGATGGATGTCCAAGACGGCAATGCCACTGGAACGGAGAGACAGTAGAATGGAGAGCGGCTGGAATCGAAGGTGAAGACAGTTGAAGGTAGTAGAGTCCATCTTTCTCAAATCCCCCACCAATCGTCCTCTTCATCTTTAGATCCTGAAATACACAATGAGTAGGGAGAAAGGTTACTGAACAACTGAGAGAATGTGTAAGTTTTTGCACAGACAACAAATTGAAAGGGAATATGGGAAGATATAATACAGATGAGAAAGTAAGGTTAGATGCATGAATGGAACCAATACCATAAACTGGAACCTTAATACATTAGCAATGGTAACATAGTATGGGGATGAAATAGGAGTAAGATGAGAGATAAGAGATGAATTACCTGTCATGTGATCAGATGCTCCTGAGTCGATGATCCAAGGAGAAGTAGAGGATGAGAAAAGACATGTGTTACCTGAAGCACCAACATTGGCTGAGGGTGAAGAAATATTATGAGTACGTTGGAGAATAGCATCAAATTCAGACTCTGTCATGGTAACGTGCTCCTCAGAAGTTGCAACAGGAGTGAGATTATCAAGTTCAGCTTGGTTAGCCCAAGTGGGCTTGCCATGAAGAGCCCATCAAGTTTCAACAGTGTGGTTATTACGGCCACAATGAGTACAATACCTAGTCCCACGTCCACCATTAGTACGGCCACCACGACCACCTGGATAAGTAGGACGTCCACGATTAGCTGTGGTGGTAGTATTACCATGCCCAGAAGTGGCAGCAAGAGCAGAATGGTCATTCCTAACTGATGCTGAAGGTTGAATAGGAGCATGTCGAACCCGAGCAAAGGCTTCACTGGCAGTTGGAATATCCTTGCCAGAGAGAAGCTGAGAACTAATAGGAGCAAAATTCCGTCTGTAGTCCAGAGAGAAACTTAGCAACCCGAAACTCCTCCCAATGTCGTTGCTGTGTTTTCAAATCAATTGTGAGGGGTTGATAAATGTCCAACTCGTCCCACATACCCTTGAGTTCAGCAAAATAAGCGTCAATAGGGGGAGTTCCTTGTTGAAGAGAGAAAATGTCGTGATAAAGCTGATAGATCCGAGAGATATTTTAATCAGATGAATATAACTCACTAAGAGTGTCCCAAATAGCCTTGGATTATTCAAGACAAGAAACATTATTATAAACTTCGGGCCAAACTGGTCCAAAGCCAAGTCATAATATGGGCATCGTCTTTGTCCCAAGCCTCGACTTTAGTTGCATCAGAAGGTTTGGAAGTAGTTAGAAATAAGGCTTTGCCTCGGGCTCTCAGGAACACAGTGACCGCACATGACCATTGAAGGTAATTAGAACCCTTTAATTTGGTACTCGTCATTGACCTGAAGAAAAGAGAATTCTTGAAAGAGTCCTTTGATTCGATTTGATCACCCATAATAGTAGCAAATAAATGATGTAGGAGAGTGATAGGTAAGTATCAGACAGATTTGGGGCCGATATGTAAATATCAGAGAATTCTGGGGCAGATCTATAAATATAGAGATTTCTGGGCAGAACTGTAAATATTAGAAATTTTGGGGGTAGTTCTGAAATTTTAGAAAGTTCTGGGTAGTTTTTGTAATATATATGTGGTGAATGCTGGGTCTATATGTGGTTTCTGGATTTGGGTCAGATTAGATCTCAAACAAATGGGTCAAAAGAAGCAGATACAGATGTGTCTCATCTCGACCCTCACTGTTACTGTTTTAAGCACAAGGCAGGGTAGCGAACAAGATGGACCAGAAGATGAACCAGCCTGACTTTAATACCAAAGATCAGAAGGAAAAAAAAATGGAGCTTCAGATCTACAACAAGACCTGGAGAGAGGGAACGGAGCAGCAAATCGTGGCTATGGCTGTTCAAAAAAGATCAACGAGAGAGAGAGAGAGAGAGAGAGAGAGAGAGAGAGAGAGAGAGAGCAGCGAGAGACAAGAGCTTTGGCTCTTCAAGAGGGCTGCAAACGAGAGAGGATTTGCGAAGCAGAGAAATGGAGTCATGACCAGGCAGCAAGAGCAAACAATACAGGTTCGTGATGGGTTCACGATGACCAAAGGTAGAGTCGTGATGGGGTCACGATGACTTGGTATGTTCGTTGGAAGTTAGTGAAAGAGAAGATTTTAGGGTTCCCGCTCTGATACCATGTTAATCAGATTGGGAGAAATTATATGTCTTTCTTATATTCATCTCTCTAGGAGGCACAATTTATACACACATCTTACAAGCTAATCTAGGAAACAAAATAAAGAGAAAACCTAGAATATTTCACAAATACAACATATCCCACTAATACAGCTATAGCCTTTATGTATCCCACTAATGTAGCTATGCTATCTAATATTTACAACAGTTCTCATTATCAATCTTTACATCTGAATTTCTTAGATTCATGACGGCTTTATTAAATGCATCAAGGTAGTCAGAAACCATGTATTTTCGTACATGTGCAACGTATACAATTGTTTTTTCGTGTATAGACGATTTGTGAAAGATTTTGTCATGTACAAGTTCTCGAGCTTTAGTCACAAGCGAGCTGCTGTGTCTTTGTCGGCAACCTACCGCAAGACCACATCACTAAGGCACAAGAGAATTGCACTGAAGCCTTCTCCATCAAGTCCCTTTTTTGTCTTCATCATCGTCTCGAGTAAGGCATCCTTACCCTTTAGTGCTTTCACCAAGCCCTATTGTACTAGGAACGCATTCATCTTCATTCGCCCCAAGGAGAAGTTGTTCTCTCCATTGAATTTCTCTACTTCAAATCTTGCCACCATTGTAGAATCCATACTAATTGTTGTGAACACACAAGCGCTAAATCTTGATATGCTATATACCAAGTGTTGAATGCGAAAAACCCAAATGGACATTGAAATCTGAATCTAAAAGGAACTAAGATAAAAGCCAAGAAAAAACAGTAGCAACCAAGAACAAACTAGCAATAAAGAACATCATCGGTATACATGATTTTCCCAAAATGGGACACTCCACCACAAGGAGATAACAAAGCTTTACTATGGATAAATTGGATTCTCAACTATTCTTACAACCCTCTAAACTCTCTCCATATGCCTGAATCCATCCTCTCTTAGAAGCCCAGTCTCGTTTGGCAGGCCGGATTAAACTGTCGGATAGGACAGGATAAGGCATGATCGGATAGGATAGTAATCTTGTCGGATAAGCTGTTATGATGTTCTGTGTTTGGAGTGTGCTGGATAAAACTTTCGGATAAGCTGATATATCTTAATCCTGTGTTTGGTCGTGCCCGGATATAAATTCTGGATAATAACTAAATTATTGCTTTTTAACACAAAATGGGGTCTGAAGAAAGAAAAACACAAAAAGAAAAAAAATGAGTAGATCTAAAACTGGGGGAAAAAAAAAGAGATCTGAAAATGAGAAGGGGAAAAAAAGTGGACTTGGAACAAAAAAAATGAGAGAGATGAAAAAAAGAAAGAAAGATATGAGAAAAAAAAAAAAGAGAAGAAGGCAGATCTGAAAATGAAAAAGAAAAAGAAAAAGAAAATAAAAATAAAACGAACTGAAAAAAAAAATCAGATCTGAAAAAAAAAAAATGGAAAGAGAGGGAAAAAAAGGCATATGTGAAAATGAAAAAGAAAAAAAGTGATTTGAAAAAAAGAAAAAGAAAAAAAAAAATCAATTCTTAAGACAAAAAAAAAGTTTTTTGTCTCAAGAAGTTATCCTATTATCCTAAACTTCTAATCCAACCTAATATCACCTTCCCCATGGGTTAGAGTTATCCCACTCTCTATGGGAAAAAAACCTAGTTCAGGACTATTTTATTGTAACACCCCGAAAACCAAGCCACATGGCCAAGGTCAACGAGTCAAACATTACCAAGAAGTGCAAGGAATAGTCCTACGTGGACCAATCCAACAAGTTTAAGACTAAGAGAGGTAGTACCCCCGAATATACAAGATCATTACAATCCAAATGAAATAGATATAAAGCAAGGGCTAAACATGTGCTTGGCTACAACATATAAGATATCGAACTACATGAGTTGAATGGATATTCAAAAGGAAAGGAAAGAAACATGTAAGCTTAGTAATCTATCAATGTCTAGGCATTAGATTACACCTATTACAAATCCTTTCTATCCATTTACTATATATGAAGTTCCTTATCAAAATATGACTCCTCGAGGGACGTCTTCAAAAGATACATCCGAGTTGACTACTCGTGGGCGTTGCCCTTGTCTACTTCACCTGAAACAAAGTGGTTTTATAGATTCATTAAGCACGACGGCTCAGTAGATAGCATTGAAGAAATGTACTACTACTAAAATCATGCTAAGACATGCGGTGCAATGATTTGCTACCGTGGCAATGCAAATAGCCGTAAGGCCAAACCATGCAACTTCCCGATACCAAATTCCATAACCACTCACTCTCAACACCAGATGCGAGCCACTCCAACATGAGTGTAGCATACAAGATCTCCGGTAGCTAACCGGATGTGACCTTGCTTTTTCGACTGTTTCAAGGATCACAAACAACCTTCCTCACCTCACACCCGCTTCCGGAATTTCATCAAATTACAACCCCAAACGGGGATTCAAAAGACATTCCTCATTGTGGGAATTTTAACAAGATTCATACTCCCAAATCAATGCCATGGATGATATGCCGACTTGGCGATTATGACATGTGACGACAATGATTATGCAATTACAATGTCATTTCTATGGTTTCGATGTTATGAAGTGAACATAATAACTCATAATGACTAAACAAGAAATCAAGGATATCAAGTAGGGCATAGATATCATTTAAGTCATCAAAGAAATTACTAGCAACAAAGAGTAATTTAAATCATAACAACTCATTTAACATTTAGGTTTAAACATTTAAATTAACTAGACATGCATATAATGAGCAACTAACCATCAAAGCTAGACATGTAGGAAAAGTCATAAAACAAGATTAGTATGTGATATCTCTAGTCCTACACATTGCAAACCATGAGGTTAGAAAGAGGAGTGCACTTAGTCAATGAAATCTACCTCTTGTTCTTGAGTAGGAAAGCAAGAGAGATAAAGAGTTCAAGAGAGGAAAATAGAAGAATCCAATAGTAGAGCTTCCAAGAACAAGTGACAAAGAAAACCCTTTTCTTCCTCTAGGCCATGGTTTGAGCTAGGGAGCTCCAAAATGAAATATGAGAACACCAATAGAGAGCTCTTGACAAGGGGGACAAAAAAGCATCTAATAGTCTTTGTCCATTAATTGCTTTAAGGTCTTCAAATGGGTGCTTTGAAGCTTAGGTTTCCATGGAATAGATGAGAGATATATAGAGAGAAAATGAAAAAGAGAAAATGAGAGGGAGAGTGAGATATGGGTTGGTTTTATAGGGAGAAAGAGAGGGGGGAGGTATGGGAGAATGTTGAGTGTAGGGGAAGTCTCCCAAAAGGTGATGGATGGGATGGTGTTAGGTGTGGGTAGTTGAGGGGGTGGGTATGGTTCATCACACACACACACACACACACAAGCCTATATTCACACATGTGTACCCACATGTAACCAAAAAGTGCTACCAACATGTATCAAATTGAAATACATTGTCCCAATTCAAGACCCACATTGGTCCAAAAATTCCAAATTACCCTTTTATAAATTTAGGGGTTTCTACAATCTACCTCCCTTAAAAGAATTCTGTCCCGGAATTCGAACGGTAACATAACGAAAAGCAATATAAATAAACATACAATGGCTTAGAAATCTTACCTTAATCGGAGAAGAGATGCGGATAACGTGATCTTGCCTCTTGCTCGTCTTCCCAAGTTGATTCTTCGGTGCCGTGGTGCTCCCAAAGTACCTTCACCAATGAAATCGTCTTGCCACGTAGTACACGCTCCTTGGTCTCCAAGATGCAGATCGGTTGCTCTTCATAGGATGCGTCTTGCTCAAGTGGAAGATTGGTCCACTTCACAATATGCGATGGATGCGGCTTATACAAGCGCAACAAGGAGATGTGAAACACGTTGTGAACATTCTAAAGCTGAGGTGGGAGACCCAAGCGAAAGGCTACTTCACCAACCTTATCCATAATCTGAAATGGGCCAATGAAACGTGGAGACAACTTTCCGCTTTGGCCAAAGCATTGTAATCCTCGTTGTGGTGCTACTTTGAGTCTTTGAGAAAGACATGGTCTCCGGCTTCAAACGATAAAGCTCTTCTTCGGCGATCGGCGTAGCTCTTTTGGCGGCTTTGAGCGGTGAGTAATCTCTTGCGAATCAACTTGATCTTCTCGGTCGTCTCATGAACCATATCCGGACCTAAGATGGACGCCTCTCTAACTTCAGTCCAACATAAAGGTGACCTACAAGGTCGACCATACAAGGCCTCGAACGGTGCCATCTCAATGCTTGCTTGATAACTGTTGTTGTAAGCAAACTCTACCAATGGAAGGTGATCTTCCCAATTGCCTCCTAATTCCATCACACAAGCTCGCAGCATGTCCTCAAGAGTCTGAATAGTTCGCTCGGACTGGCCATCTGTCTGAGGATGAAACGCGGTGCTAAGTAGGAGCTGCATCCCCAAAGCCTTCTGAAGACTCTGCCAAAACTGAGAAACAAACTTGGAGTCAGGATCAGAAACAATAGAAACCAAATGCTGGATCGGATAAAAGTTATCCTATCATGTCTCTTATCCTGACCACCAAACAAGGCCTAAGAGTACCCCAATTATATATAGAAAAGAAATGAAAACATTATTTAAAAAAAAAATAGAAAACGAGCCGTACCCGACTCGCTTGAGCGACCTGCAAATCTATTTTCTCGCCCTTTCCCTCGTGCACGAGATCACCTTGGTGTCAACCTCGCTTGAGCGAGATTCCAGAGCCATGTTGTCTAACAATTTTGCCAATGATGCAGCTATTAAAACGGCCATAGGTAGAGCAGAATCCAAAACGGTACTCGACTAGTTGATCCTTACTATTGGGACTTTGGATAAGAAATTGTCCGTTAGATCTAAAGAGTATCTATGTTAAATGCAATATTTATCTGCACCAATTTTCTGCATCCATGTTAATAAAATATGTTTCTGTACCAATTTTCTCGAGTTTTTACAGTTTATTGTGTTGACCAAAAGATAAGAAAATAATGTGGTCCAACTAAATCCGACAACCAAGTACCATGTTCTATTCTCATGCAGTTCCCTTATTTGCTCAATTTAGTACTCAATCAGTACTTGATCATTTCTGGGAAATCTCATATTCGAAAAGTAGGAAGTACTCTCATACACATCTTTCAGACGTGACAACAAATCTAATGCTTTATCCAGTGGAAGCATCTGAATCTTGAATCATTGTCATCAGATTGGAATTCGCCTCCAATTTTTTTTCACTTCTTTAAAACTGAAACTCGTGATTATATCGTTCAATGGATGTCTTCAAGCCTTTGATTTAGATTTATCTTTTATCACTCTTCCCCCCCCCCCCCCCCCCCCCCCCCCCCCCCCCCCCCCCCCCCCTCCTGATAATTAGTCTTTCGTGATTCCAAATACCATGATGTGGTTTACTAAGATAGAGTTTCTATGTGCAGGTTGGCATGGCTGCTACTCTTGCAGGGGTTTGTCAGGTACCTCTTACAGCGGTTTTGCTTCTCTTTGAATTGACACAGGACTACCGAATAGTTCTACCACTTCTTGGAGCTGTAGGATTCTCTTCATGGATAACATCTGGTCAGACGAGGAGAACAAATGGTAGAGATAAGAACAAACTAGAAGGGCGAAACTCCCATGCAACTCAGCCACCTGAAAATTGCCCTTCCAACCAAAGTGCAGAAAGGTCCCCTGTAAGTGACCTTTGTGAACTTGAAGGTTCACTTTGTGTAAATGGTCAAAATGATGACATGAAGGACTTAGAAAAGCAGATTCTTGTTTCACAAGCTATGAGAACCAGATACGTGACTATCCTAATGGGTACTCTTCTAACAGAAGCAGTTACTCTCATGCTTGCAGAAAAGCAGTCTTGTGCGATTGTAGTCGATGATGAAAATTTTCTGATTGGTTTACTGACACTGGGAGAAATCGAAGAGTTCAGCAAATCACCAAAAGCAACAAGCAAAAGACCTGAGGTAGGACACCCTACTGGTAGTGGTTGAAGAGTTGATTTTTGAATTGCAGTTCTCTTTAATTTTAGTAGACTAACTTCAGAAGAACTTTAGTCCCGGAAACTTTGGCTCCGGAACCAACAAATATTAAAGGATCAAATACTAAAGAAACACTGAGCAAATCATAACACAGAAACAGCTCTGTAACGGAACAAGTTGTAATTACCTTGTGAATCATCAACTCGTGTAGGAACTTGTATTTTCAGGAATTAATCATGCATTTGAACTGAAATTAGTTTGAATGTGGCTTTCCCTCTCTTGACTTCTTGAGTATTTGACAGACTTACTGTACTGTTTGTTCACCTTGGCTTCCCATTGTTTTAATGTGACTAGGTGGATGTTCCTTTTTCAGGAGCTTTTAGTATCTGAAGTATGTCCATCTATTGGTGAAAAGTGTCAAGTATCATGGACTGTTACGCCGGGAATGAGTCTCCTCTCTGCTGAAAAAATTATGAAGAGGTACGATATGGATCAACTTCCAGTAATCTTGGAGCGTGTAGACGATAACAGAGGCCTCCCCATTGGCCTTCTAGACAAAGAATGCATCGATCTTACTTTCAGGTATTGCCATCAGCTTTGTATTCTACATCAATAGTGCTTCTTAAAAGTTGCAACGAATGTAGCGCGGACACTTCAATTTGAGTGTTTAGTTCGTGTTGGACATTGGCATGCATAGAACACACGTTGACATGTGTTGAATACCAGAAAAACATGTCTTAATTTGTTATTTACGTTGGACACACACGAGACACACATCGGACACAGCTAGACACGACATTGTGGCTTCTTTAAGACTTTTTAAAGATTTTCTGTGTTGGTGTGTTTATATATCGTGTCCTGTCTGTGCTACATATTATGCAAGTTGGGCAGGTTGGGTTGGGATGCCATTGGTTAGCCTACCTCCAGGAGTTGAGCAAGACCACAAACAACCCAATGCTACTTCTAATAGTGGTCAATCCAAGTATAAGTTTAGGTCGGGTTGACTTCTGAGAGAATTTTCTTTCCTGCATCTCCTTAAACTTCCTTCCTTTCTTTTTTGCTATCTAGAGGATAAATATGTCAAGTAGTATTTAGGGCTTATGTAATGGGTGATGTCATCTTTATGTTAGGGCTGAGGTATCAATGATGTAAACCCTTAGGGCATTTTAGTATTTTTCCATTACTGGTATTTGCCTATATAAAAGGCTCTCATGTAACCCTAGTTGGTATTTTGAATATATCAATACGATTTTCTCTATTTTAGTTTCTAACATGGTATCAGAGCAGTAGGTCTTGGTGACTTTCAATCTTCCGCTTCGTCGGCGGGCGGCGATCTTGCCGCTCCGCCGGACCCCTAGAAATTACCTTATTTGTCATCTTTGCCAACCTGTTGTTGAGAGTCCTGAATATTGTCATAAATAGGTTTTTCAGCCGTCACTATTCACTGACTACTGTTCATTGTTTACTATTCACGAAGGTACTGTTCATCAAAACATTGTTTATCGAAAATACTGTTCATCGAAGTTACTGTTTGCGCATCACTATTCATCGAATAAGATTTGGTGGTTTTCTTTTCCGTTTGTGCGAGACCTAGATTGTCGGCCATGGTTGTTTGGCTTGTTTGGCAGCCACTTCTTTGGAGATCTAAATTGGTTTGGTGACGCAAGGTTTTGTTTGGCCATAAAGGTCTACACGAGTAGAGCTTAAGGATTTCTTTGGTGTGTTTTTGGTCAAAGGCTATTTGGTTGATGCTTTCAAGGAGAAAGAAGAGAAAAGAAGAAAAAGTCCATGTGTACGAGGGCCTCTTAGTCCCCCACGCACCACAAGTATTTTTAATATTTTCAGTTTTGCCCCAGATTCTTCAAAAATTATCTTTTAGCCCCCATATTTTTAACATTTCCAAATCATCCCCCAATGCCTTTTTTTTTACAACTCAGTTCCAAATGTTTTGAAAACTACAGAATCACCCCAAAATTTTTCAAAATTATAGAAATTTTATGTCATGTTTTGTGCAGTCTCTGAACACTTTTTTTGTAGTTCTTTTTATTCGGGTGATTTTATTTGATGATATAAGACCATGTTTGGTCCTTGTTTGGTGGTGACTGGTTTATTTGGGCTACTGTTGGTTCGTTTTTTGTTGGATTTTAACTCGATTGTCTCAGATGGAGTTTTACAACCTTTGTTTTTCCTATTCTCGGGCATAAATTTGGTGATTTTTGTTGTGGGTTTTAGTCCCACACTTTGTTTTGTTGTTGGTGAATAGTTTTCACCTTGGCCAATATTGTGGACATTGTTGATCCACAATTTCTCATTGTTGGTGGTGGTGGATGTGTTTCCCCCATATTATGGACATTGTTCCATAATTTTTCATTGTTGGTGGTGGTGGATGTTATTACCACCTTGGCCAGTCTTGGGGATTTAATATCCCACTGGTTGTTGTCATCACCATTTTCCGTCACTTGTTACAGTCTTGTTTCGGTTGTCATTATTCATTCCAAGCTTTAGTTGTAATTTTCATGACCACCTTCAGTTTGAGGGGGGATGTTGGGGCATTTATTATTTATTGTTGGGAGTATTTGTTGTTGAGCATTTATTGTAAGGGGGAGTGTAATCCGTTGAAGTGAAGTATTGCAGAGATCTTGGAAAAGCTGGGAGCATTTACTCACACTCAAATGCAAGTATGCAAGTTAGACACTTCAACAAGTTTCCGTGTGCCAACTTGAGGGGGAGTGTTAGAGGATAACTATGTCAGTTAGTATTTAGGGCTTATGTAATGGGTGATGTCATCTTTATGTTAGGGCTGAGGTATCAATGATGTAAGCCCTTGGGGCATTTTAGTATTTTCTGTTAGAGTTATTTGTTAGAGTTACTTTTATGTTCTTGTTATTTAGTTATTACAGTGAGGGTCATATTGTAATTTGTTCTTTCTTTCATATCGTTTAATATATAAAGGGGTGAGACAATTTGTCTAACCCTAAGCTTTACCAAAATATTCTGTTTAACATGGTATCAGAGCCAACCTAAAAGGATCCTCCACCACCCACCACCACCAATCCCCACAGCCGGATAACCCTAACCCTAACCCTACCAGCCGCAGCCTACCCAGCCTTCCCCAGGCCTGCGCCGCAGTCCACCCAGGCCCCCAGGCCTGCGCCGCAGCCTACCCAGGCCTCCAGGCCTGCGCCGCAGCCTCCCAGGCCTCCCCAGCCTGCGCCGCAGCCTGCCAAGGCTTCTCCACCCTCCGCCGACCACTATGGCTCTCTAAATCTTGCGCCACCCACCATATACTCCACCAACACCTTCCGGATCTCACTTCTCACTCAAATATCCATAT
The DNA here is from genome assembly GCA_033977485.1 of Hydrangea macrophylla. Classification (NCBI taxonomy): domain Eukaryota; kingdom Viridiplantae; phylum Streptophyta; class Magnoliopsida; order Cornales; family Hydrangeaceae; genus Hydrangea; species Hydrangea macrophylla. The sequence continues at coordinate 98,493,737 of CM066996.1, read as the reverse complement.
CATCCACTGGTTGATTGAAGTTCCTGTTTCAGCAGTTTTTGTGGTCCATATATGGACCTTTAAATTGACCTAGTTGATCTTCCAATACCCAATTTCCCTCGTTTTCCTTCTTGTTGTGGGTTTTCGATTTGTTATCTGGAACTATGACCGACTTTGACAAGCCAACGGCTACAAGTTCCACTACAGTTCAGACTGTGGTTCATCCCTTGGATCCCAATCTAAAAATTACTACCGTTCCATTCACTGGCCAAAATTACTTGAAGTGGTCCCAGGCGGTAGAACTTTATTTGAAGGCACGCGGGAAGATGGGTCATCTTGATGGGCGTATTGTGGCCCCTTCCACTACCGATCAGGGTTATGACAAGTGGAAGATTGAGAATTCTGTTATTATGTCTTGGCTCATCAATTCCATGGTTCCTGAGATTGGTGAGAGCTTTTATCGAATGAAGACAGCTAAGGCTATTTGGGAAACCGTTGCTTCTACATTCTCTCGAAGGGGGAATTATGCTCAGGAGTTTGAGCTTATCCGCTCTATTGACCGTTCTGAGCAGGGTGAGATGACAGTCACCCAATATTATACCTTCCTTACTACTAGTTGGGACATAGTAGATCATCTACAGTCTTTTCAGCTCGTTTGTACCACTGATGCAGCGGAGTACCGAAAGCTACTTGAGAAACACCGGGTCTTCAAATTTCTTTAAGGGCTTCATTCCGATTACGATGCTGTTCGTAGTCGGGTTCTTGGGATGGATGTTCTCCCTCCCCTTCAGGAGGCCTTTGCTTACGTTCAGAACGAGGAGAGTCGCCGCTCAGTTATACTTCTGCCTGTATCCACTGAGCGTTCAACTCTATTTTCTGTTCCGCCCAGAGAGGGGACCTAGCAGGGTACTCCTTCAGACCGGCCTGTCGTGATCTGTGATTATTGTCATCGGCCTCATCATACTCGGGCTAATTGTTGGAGCCTTCATGGACGTCCCCCTGGTGGACGAGGGGGTCGTGGAGGTGGACGTAGCGGAGGACGTGGGGGCCGAGGAGGCCGAGGAGGTGGTTCCCGTGCCCATTATACTACTACTGATACTGAGACTCCAGCTAGAGTTGAGACTACCCCAACTACTGATATGTCTCCTTTATCTCCTGCCGAGCTTGACACTCTCAGAAACTTGATGTCCAAGTGTACTTCATCTCCAGCTGCTAGTGCCTCATCCTCTTTTGCACAATCAGGTAATATTGTCGCACCCGCAAGAGCTTTCCTTTCTCTTTCTTCCTCTCATTGGATTATTGATTCAGGGGCTTCTGATCATATGTCTCGTTCTTCTAATCTTTTTTGTGATTATAAGCCCAGTTCAGGTCAGGACAAAGTTAGAATTGCTGATGGTACCTTTTCCTCTGTCTCGGGGAAAGGTCTTATTCGTGTCACTCCTTCTCTACCCTTGAGCTCAGTTTTATATGTTCCTAGTTTCTCTCATAATCTTTTATCTTTGAGTCGTATCACTCGGGACTTGAATTGTTCAGTAACCTTTTTTCCCTCTCATTGTGTCTTTCAGGATCTTCTCACGAAGAGGGTGATTGGCAGTGGTAGAGAAACACAGGGCTGTATATTCTGGATGAGGGAGAGCAGCATCTGGATGAGGGGGAGAAGATAGCAAATGCTTCTGTCGTTTTGAAGAATAAAGCCGAAGATTTGGTGCTTTGGCATAGGAGATTAGGACACCCATCCTTGTCTCTACTTAAATATATGTTTCCATCTCTTGTTACGAATAATAGTATTTCCAATTTCAAGTTTTCTTGTGATGCATGTGAACTTGGTAAACATTTTCGAGCATCTTATGCTCCCAGCAATAATAAAAGTTCTGTTCCCTTTGCCTTAATACACTCGGATGTTTGGGGTCCTTCCCGTACTGTGTCCTTGAAAGGTCATAGATGGTTTGTATCTTTTATAGATGATTACTCTCGTACTACATGGTTGTACATGATGAAAGAAAAGCGGGAAGTTTTTTCTATTTTTCAAAGTTTCCATAAAATGGTGTGTACCCAGTTTGGGGCGGTTGTGAAAATCTTAAGGTCTGACAATGGGGGTGAATACATTGATTCGGGTTTAAGTCAATATTTTAGCTCTCATGGCATTATTCACCAGACTTCCTGCACTGACACTCCACAACAAAATGGCGTTGCCGAGCGTAAAAATCGTCACCTTTTATACGTCGCCCGGTCCTTGCTGTTTCAGGTTCAAGCCCCTCGTTCTTATTGGGGTGAGGCAGTGTTAACCGCAGCTTACCTTATCAATCGCCTACCTACCCGTGTGTTGGATAAGAAAACACCTCTTCAGGTTCTTTCCGACTCTTCTTTTTCTTCATCCATTCCTTCTCGTGTGTTAGACCCTCGTGCTATTAAGTGTGTGTTTGTTGGTTACTCACCCACTCAAAAGGGTTACAAGTGCTACCACCCTCCTTCTAGGAAATGGTTTGTTACTATGGATGTCACATTTGATGAGTCACAGTCCTACTTTCTTGACTCTCCGGTATCTCTTCAGGGGGAGCCGAGGTGTGAAGAGATACCAGTTTTACCTATGGTGATTGAGATGGAGATAGGAAAGGAAAAGGAAAGTGAGAAGACAGAAAAGGAAAGTGAGAGGAGGGTGCCTGCTAAGGAAGTAGTAATTGAGGAACCGAGGGTGAATGAGCTGAGGGTATATTCCAGGGGAACATGGAGTAAACAAAAGATTAGAGAGACTCCAGAAGTTACTGCTCCTGTTTCTTCCCTGCCATTGCCATGTCCTCCTAGTGATGAAGATTCAGGTAATTCCTCTGATACACCCTCTCTTAACATAGATGATTTAGATGTTCCTATCGCTGTTCGAAAGGGTGTTAGATCTTGTACTCAACATCCTATATCTAACTTTGTATCTTATTCTCATCTATCTCCTTCCTATAAAGTCTTTCTTTCCAGAATTTCCTCTGTTAGCATTCCTAACCATGTTCAGGAAGCTCTTGCTGATCCCAAGTGGAAACATGTCATGATTGAAGAGATGAATGCTCTTCGAAAAACTGGTACTTGGGAGTTGACCATATTGCCTACAGGAAAGAGGACTGTGGGGTGCAAGTGGGTGTACACTGTGAAGCACAGGGCTGATGGTTCTATTGAGAGATATAAAGCTCGGTTGGTAGCAAAAGGGTTCACTCAGACCTACGGGGTGGACTATGAGGAGACCTTTGCCCCAGTCGCAAAGATGAATTCCATTAGAGTTCTCCTTTCTCTGGCAGCTAATAAGAATTGGCCTCTTCACCAGTTTGATGTGAAGAATGCCTTCTTGCATGGTGACCTAGAAGAAGAAGTTTATATGGACATCCCTCCAGGGTTCGAGGACTCCAAGACAAATGGGAAAGTGTGTAGACTTAAAAAATCTCTGTATGGTCTCAAACAGTCACCAAGGGCCTGGTTTGAGAGATTTACGCAGGCTATGCTTCGGTTTGGGTTTAGACAGAGTCATGCAGATCACACATTGTTCATCAAACATTCCTCGCAGGGGAAGACCACTGCTCTTATCATGTATGTTGATGATATTGTTCTAACTGGGGATGATTTGGAGGAAATGGATCGATTGAAGAAGCAATTAGCCACTGAATTCGAGATAAAAGACTTGGGGGCCCTAAAGTTTTTCCTTGGGATAGAAGTTGCTCGATCCAAACATGGGATCTTTATTTCCCAGAGGAAGTATGTTCTGGATTTGTTAAAAGAGACAGGAATGCTGGGCAGTAAAGCGTGTGATTCACCTATGGAGCAGAATCAGAAACTTGGTGAGGACAGTAGTGGGGAGTTAGTTGACAGGGGGAGTTATCAGAGACTTGTTGGTAAGCTCATATATCTCTCTCATACTCGTCCGGATATTGCCTTTTCTGTTAGTGTCGTAAGTCTGTTTATGCATTCTCCACGACAGTCACACCAAGATGTCGTCTTCCGAATTCTTCGATATTTGAAGGCTGCTCCAGGGAAAGGCTTATTCTTTGCAAAACATGACCACCTAAGGGTGGAAGGGTACACTGATGCAGATTGGGCTGGCTCCATTACTGATAGGAGGTCTACCTCAGGGTACTGCACATTTGTGGGAGGTAATCTCGTTACCTGGAGAAGTAAGAAGCAGAATGTAGTGGGCAGGTCAAGTGCAAAAGCTGAATTCAGAGCTATGGCCCAAGGTATTTGTGAATTATTGTGGATTAAGTCACTTCTCAAGGATCTGAATGTTGATCAGACAGAGCCTATGAAGCTTTTTTTTGACAACCAAGCGGCCATTAGTATAGCTCATAACCCTGTTCAACATGATAGAACAAAGCATGTGGAGATTGATCGACATTTTATTAAAGAGAAGATTAGTAATGGTACTATCTGTGTTCCCTTCGTAAAGACTGGCGATCAAGTTGCAGATGTTCTTACCAAAGCTATTGGGAGTCGACCTTTCCACACTATCCTAGACAAGCTGGGAATGAGAGATATTTTTGTACCAGCTTGAGGGGGAGTGTTAGAGTTATTTGTTAGAGTTACTTTTATGTTCTTGTTATTTAGTTATTACAGTGAGGGTCATATTGTAATTTGTTCTTTCTTTCATATCGTTTAATATATAAAGGGGTGAGCCAATTTGTCTAACCCTAAGCTTTACCAAAATATTATGTTTAACATTTTCCATTACTGGTATTTGCCTATATAAAAGGCTCTCATGTAACCCTAGTTGGTATACTGAATATATCAATATATCAATACAATTTTCTCTATTTTAGTTTCTAACACTATCTATCAAATGCTTTGATTAGAATTTCAACTTGAGAAAACAATCTTGGAATATCATACTTTCTAGTATATTATATACTAATCTTGGATCAAGTCCATGGAATATTTTGACGGCGCTCCGTTTGTTTTTACGTAAAATGTTTACGTTAGAAAACATTTTCCATCTAAAACATTCACACATAAAACATTTTCTTATGTTTTCCGGGAGTGGCTAAATTGCCAAAAACAATTTTCAGAAATTATATTCTGGTGTTTGCATGATGTTAAAAAAATAGGCTAAATACTGTTAAAGTATAAGGGTATGCTTGTAATTATTTCATTTTTATAATATATATGTGTGTGGGCTAACCTGTTAGGTTATGCCTTCATTCTCTCTTTTTTCTCTTTGTCAACATGGTATCAGAGCCACCATGGACATCTAACATCCAACCCTAATCACACCCCAACCCAGCCCCTCTATCCACTTCGCCGGATCTCCCAGCCCTTCCCTAGCTTGCGCCGACCACCTCAGCCCATCTCTAGCCTGCGCCGACCACCTCAGCCCCTCCCTGGCCTGCGCCGACCAACCCAGCCCCTCCCTGGCCTGCGCCGCACCACCCACCACCACCCTGGCCTGCGCCGCACCACCCACCATCTCCCACACCTTCGCCGGACCTCCCTGCCATCACCCAGCCCTGCACCGCAGCCCTACCCTGCTGTCTCTCTGATTTTCAACCCTAATCCAGCCCTGTAGACATACAATTCCACTGATTTTCTTTTTCCGTGCCATTTTGATTGGTGTTTCTCTGTTTGTCCTCTCTTGGTCCTTCATGGACCTCATGTGTTAGTCTCTCGTATACGTTCTTGTTCATGTTCTCTGAGTGTGTTCGTGTGTTGATTTGAGACTCCTATTCATCCGTTGGTATCACTATGGCCGATTCCGGTTCCACCAAAACTGCTCATGATATTATCAGTGCGCAAATTATCACAACAAAATTGAATGGGTCCAACTATTTGTTATGGGCTCAGGCTATGAAGGTTGCTCTCGGTGCTCGCAAGAAATTGAAATATATTCTGTCTGGCCCTCCCTTGAAGGATGCTAAAGAGTATGATGATTGGGTTTCTGACAATTATACTGTTATGTCTTGGTTATGGAATAGTATGGAACCGTTTATTTCATCCAGTGTTATGTTTTTATCTTCGGCCAAGGATATTTGGGAGTCTGTCCACGAGATGTTTTCAATGGACAACAATGTTTCTCGAGTATATGACGTTTATCAGAATCTATTCCTTCTTCAACAGAATGAGAAGTCCATCAGTGAGTATTACAGTACATTCAGGGGTTTAATGGATGAATTGCAACAGTATCATCCAGTTACAAATGATGTTGAGGTTATGAAGAAACAACGCGAGGAGTTTTATGTCTCCAAATTTCTTGCTGGGTTACACCCTACTCTTCAGTCTGTTAAATCACACATTTTAGCGGGCGATGGTAACATACCTTCATTGAGTAATGTGTATTCTCGCATTCTTCGTGTGACTACTGAATCTTCCTCCATCTCAGAATCTTCTGCAAAGGATAATTCTGCTCTTGTCACAGACTCTGGCAATCAGGGGGCATTCCGTGGTCGAGGCAACTTTCATTATAATAATCGAGGTCGTAGTTTCAATAATATTCGAGGCCGCGGGGGTCCTCGTGGTCGTGGTCGTGGTTTTGGTAGAGGACGTGGGAGAACTGGCTCTCTTTATTGTACCCATTGTGGGGGTGACAATCACACAGTTGATCGATGTTATGACCTTCATGGTAAGCCCTGGGAGAATCCGTCTAATCCCGTTTTGTTCACTTCTGATAATCCGTCTGCACCTCAACAGGAAGTCAGTACTCCTATTCCACAGGCCGTTGCATCTTCTAGTGAGTCTATCACTCTGTCTCGGGCGGAGTATAATGCCTTAATCCAGCAACAACAACAGCTTTCCGTGTCTGATTCCGCTGGCTTTGCTCAGTCAGGTAATATTGCATGTTTCTCTTCTTCTGCTCCTTCCCCATGGGTTATCGACTCAGGAGCTTCTGCCCATATGACTGGTAAGTCCAATAATTTTTCAAAGTTAACTCGTTCCCCTGCTAAGTCCTCAGTTGTTCTTGCTGACGGTCGGTCTTGTCCCATTATTGGGACTGGCTCTGTCTCTCCGACCTCTTCTCTTACTTTGTCTTCTGTTAGTTATATTCCTGCTTTTCCTTTTAATCTTTTGTCCGTCAGTCAACTTACTAAATCACTTAATTGTTCTGTAACCTTTTACCCTGATTGTTGTGTCTTTCAGGATCTCAGCTCGAAGAAGATGATTGGTGGAGGTCGTGAGCGAAATGGTCTTTACTATCTTGAACAACATCCCTCAACTAATAAACCGGTGGCTTTACAAGCAGCTGTCTCACCGTATCAATGGCATTGTCGTCTTGGTCATCCATCGTTGCAGTCCTTGAAGCGGGTTTTTCCATCTTTTAAGTCTGTGTCTACATTAGAATGTGAGGCTTGTCAGTTAGGCAAGCACCATAGAGTATCTTTTCCTTTACGTCTAAATAATCGTCGGACCACTCCTTTTGAGTTGGTTCATTCCGACGTTTGGGGTCCGTCTAGACATAAGAGTCTATTAGGTTTTTCTTATTTTGTTTCTTTTGTGGATGATTGTTCAAGGATGTCATGGATATTTTTAATGAAAGAGCGTTCTGAAATTTCTTCAGTTTTTCATTTATTTCATAATGAGATTGTGACTCAATTTGGTTGTGCCATTCGTACTTTACAGTCTGATAATGCTTTAGAATATGTTAAAGGACCACTTCAATCCTTTTGTGATTCTCATGGGATTATACATCAATCTTCCTGTGGGTATACTCCTCAACAGAATGGAGTTGCTGAACGTAAGAATAGACATCTTCTAGAGGTAGCTAGAACTATTATGCTTCAAATGAAAGTCCCTAAGCAATTTTGGGGGGATGCTGTTCTTACTGCTTGTTATCTTATAAATCGTATGCCCAGTTCTGTTCTTCATGGGGGCATTCCTCATTCTATCTTATATCCTGATAAGAGCTTATTTGCTTTACCTCCTCGGGTGTTTGGTTGTGTTGCATTTACTCATGTTCTTACTCCAAGTCAGGATAAATTAGATCCTCGTGCTACAAAGTGTGTCTTTGTGGGGTATTCTCGTACTCAGAAAGGATATAAGTGTTGGAATCCTCAGAATCGTCGTTATATAGTTAGTGCTGATGTTACCTTTTTTGAAAGTACCTCTTTTTTCTCGTCGTCTGGAATCTCATTAGATGTTGATGTTCTTACTTCAGTTTCCTCTGTTCCTCTGCCTATTCTTCCTAGTTTTGGTTCTACTGTTTCTAGGTCTGTGCCATTATAGGTGTACCGTCGCCGTGACAAGCCACCAAGAGTTGAGACTTCTTCTGCTCCACCTCCTTCATCATCAACTTCGGGTGAGGTCCCCCTGTCTGATGATCTGCCTATTGCACTTCGTAAAGGTACTCGTTCTTGTACTCAGCACCCTATTGATCAGGTTGTTTCCTTTTCTCGTTTGTCTCCTACACTTTGCTCCTTTGTCTGTGCTTTATCCTCTATTTCTGTCCCTAAGTCTCATATTCAGGCATTAACTTCATCGGGATGGAAGAGTGCTATGGATGAAGAGATGTTAGCATTATCCAACAATGGTACATGGGAGTTAGCTGATCTTCCTTCTGGGAAGCAAGTTGTGGGTTGTCGTTGGGTGTATGTGGTTAAGTATCACCCTGATGGTACTGTTGAACGACTGAAAGCTCGGTTAGTTGCGAAAGGGTATACTCAAACCTTCGGTGTTGATTACTTTGAAACCTTCTCTCCTGTTGCTCGTCTTAGTTCGGTTCGCCTGCTATTGTCTGTTGCTGTTAATCAAAGCTGGCCTCTTTACCAACTCGATATCAAGAATGCTTTTCTTCATGGTGACCTTCAGGAAGAGGTTTACATGGAGCAACCTCCTGGGTATGTTGCTCAGGGGGAGTCACATAAGGTATGTCGTTTGAAGAAAGCTATCTATGGACTTAAACAATCTCCAAGAGCCTGGTTTGACAAGTTTAGTCAAGTAGCTAGCTTATATGGGTTAAAGAGGACGAGTTCTGATCACTCGGTGTTTGTGAGACAATGTGAGAAAGGCACCATTATCCTAGCAGTTTATGTGGATGATATAGTGATAACTGGCAATGATAATGAAGGTATACAGTTGTTGAAGAATCATCTGAGTAAACATTTTCATATGAAAGACTTGGGATTACTGCGTTATTTCTTAGGCATTGAAGTTGCTAGATCTAAGGAAGGAATTTGTTTGTCTCAGAGGAAGTATGTGCTTGATCTTCTAGAGGAAACAGGATTGATGGGTTCAAAACCTGTTGACACTCCGATGGACTCGAATATAAAGTTAAGTAAAGATAATGGAGAAGACTTCAGTGATGCTGGGCGATATAGAAGACTTGTGGGTAAGTTGATTTATCTGACTGTGACTCGTCCTGATATCACCTTCTCTGTAGGCGTTGTTAGTCAGTTTATGCAGAATCCCAAATTATCACATTGGGAGGCAGTGTGTCGTATTTTGAGATATTTGAAAGGTGCTCCTGGAAAAGGTTTAGTGTTGAAACCTTCAGATAACTTGGAAATAGAGGGGTTCTCAGATGCTAGTTGGGCAGGAGATCATCTAGATAGACGTTCAGTGTCAGGGTTCTGTGTATTTGTTGGTGGTAATATTGTTACGTGGAAAAGTAAAAAGCAAAATGTAGTGGCAAGATCGAGTGCTGAAGCTGAATATAGAGCTATGGCTCATACTGCATGTGAGATGTTGTGGGTGAAATCTATTCTACAAGAGATGGGGTTCTCAAGTGATCAACCTATGAAGATGTATTGTGATAATCAAGCTGCCATGTACATTGCCAGTAACCCAGTGTTCCATGAGAGAACCAAACACATTGAAGTCGATTGTCATTTCATTAGAGATATGGTCTTGAGGAAACAGATTATTACGTGTTTTGTTAGGACAAATAATCAGTTAGGAGATATTTTCACTAAGGCTCTGAATAAGGGATCTTTCTATGATATTTGTAACAAGCTGGGCATGATAGATATATATGCTCCAGCTTGAGGGGGAGTGTTAAAGTATAAGGGTATGCTTGTAATTATTTCATTTTTATAATATATGTATGTGTGTGGGCTAACCTGTTAGGTTATGCCTTCATTCTCTCTTTTTTCTCTTTGTCAACAAATACATTTTAGGCCCCCTTGTGGTTAGACCATTTTCACTCTACCCCCGTATGTATTCTATAGTTGATTCTTTCCTCTATAGATGTGTCTACAATGTATTGGCCTTTCTCTATATGATTGTTTTGCAAGTAGTTTTTTGTTCATTATTATTGCTTTAAAAACCCCATGCTGACATGGAATCTCAAGCAGCCTCCGGGGTAGAGCATTTATGATGATTGGGGTAGGCTATGATCCTTCCAAATATTTTCAAACATTTTAATTTTAATTTTTACCTATAAATTTTAAGATAAATGCAAATTACACATATTTGGCCACTGCAGAATTTTTGAATAAATTGGGTACGTATGTTTATTTTTTTGATAGGTAATTGTATTTGAAATTAATTTACATGTTAGCCCCTTCAAAATTCTAACTTTTATAGATGCCAACACTGATTGTAACGAATCCACCCTAAACCATTAGTCACGTCAGTCATGGATTCAAATAAAGAGCAGCTGAACTAATATTGGCGCAGTTGTAATCAAGTCACCTTAAATATTTGGTCCAACGTATTCTTCTCACTTGTTTTTGATGAAACAATAATTTGCAAGCTTAGGGTTAGAAAATTATCTAACCTTATTACATATTAATCATAAGAAGGAGAAAAATAATTACAACGAGACCCACTAACTAATATTTAATAACACAAGTAACTAAAACAAAACAACTACTCTCAACATTCCCCCTGAAGCTGGTACAAATATATCTCTCATGCCCAGCTTGCCTAGAGCAGTATGGAAAGGTTGACTTCCTATTCCTTTGGTGAGAACATCCGCAACTTGATCACTACTCTTCACAAAAGGAATGCAGATAACTCCACTACTAAGCTTTTCCTTGATAAAATGCCGATCAATCTCGACATGCTTGGTTCTATCGTGTTGAACAGGATTATGAGCTATATTGATTGCTGCTTTATTATCACAGTACAATCTCATGGAATCAACCTGTTCAATCCTTAAATCCTTCAACAAAGACTTGACCCAAAGAAGCTCACAAATACCTTGGGCCATTGCCTTGAACTCAGCCTCAACACTAGATCTTGCAACACCATTCTACTTCTTGCTTCGCCAGGTAACTAAGTTACCGCCAACAAAAGTACAGTACCCGGAGGTAGACCTTCTATCAGTGACAGAACCAGCCCAATCAGCATCTGTATATGCCTCAACCCTCATGTGATCATGCTTAGAAAAATAAGCCTTTTTCGGGAGCAGACTTCAAATAGCGAAGATTCTAAAGACTGCATCTTGGTGTGACACACGAGCAGAATGCATAAACTGACTAACAACACCAACTGCAAAAGCAGTATCAGGGCGAGTAGGAGATTGATAAATAAACGTACCGACAAGTCTCTGATAGCTCCCCTTGTCAACCAATTCCCCGTTATTGTCTTCTCTAAGTTTTTTATTCTGCTCTATAGGCGTATCACAAGCTCTACTACCAAGCATCCCAGTTTCCTTCAACAGGTCTAAAACATATTTCCTTTGGGAAATAAAAATCCCCTGTTTGGACCTTGCAAGTTCAATTCCCAGAAAGAACTTCAAGCTCCCAAGTCTTTTATCTCAAACTCTTTAGCTAACTGGTTTTTCAATTTTTCCAACTCCTCTAAGTTGTCACCTGTGAGCACAATATCATCACCATAAACAATAAGTGCAGTGGTCTTACCCTGTGTAGAATGTTTGATGAACAATGTATGATCTGCATGGCTCTATCTAAAACCAAATCGAAGCATAGCCCGAGTGAATCTCTTAAACCAAGCCCTCGGAGACTGTTTAAGACCATATAAAGATTTTTTCAATTTACACACCTTACCCTCTGTCAGCCAGTTTATGCATGCTCCTCGTGAGTCTCATTATGATGCTGTTCTTCGAATTCTCAGATATTTAAAATCAGCCTCTAGAAATGGTTTATTCTTTGGCATACATAACCATCTACAGGTGGAAGGCTATACAGATGCAGACTGGGCAGGTTCAGCTACCGACAGAAGATCTACCTCAGGGTATTGTACTTTGTGGGAGGGAACCTTGTTACTTGGTGTAGCAAGAAACAACCCGTTGTATCTAGATCTAGTGCCGAGGCAGAATTCCGGGCTATGTCTCAGGGAATCTGTGAGCTACTGTGGATAAAAATTCTTTTGAAAGACCTTAATCTTGAGCCCCCAGATTCCATGAGGCTATACTGTGACAACAAAGCAGCCATCAATATTGCTCACAACCCAGTGCAACATGACCGAACCAAGCACGTGGAGATTGACATACACTTCATCAAAGAGAAACTGAGTAGTGGAGTGATTTGTACTCCATTTGTGAAATCTAGTGAACAGTTGGCTAATGTTTTCACTAAAGGGCTTGGACTTAGACCTCATCATTATATTCTTAGCAAGCTGGTTATGAGAGATATCTTCGCACCAGCTTGAGGGGGAGTGGTGAGATGAGCTTTGTATTATCTAATATTAGCTTGTTATTAGGTTACTCTTAGCTATTAGTTATTTGCTTTTATCTTTGGATTGTTGCCTAAGGGTATTATTGTAATTTACTTCTTTGATGTTTAATAAAAATAGGGTTGAGACTCTTTGGTGCAGACACCAGAGCCACATTCCCAAAGTTTTACAGCCGTCATCGCAAGAAGGTGGCCCACCCAGTTGCTTTGTGGCTAGATGACTTTTATGTTGGGTCGAGCTAAAACCCCAAGGCCCTAGTTCATGGATTTTATGTTCTCCTTATTTTATAACGTTATTTCCTTCTTTTTTATTTTTTTCATTTTTTATTATTATCTTTTAGGGTTTTGTTTATCTTCTTCTATAAATAAGGTGACAAACTATGGTTTTGGGACATTTTTTGATGATGAAATAAAATTGTTATTGCTTTTTACCAGTTTTGGTCTTGGTGGACTCCAAGAGATCTTGGTGGATTCCAAGAGTTCGTTATATTTTTACTTTAATCTACTTGTTCGGCATCAAATTTGGTATCAGAGCTCAAGAGCGATTCCTCAACAGTCCAGTTTGAAAGCTCCATCATTATCGTAGATCATCAACATCGCAGATCTGACCATACGTCGAACCCCACCCCACATTGGATCGTGCCTCTCACACTTTGTGACAACCAAAAATTCACTACTCATCTGCACCAACAGTTCATCATCTCCCCAGTTTGCCGTCGCCGCAGTCACACAACTTTCAGCCCCTCCTATCCATCTCAAAACCCTAGCGCACCACCACCACTGTCTCACGAACCACCTATACACCAGATCTGACCATCAAACCCCTTAACCAGCTCCTACTACCACATGCAACCCATATATTGAACCCAACAACTTCAGCCTCAACCAATCGCGATCCACAAGCCCCCGACAACTCCGCAAACCGCGACCACCATCATCACTGCCTGCGCCTGCATCATCGCCGTCGCCTACCGTTGCCGACGAGAACCACCGCCATCGCCGCCACTGCTGTTTGCTCCATTTGTGTGCTAAGCCCCGATCCCAATACCACCATCAAGTCGCACACCATGGTCGAGACCCTTTTGTTCTTCTGATTTTAGTATTTTTTTTTTCTTTTTCTTTTCATCTCAGTCCTCTCTTTAAGTTTTTATTTGCTTAAGACTTAAAAAAAAAAGAAGAGGAGGTCAACAACAAAAAAAAGGAGGTAAAAAAAAAAAAACCTTGATTATTTTTCTTTTCTTATTCCGTTTACAGCATCAGAAGTCAAAAAAAAAAAAAAAAAAAAAAAAAAAGAAAGACAACTTGCTTGCTTTCCTTTCTTATTTCTTTACAGCATCAGTCTGCAGACCCATCACCACTTACTCCCATCTTTCGCATCGCTAAAGCTGAGGCAGTTCTAGGTCCAGATTTGCCAACGGTTCTGGTTCAATTTTCCTTTTGATTCCACATTCGAGGTCAGATCTAGCCTTAATTTGTGGAACTTATTTTGCTAGTTTTGGGTAGTATCAACTGAAATTTTTTTGTGCCGGTTCATAAACCCATTCACTTACTTCTGTTTGCCCATTTTATTCACACATCACATTCCTATACCGTACTTGGATTGTAGTTGCTTGACCATACCCATTTATTGATTGTGGAGCACAACTTCGTGTGAAAGTGTATTTGTTTACCATTTGGCTGACTCTAGAACTGTGAATTGCAATACTTCGTGGTTGTAGTACTAATTTGGATCATATTAGAATCACATTCGGAAGTTCAAGAGTCACTATTTAGCTTGCATTTTATTCTACGAAATTAGTAGCATTGATCTTGTCCGCGGATCAATTAGTCATTGCATGCATTTCCGCACACTTTGGCAGTATGGACCCTACTTTCATCTAGAATTTGGCTAAAACTGTTCAAGAGCTATCCACATAAGTGGCTCAAACTAATGCGCAAGTGGCTCGAACTAGTGTTCAAGTGGCTGAAAACAGTGCTCGATTTCAATCAATTGAGGATTCACTTCACCTCCTCTTGGGCGCGTCTGATGGTAAAGCCTTCCACATGGGGGAAGATCACTTTGAGTGTCACGACGACATTACACATCAACGATTTACCCAAAGATTCCCAGCTCGAGGTGGGTACCATGCTCGACCTCCAAACTACCCACGTCATAGGGAACCTCTGAATCGCCCTGTAGGTGCTGATATCTATAACCACATTGCCATGCATGATCCAGATGAAAGAATCACGAGGAACATCAAAATTGAAGCACCCCAAAGCTTTCACTGACTGGCTATTTGAAATGGACCATTTCTTTGAATGGCACAACTTGTCTGACGATAGTCCGATTTGCTAAAATGAAACTCATCGGTCAAGCCAAACTGTTTTGGCAGAATGCTGAGCAAACCCTTGCTCGTCGAAACCAACTGGCCATAAGTGATTGGATCGAGATGAAGGAAAAGATGAAAGAGAAGTACCTTCCACCCTCCTACCAAGGTGATCTTTTAGATCAGTGGAATGCCTTACGACAAGGAACTAAGCCTGCTAATGATTACGTTGCACAATTTGAGGAATACTCGATGCGTTGCAACGTAGACGAGGATGAACGTATGACATTGAGTAGGTTCCGGAGAGGCTTCAATGATGAACTTCGACGCGAACTTTTCGTTCGTGAAGTTACCTCCTTAGACCAGGCGTACACTTTTGTCCAAAACTATGAATTGGTCTCCAAACCATAATTTCCTCGGCGGACTCCCACTGCCAATTCCCAACCTTGGCACACTAGGTCCACCCCTGTAGCACAACCACCTAAGCCCAATTTCACCATTATCCCGATTCGTCGGGATGACAAAGGGAAGGCTGTCAACGAACCTCCCAAGTCGACTCCCAGCACTCAATGCTACAGATGTTTGAATTTGGTCATATCGCCTCTAAGTGTCCCGATCGGGCCGTTATCATTGAAGAGGGCGGTGCAGAGAGTAATGAGGACAAATCTTTAATAGATGAAGAATATGTGCCTAACATGGATGACACTTTGGTACAAGAGGTTGAACTAGCGGATGACCCCAGCCTTGGGTGTGTTTGGACTTCACCACTTCCATACTCCCCCCAGTTGGACAAATGTTCCTCTTCCCTGGGAGTGGTTAGGTGCGCTTTGATGCAGCCTAAGGAGCCTAACGACTGGCGACGGAACTCCATCTTCCACACTTACCTTAGGTATGGTGACAAGGCCTGCAAAGTCATCATTGATAGTGGTAGTTGTATCAACGCTCTCCGCCAGTACCGTTACCCAACTAGGTTGGAAATCCGAACCACATCCTCATCCCTACAAAGTTTCCTGGGTTGACACCTCTTCCCTCGCCATCAAAGAAAGGTGTTTGGTTCCTATCCAATTCCTTTCTTACAAGGCAGACATTTGGTGCGATGTAATTCCCATGGATGTGGGGCATATCATCCTTGGGCGACCCTGGTTATATGATTTGGATGTCACCATCTATGGTTGTTCCAACTCTTGCTCTTTTGAGTATAGCGGCTAAAGGATCAAACTCAACTCTATCCAACCTAAGCCCATAACTAAGAGTAGCAAGACAGAATCCTCACCACGACAAGCGTTACACATCCTTATACCCAAAGAGTTTGAGCGGGAAACAAACGCAAAATCTATCATATTTATCCGAGTTTCTGGAGAGGTCCAACGGGAAGACACGACCAACTCCCCAAATGAGGTCGTACCTGTGTTAACCGAGTTCTACGACGTTTTCCCTGCTGACCTCCTAAACCGCCTACCACCATTACGGGACATCCAACACGCTATTGACTTTGTCCCAGGCACTTCCTTACCGAACCTTCCTCATTACCGAATGAGCCCAACAGAACATGCTGAGCTTCGTAAACAAGTACCGGAGCTCCTTCTAAAGGGATTTGTGCAGGAAAGCACTAGTCCTTGTGCCGTGCCTGCACTGTTAACTCCAAAAAAGGATGGCTCCTGGCAGATGTGTGTAGACAGACGAGCCAAAAACAAGATCATAGTGAAATACTGTTTCCCCATCCCTCGTCTTGATGATACGTTGGATCAAATGGCTGGCGCTAAGATTTTCTCGAAAATTGATTTGAAAAGCGGCTACCACCAAATCCGAGTTCGCCCAGGTGATGAATGGAAGACAGCTTTCAAGACCAAAGATGGTTTATACGAGTGGCTAGTTATGCCATTCGGGTTGTCTAATGCTCCGAGTACATTCATGATGGTCATGACCCAAGTACTATGCCCGTTCATGGGTCAATTTCTTGTGGTATATTTTGACAAGATCCTCATATACAGTGACTCCAGGGAGACTCATTTGTCTCATCTCAAGCAAGTTTGTCAAGCCCTGAGAGAGGCAAACTTATATGCCAACTTTAAGAAATGCTCCTTCTTTGTTGATTACGTAGTCTTTCTCGGATGTGGTCTCCTCTGAAGGCGTGCTCGTTGATCCATGCAAAGTTAAGGCAATCGTAGAATGGCCAGAGCCCAAAACAATTCATGATGCCATAGCTTTCACGGGTTAGCAACTTTTTATCGGCGTTTCATCAAGGGCTTCACTGACTGCTTGGAGAAAGGAGACTTTGTATGGACAGCGCCAGCTGCTCGTGCATTTCAAGAAATTAAGTTGCATATGACTCAGGCTCCAGTTATGCAACTCCTTGACTTCACAAAACCATTTGAAGTTGAATGTGATGCATCCGGTGTTGGCATAGAAGAAGTTCTCAGCCAAGAGCGTCATCCGGTAGCATATTTTAGCAAAAAGCTAAATGACGCCAAACGGAGATACTTAACCTATGATGAGGTACTCTATGCTGTTGTCCAAGCCTTGCGACATTGGCACCATTACCTTCTGCCACAAGAATTCGTCCTCTACTCCGACCACGAGGCTCTTCGCTACCTCAATTCCCAAAAGAAGTTGAATTTTAGGCACGGTTGTTGGGTAGAATTCCTCCAAGATTTCACTTTCGTGCTAAAGCATAAGGTCGGAGTTGACAATAAAGTTGCCGACGCACTTAGCCGGCTAACTGTTTACTCTCTGTTATGAGCGTCAACATCACTGGCTTTGAAAGCCTAAAGGAAGATTACGAGTCCTGTCCTGACTTCGGGGCAAGATACACTACCCTGACCTCCACTACAGGACATGTCAGTGACGATTTCTACATTCAAGATGGCTACCTCTTTCGGTCCAATAAACTTTGTATCTCGCAGACTTCTGTTCAAGATTTCCTAGTGTGTGAAATCCATGCAGGTGGCTTGTCCGGCCACTTCGGGCGTGATAAAACCATCGAAGAAGTTGAACGGTAGTTTTACTGGCCAAGTTTGAAGAGAGATGTCGCCAAAATAGTGGGTCAGTGTCAGGTGTGTCAGGTGGCCAAACACCACAAGCAAAACACTGGTCTTTATACCCCTTTACCGGTTCCTGATTGTCCTTGGCAGGATATGAGCATGGACTTCGTCCTAGACCTCCCTCGTACGTTTCGCAAAATGATTCCATCTTCGTGGTGGTTGACCGTTTTTCAAAGATGGCCCATTTTATTCTGTGCTCGAAAACCTCGGATGCATCTCGTGTGGCCAAACTTTACTTCGACGAGATCGTCAAGCTATATGGCTTACCTAAGACCATTGTGTCCGATAGGGATGTCCTCTTCATGAGTTACTTTTGGAAGACCCTGTGGCATATGGTGGTACTAAGCATAAATTCTCTGCAGCGTACCATTCCCAAACTGATGGTCAAACTGAAGTTGTCAATAGAAGTTTAGGCAATCTCTTGCGTTGTCTAGTGGGTGAAAGCAATCGAAATTGGGACTCCATCCTTCCAACCGCCCAATTTGCCTATAATAGCTCTGTCAATCGCTCCACGGGTATGAGCCTATATGAGGTAGTACATGGGTATAAACCTCGAAAACCTATAGATCTTATTCCCATGCGTCCCATGATCGAGTCTCCGCGACCGCGGAATCCTTTGCTTGCCATATTCATGACTTGCATGCCATGATCAGCAAACAGATTCATGCTAGTAATGAACAGTATAAAATGCAGGCTAATTCACATAGACGCTTTATGGAATTTCATGAAGGTGATTATGTTATGATATGAATTAGACCGGAACGGCTCTCCTCAGGCAGGGCCGGCCCTTGGGCCAGCGGCTCGGGCGGCTGCTTGGGGCCTAAAAAAATTAGAGTTTGTTTGGCTTTGGAATAAGGCCTTGTTTGGCCAAAATTCATGTATATTATATATAAAAATAGAGCCAAAGTAAGGCCTAAAAAAATATGGCCTTAGATATACATGCATTATATATAAAAAGAGGACCAAAAATAAGGCATTATTTGGCCAAAATACATGTATTATATATAAAAATAGGGCAAAATAGGGCCTAAAAATATAGGGTCTTATATATACATGTATTATATATAAAAATAGGACCAAAAAATGGCCTAAAAATTTTTTCTTCTCATGTTCGCTTAGGGTCTCATGTGAATTTCACAATCTTAGGGCCGACCCTGTCAGGTGCCGTTAGGAAACTGCAATGCCGTAGTGCTGGCCCATTCCAGGTTTTAAGTCGGATCGGCCCAAATGCGTATGTCATTGACTTACCATCCGATTCTGGTATTAGCTCCTCTTTTAATATAAAGGACTTGGTTGCTTATAAAGGCCCTATTTTTATCCCAAATGATCCTTTTGCACCTTCTCCTACTTCCCCAGATAGTTAACCCCGTTCCCGTTCCCGTCCCACTGGCACAAAAATACCATATTGATGCTATTTTAGATGAGCAGATTTTGTCCACAAAGAACGGCGGAGTTCACCGTTTTGTAGTTCACTGGCGCGGTCATCCTGACTCCAATTGTACATGGATTACTCGCGAGGAGTTACATTAACTTGACCCAGACCTAATGGAGTACTACCAACGCCGACCGGTGACACCATTGATAGGGTCGAGTTTTTCCAACCCCGCATGAGTTGGTGCGCACACCAGAGCCACATTCCTAAAGTTTTACAGCTGTCGTCGCAAGAAGACGGCCCACCCAGTTGCTTTGTGGCTAGATGACTTTTATGTTGGGCCGGGCTAAGACCCTAAGGCCAAGTTCATGGATTTTATGTTCTCCTTATTTATAACGTTATTTCCTTTTCTTTTTTCTTTTCTTTTTTTTTTTTTTTAATCTTTTTAGGGTTTTGTTTATCTTCTTCTATAAATAAGGTGGCAAACTATGGTTTTGGGACAACTTTTGATGATGAAATAAAATTATTATTGCTTTTTATCAGTTTTGGTCTTGGTGGACTCCAAGAGATCTTGGTGCATTCAAAGAGTTCGTTATAGTTTTGCTTTAATCTACTTGTTCGGCATCACTCTTGTCTCTTCCCTAAGCTTGAATCATAAAATTAACATAGATTTCATATTTTTATATGAAGATAAAAAAAATGTACAATTAGTTCAATTAAATCTGGCGTAAAAAGACATAATCACAACAATATGAGTAAGAGATCAACATAACAAAAAAGAAAAACATGTTCCCCATTTTTGCATGCCTCAATTGCTGGATGTAAAAAGAATAAAGTTTATGAAGGAAAATTCCATAAAAAAAGGATATATGAGGAAAGGAAATAAAGAGAGAGAATTTCAAAATAAATGTAGAAACAAAATCAATTTAAAGGCATAAAATCACAATATTTTAATAAATAAAAAGCATACACATGTAATAATTCAACTGAATAACCTAATGTACTTCAAGAATTGATTGCTACACATACAAATGTCTAGGAAATAGGCATAGGTAATAACAATCAAAGGAGTGGCACGTCAACTATTCAAAACATAGCATATAGTCACAACTAGGATACAATGAATAGAATTTTACTTTTCGAATTATACAATATGCTGTGTCGTGTCCCTTTCCATTTCATAGATTTTCAAATAACCCCATTAATTATCTTTCAACTTATTATATTAGATTTAAGGTTCAAGTCTTGAAAACAACATTTTCAATGGAGCTGCCTTGCCTTCTCGATTCGTGGTCGGATGTCAAAAAAAATTAAGACATTTTTTGCTTGTCCGACAGTCGACACTCGTCAAGATTGTCGGGTGAGTGTCTGACACTGACATGTAACCCAAATTGAAGTGTTCGTGCTGCATAGACCACCACTACAACCGGGCCTCCGTCGGTACTCTCTCGGTATTCTCTCTCTAAAAACTTTTGGAGTATCTTTAGAGAGCATGTTATGCATTGAATTTGAGTAGAGTATAGAACTTTCTGTATCTATTAAGAGTAAATTTATGAATAAGTGTTTCATTAAGAAAGCAAGCCAATTTTGGCATCTAAAATCGTATTTCCTTTTATTCTATTGGATTCAGATTGTTATTGTTAAAAGTGTATAGTTGTATATAGAGTGTTAGTTAATTGTGGCTTGCCCCACATCGGTTGGATGTACAATAGTCTAACTTGGGTAAAGTCTACAAATAGGCTCTCTTGTACTCATTGTAAAATTATAGTGACTATACAGACATTTAAATGGTATTAGAGCGAGTCGATCTGACCTAGAATAATCGTTCGTTTCTTTTTGCCATTCTGTATGTGTGGTTCACTGACCGTGTCTTCCCATCATGTCCTGCGTGTTCCTTGTTTTGCTTGCACACCAGTTGGCTCTTGATCTATTGGCTGATAGTTTAGTCTTGTGCTCCTTTGATGTGTTCATGGAATCTAAAGCTCTCCCACAACTCACCGCTTGGAAGTTGAACGGTACCAACTTCCTTCTATGGTCCATGGCCATCACTATTTCCCTCACTGGCTTCGGCCAAGATGCTCATCTCACAACGCCTGTCTCGACAACCGACGAAAAAGCCATCAAGGAATGGAGAAAGGTAGGTGCTCAGATTGCTACATTGCTGTGGAATTCTATGACCCACGGGCTGCAGAAATTTTGAGTACATGTAAGGAAATTTAGGATTATGTTATCTTCTGTACTCCATCAATTTGAATCGGATGTATGATCGCTCTTTCCAATACTTTCAATTGCAGCAGAGTGACTATTCGGTTCCTCGTTACTTTGCTGCATTTAAACGGTTGCATGTGGAATTGAATAGTGTCTTACCCATTACTGCAAGTGTGTAGGAACAACAGAAACAACGGGAGCAGATGGCATTTATGAAATTTCTTCCAGTCTGAAGGCTGACCTTGAGCCAATCCGGTTCCAAATACTTGGAAGCACTTTCTAAGACCTATCAGCGCATTCTGAGTAACACCTTTTGGGACCAGACTCAGATTACATTAGTTACAGATCACTTAATCCTGGTTACTCAGACACTTGCACCCACTGTCGGTAGGGATCGTGGTAACTCTCGTGGAGGCCGTGGAGGTGGTTATCGTGGTGGTTGTGGTCTTACAAGCACGAAGCACGAAGCAGGGGCGGGGGCGGGGGCGGGGGCGGGGGCGGGAATGCATAGAAGAGTCTGAAGTTTGGCGCGTCTAGGAATCATTTATGTTAATTAAATATTTTAACTTCTGATGCTAAGCTATATTGAATTGATTTTAAGGGGGCATGTGAAAAATATCGAAATAGTGTGTGATATTTTCATACTTGTGATTTTCTATATGGTTCTTTCAGAAATAATCATACATTTGGAGTTGTATTATGTTATACATTAGACGTGACTCTATTTATAACTAAGTGTTAGGAATAAAACTACACACGACTAGCATTTAATACTAGTATTTCGATGATCGTTGTCTCTCTCTCTCTCTCTCTCTCTCTCTCTCTCTCTCTCTCTCTCTTTGACATGTGATTGTCTCTCTCTCCTTTCTCCGGTCTTGGCTATAGATCTCAGACAAGGCTCCGACGCCTGCGACTGATTTAAGGTTTGTATCTTCTTCTCTCTTCTTCTTTTTATGTTTCTCTTCTTTCCCTTTCTAGTCTTCTTCTTCTTCTTCTTCTTCTTCTTCTTCTTCTTCTTGTCTTCTACTTGGGTGGAATCGAATCTTCAGAGAGGGAATCTCAAATCTCGGACGAATCTCACTAAGATTCGTGAAACCACGATTCTTGGTGAGATTTGTACCCTATATAGGTGATTCTTGCTTCTAAGGCTGTGCTAGAGTTCAGTCCCGATAGTGTTCTCATCGTGGCAAGGATGGTTACACTAGGCTGTAGTCATTCTGTAGATCAATTTTTTGCTCTCGTGAGGAGAACTATCAGTTCCTAACATCTCCCTTCATTTATCCGCATCATTATCTCCATCGTTCTCCTTTAAATTAATTCACTTGGCAAGTCAACAAATAATCTTAATTGTTTTGTTGCCTTTTTCCCCCCTTTCTGTTTTTATCTTGGATTTGGAGACTCAGAAGACGATTGGGGTATGACATGAGTTCAATGGTCTCTTACTATTTTGTTGGTCCCAGTCAATGTTCTAAATATCGCTAGGTGCTGAAGGGGCGCCTAGGTGGAAAATTTAATTTTGAACAAAACTAATAATATAGAGACAATTCTCGTATTAAAAAAAAAAAACAGAAGGGGGGTCACATTATCAACAAACTAAATTTCTCTCTCTTCTTCTCCATATCCCTCCAATACTCTCTCCATCGGACTCAAACTCATACTCCTCATCAAAGTTTACTCATAAAACTAACCCATCAAAGTTTTCATCTTTTCCAAGAACACCCTTGATTTAGCTTAAACCTGTTTTACTAAAATTACAATCTCACCTCCACATTTTAAAAAATATTTTTGAAAAGACCTTTCTAGGTCCGCCTAATCTCCTATGATAAAATCGCTGCAGCCAGGCTATGCCTAGCACCTAGGCGCCGCCTAGGCCGATTTTTAGTACCCCTCATCATGTGTTGTTTTTGTCTCTCCTTCTCAGATTCACTACCGTCTTGGTCATCCATCCGTGACCAATATGATCCTAGTTTCGTCTTTGGGTCATTTACATTCATTAGAATGTGAGTCGTGTCAATTGGGAACGTTCTAGTCCGTTTTAACTAGTACATTCAAATGTCTGGGTCCTCACTATGTAACCTCCTAAAAGAGGTCGACATTTTGTTACTTTTGTCGATGGCTTTTTGAGAATCACTTAGATTTATTTAATGAGAAATTGGTCTAAGTTTGTTTTTATATTTTTTGTGCCTTTTGTGCGAAGGTTAACACTCAATTTAATGTTCTGGTTTGTATTCTACGAAGTGAAATGCACTGGGTTAATTTCCTCACCCATTTACCATCTTTATCGAAAGGTCTGGAATGGTTCATCAGTCATCCTATGTGCTTACACCTCAGTAGAATGGTGTTGCTGAAAGGAAGAACAGACACTTGTTGGACGTCACGCTTTAGTTAATTGTATGCCATCCTCCGTTCTTCACAGGCGCACACCTCATTCTACTTTGTTCCCTTTTGAGACATCATTTCCTATGGCTCCTTGTGTGTTTGGGTGTGTGCTTTGTTCATCAGCTTGCCCTGGGCACTGACAAATTGGACATTTGCGTTATCAAGTGTGTTTTCTTGGGATACTCTTGGACCCATAAAGGGTATTAGTTGGTAAGCTTAATTACCCGACTATGACCAGACCGGATGTCGCATTTGCAGTTAGTGTGATTAGTCAGTTTATGGATTCCCCTTGGACCACTCATCGGGATGTATTCGTAGGTATTCTGAGATATCTCAAGGGGCTCTCGACTATGGTTTCTCGTATAGGGCTCATGGTCACATACGAGTTGGGAGCTACCTGATGCGGATTGGACTGGGTCTTCTTGTGATAGAAGATCTACTATATGTTGAGAATTGTTTATTATTGTTATTATTACTATTGATTATTTTATGTTTTAAGGTTTAGTGGGGTTCTCTATGTAATTATTTTATGAGGTGTTGAATTAATATAAGAAAGGGAAGACATGCTGTCTCCCTAAGTATGCCAAAATACTTTGCAACATGGTATCAGAGCTTCAGGAGCTCTCTACCACCAAACCCTAACCTGCGCCAGTCACCGGACCACCACTATAGCCTGCGCCGACCATTAGACCACCACCATAGCTTGCGCGGCAGCCCAGACCACCACCATACACCATCCTTCGCTCAAGGTTCCGATAGCCCTTGGCAAGTATAATCTCTCTGCCGTTTTGATTGAAGCCTAAATTTTTTAAGTTCTTTTTTTCCTTTTTTTTGGGGTCCTGTATGGACCAGTACTCAGTTTATTACTGAACCATTTGCACCCGAATGGTGCTGTAATTTGAGACTGTATGTGCCTTGACCTTGTTGGTGAGTCCCCGTCTTCTCCATTCATTTGTGATCATAGAGGGTTTCTTGTTTGCGTTCTGGAATTATGGATAATGCTACTAGCCAGTCCACTATAAGGTTACAGACGCCTAAAGTTGAGAGTCCTTTGTTACTCCACCAAAAAACCCTAACCAAAAAATCACATCTTCGTTCTCGAATGGTCAGAACTACCTTGCATGGTCAAAGTCGATGTCCATTTTCTTGAGAAGTAAAGGGAAGATGGGCTACGCGAATGGAAGAATCAAAACACCTAGTATTTTTGTGTAGAATGAGGAGAGTCGTCATTCTGTTGTTTCTGCTTCTTCCGGGCAGCCATCATTTATTCCATCAATGGTTGATATGGCTCTTCCAGCCCAAGGTGGTCACTCTGCTTCTAATTCCAGCATAGAGTTTGAGGATGCTCCCCAGAATCTGATGGCCTATAGTGCTCCATCTACATCTGCAGTTACCTCCTCTTCCTTTGCCCATGCAAGTAACTTAGCCACCTCAGTGAGAGCATTCCTATCTCACACTTCCTACCCTTGGATTATTGATTCTGGAGCTTCAGATCATATGTCTAGGTTTTCAGATGTTTTTTTTCTACTTATACACCCTATTCAGGTCTGGACAAAGTTCAAATTGCTAATGGAACTTTTTCCTTAGTCTCGGGCTTAATTCATGCTACTCCCTTGTTACCATTGTCATCGGTTTTACATGTTCCTAGTTTCTCAAATAACCTTTTGTCAATCAGTCGTATTACTCGTGACTTGAACTGTAGTGTAACCTTTTTCCCTGAACATTGTGTCTTTCAGGATCTTATTACAAAGAGGACGATTGGCAGTGGTAGAGTGGAGAATGGTCTTTATCTCTTGGATTCAGGAGAACAAGTAGCACATCATATAGTGGTCTCTAATAATAAAACCGAAGACATATGGCTTTGGCACAAGCGGTTGGGACACCCTCCTTTTTCTTTGCTTCAACATTTATTTCCTTCCGTTGTCCTAAATAAAAAGGTCTCTGATTTTTTATGTGAGTCTTGAGAACTTGGAAAACACCACCGTGCATCTTTTTCCCCAAGTTCCACTCTACAAGTTCAGTCCCTTTAGCCTTAGTCCATTATGATGTGTGGGGTCCATCTCGTATTGTGTCATTAAAAAAGGTCATAGATGGTTTGTCATTAAAAAAGGTCATTAAAGGGAAGGGTGTTTTTTATTTTTATTTTTTTATACATGTTTTCAAAGCTAGAGAGAATAGACTTAGATGGTTCGGCCATGTGCTACGAAGACCTGTAGATGCACCTGTGCGAAAGAGTGATAAGATTGTAGTGCCTGGAATGGTTAGAGGGAGAGGTAGACCTAGATTGACTTGGAAATATGTAGTGCAACAAGATATGAATATATATAATTTAAATGAGCATATAGCTCTTGATCGTGCAGAATGGAGAAAAAGGATTCATATAGCCGACCCCAATTGATTGGGACACAAGGCTTGGTTTGGTGTGGTTTGGTATACATGTTTTCAAAGCTTTCCATCAGATGATTCATACTCAGTTTGGGGCAGTCGTAAAAATTTTGCGTTCTGATAATGGGGATGAATGCATTGATTCTGGTCTTGGAGATTTTTTTTATTCTCATGCTCAACAAAATGGGGTGGCATAGCACAAGAATCATCACTTGTTAGAAGTAGCTCGTTCCATGCTCTTCTCAGTAAATGCTCCCAAGTCTTATTGGGGTGAGACAGTCTTAATGGTTGCTTACCTCATTAATCGCCTTCCTACTCGTGTGTTGAATAAGAGAGCACCAACGAAGTGCTCCTCCCCTCCTCAACACTATTCTGTATTCCTTCCCTGGTCTTCGGTTGTGTGTGTTTCGTTCATAACCATTCTCCCACTCGTGGGAAGTTAGATCCTCGTGCCCTTCGGTGTGTTTCTAGGTTACTCTCCTATTCAAAAGGGGTGTAAGGGTTATCATCCTCCGTCTCGCAAGTGGTTTGTTTCTATGGATGTCACCTTCTTTGAGTTTCAGTCTTACTTTCAGGATTCCCAAAGTTCCCAGCCATCTCTTTAGGGGGAGCAGAGAAGTGAAGAAGAGATACCCGTGTACCCTTTACCTACGATTATTGAGGCTGAAATGCGGAGGATCACAGAAAAAGGGTGTGAGGAAAATCAGTTCGAGGGAGAAAAAAGGGTGCGAGGAAAAGGAGTCAGAGGGAAAAAAAACCCCTCCAAAGGAGAAAGAATTGTTGGTTTATTCCAAGGGAACATGGAGTAATAGAAAGACTAGAGAGACTACTTATACCACTAAAGAGGCGATTTCTCCTATTCTTCCACTGCCATTCTCGCTAGCAGATGAAGATCCAGGGAATTCTGATACACCTTCTCTTGTTGAGTCTTATGATCTAGATGTACTTATTGTTGTTTGTAAGGGTGTTAGGTCCTGTACTCAGCATCCTATATCTAACTTTGTGTCTTACTCTCACTTGTCCCCTTCTTATAGAGCATTTGTTTCAAATATTTCCTCTGTTAGTGTACCTAACCATGTTGAGGATGCTCTCGTTGATCCTAAGTGGAAACATGCTATGGTTGAAGAGATGAAAGCTCTTCATAAGAATGGTACTCAGGAATTGACAGAGTTACCTAAGGGCAAATGAACTGTGGGGTGCAAGTGGGTGTATAGAGTGAAACATAAGCATGACGAAACTATTGAGCGATTCAAAGCCCATCTTGTTGCAAAGGGCTTCACTCAAACTTATGGGGTAGATTATCAGGAGACATTTGCACCTTGCTTAAATGAACTCAGTCAGAGTCCTTTCACTTGCAGCAAGTCTAGATTGGCCCCTTCACCAGTTTGATGTGAAGAATGCTTTCTTGCACGCTGATCTAGAAGAAGAGGTGTATATGGATGTGCCTTCTGGCTTTGAGGACTCCAAGATCGAGGGAAAGGTATGTAGACTCAGGAAGTCATTATACGGTCTCAAACATTAACCACAGGCTTGGTTTGAGAGGTTCACTCAGGCGATGCTCAGATATGGCTTCAAACAGAGTCAGGCTGATCACATTCTCTTCATTAAGCATTCCTCACAGGGTAAGACCACTGCCCTTATAGTATATGTCGATGATATTGTACTTACAGGGAATGATTTTGAGGAAATGCTACGATTGAAGGGGTACCTGGCTAGAGAGTTTGAGATAAAAGATTGGGGATCTCAAATTTTTTTTTTTTGGGAATTGAGGTTGCTAGAACCAAGCATGGGATTTTTATTTCCCAAAGAAAATATGTTCTAGACTTGTTAAATGAGATTGGAATGCTTGGAAGTAGAGCTTGTGACACCCCAATAGAACAGAATCAGAAGCTTAGTGATGATAGTAGTGGAGCAGCAGTTGACAGGGGGAGATATCAGAGGCTAGTGGGTAAACTCATCTACCTGTCTCATACTCGCCCCGACATTGCTTTTGTGGTTAGTGTAGTTAGCCAATTAATGCATGCTCCACGTGAGACACACTTTGATGCTTTTTTTCGGATTCTTCGGTACTTGAAGTATGCACTGGGGAAGGGTTTATACTTTGCCTGATATGATCATCTCAGGGTGGAAGCATACACTGATGCCGACTGGGCAGGTTCAGTGACTGATAGGAGGTCCACCTTAGGATATTGTACCTTCGTGGGTGGTAATTTGGTTACTTGGCGAAGTAAGAAACAAAATGTTGTGGCAAGATCCAGTGCTGAGGCAGAGTTTAGGGCTATAGCCCAAGGTGTATCTGAACTGTTATGGATTAAGCTATTATTGAAGGATCTGAGACTTGATTAGACTGACTCTATGAGACGATATTGTGACAATAAAGCGGCAATTAATATAGCTCATAATCCGGTGCAACATGATCGGACCAAGCACGTGGAAATTGATCGACATTTTATTAAGGAAAATCTCAGTAGGGGTACTATCTGTACTCCATTCGTGAGGTCCGGAGATCAATTGGCAGACTTCCTCACCAAGGGAGTTGGAAGTAGACCATTTCATTCTGCTCTGAGCAAGCTGGGCATGAGAGATATATTCGCACCAGCTTGAGGGGGAATGTTAATAGAACATAACATGAGAAAATAATAATTGTACTCTACACTCCCCCTCAAGCTGGTATAAAAATATCTCTCAATCCCAGCTTGTTAAGGATAAAATGACATTGTTTACTTCTAACTCATTTTGTGAGAATATCTGCAAGTTGGTCGTCGGTCTTCACAAAAGGAGTACAAATCACCCCACTATTAGAGTTATTTTTTTGTTATGTTTTTAATTTGTTACGAGTTCAAGGACCTATTTGTAATATTTGTTCTCTTCTTCTTCATGGTTAATATTAAAAGGTTTTAACTAAGGTTACAAACCTAAGCTTTTAGCAAATAATCATATTTGACATGGTATCAGAGCCAAGTTCCAAACCCTAACCAAATCACACCACCACCAGCCACCAACTGCTGCGCCGCAGCCAATAACTGCCACCACAGGCTGCGCCAACCACCAAACACCACCCTAGCCTGCGCCGAAGCCCCAGTCCCCTCCTAACTGTTAAGGTCATTCTGGCCTAAACCTAGCCCTAATCCCTCTTTCCCTTGACCTAATCTAGTCCTACAGGGACTGACTTCTTCCAGCACCATTCCAAGTGTGCTATTTTGATTGGAGATACTTGTTTGGTGTATTGTGGGTCCCCTTAATGGACCCTTGAATCAATTTTGTTGATTCTTTCGTACCCATCTCCTTCGTCTTCCTTCATATTGTGTAGTTTTTCATTCGGGGCACTGAATCATGACTGACCTTGACAAACCAACGGCAACCACTGTTCAAACTGTTGTTAACCCTTGGATCCCAATCTCAAAATTACTACTGTTCCATTTAATGGCCAAAATTACTTGAAATGGTCACAGGTGGTAGAACTTTATCTGAAGGGACGCGGGAAGATGGGACATCTTGATGGTTGTGTTACCGCCCCTTCCATTACTGATCCGGGATATGATAAATGGGAGATTGAGAACTTTATTATCATGTCTTGGCTCATCAATTCCATGGTCCCCGAGATTGGTGAGAGTTTTTATCGCCTGAAGACAGTTAGGGCTATTTGGGACACCATTGCCTTCACATTCTCTCATCAGGGGAACTATGATTAGGAGTTTGAGCTGCTCCGCTCCATTGACCGTTCTGAGTAGGGTGATATGACCGTCACTCAATACTACACCTCACTTGCTACTAGTTGGGATCGTCTTGACCACTTGCACACTTTTCAGCCAGCCTGTACTATTGATGTAGAGGATTACCGGAAATTTCTGGAGCGGCAATGGGTCTTTAAGTTTCTTAGGGGCTTCATTCCGATTATGATGCTGTTCGTAGTTGAGTTCTTGGGATGGATACCCCCCCCCCCCCCCCCCCCCCCCCCCCCCCTTTAGGAGGCCTTTGCTTATGTTCAGAACGAGGAGAGTCGTCATTCTATTATGCTTTCACCTGCATCCACCGAGCGTTCTGCTCTTGTTTCTGTCCCACCTAGAGAGGAGACCCAGTAGTCTACTCCTTTAGACTGGCCTGTTGTGATTTGTGATTATTGTCATCTGCCCCATTATACTCGGGCCAATTGTTGGAGCCTTCATGGTTGTCCCCCTGGTGCTCGGGGAGGTTGTGCGAGGCGGTTGTGGAGGTCGTTCGGGTGGCCAAGGAGGTGGTTCTCGTGCTCATCGTACTACTACTGATACTGAGACTCCACCGAGTGGTGATACTGCTCCTACTCCTAATCAGAGCCCGTTATCTCCTGTCGAGCTTGACACTCTCAAGAATTTGATGGCACGGTGTGCTTCATCGGCAGCTTTTAGTACCTCATCCTCTTTTGCACAATCAGGTAACATTGTCACACATGCAAGAGCTTTTCTTTCGCTTTCATTATCCCATTGGATTATAGATTCAGGTGCTTCTGACCATATGCCTCGTTCTTCTGATCTTTTTGTGATTACAAGCCTTGTTCAGGTCAGGACAAAGTTAGAATTGCCGATGGTACCTTTTCCTCCGTCTCGGGGAAAGGTCTTAATCGTGTCACTCCTTTATCCCTGTTAAAGGGTAAATATGTGTATGTATAGTATAATACTTAGTGAGCATGTGGCTGTCCCACATCGGTTTACTGTCAATAGTATAGATTGTTCTAAAGCCTATTAATAGGCTCCTTGTATTCATAGTTTAATATGTTGAAAAACAAGAGTTTATATTCCCATCAACTTTACATGGTATCAGAGCCTCCCGAATCTGGGATTGCTCAATTTTCTTCCGCCTTCGTCGTGATCGAGAAGTTCGGGTAGCCAATCTCCTTGTTGAGATTATTTTTTTTCTTTCCTCTTCCTTTCTGTCCTGTTCATTCAAAAAAAAAAAAAAAAAAAAAAAAAAAACAGATCGCAGCCCCCCCTCCCAGCCAAACCCTAGCCGCAGACCCCCAGGTCACCCCACCACCTCCGGCAGACCCCCAGCCACCGGCGACCCTCCGGCCACCCTCGCCGCCCCCCGGCGAACCTCCGGCGACCATCGCCGACCACCGGCGACCTCCGGCGACGCTCTGGCGACACTTTTTCCTTCAGATCTGCTGTGTTTCAGCCCTCTGTGACCATTTTCTGGTTCTAATCAGCCTTTTTCCTTCAGGTTTCGTCCATATATTGTTCATCTTGTGTCCATCCTTGATCATGGAGTCTAAATCTATCACCCAACTCACAAATCGTAAGTTGAATGGCAACAACTTTCTTCAATGGACCAACGCTATTACTATGTCTCTTACTGGCTTAGGCCATGATACTCACCTTACTGAGTCATCTCCCATCACTGATGACAAGGCTGTTCGGGAGTGGAAACGGTTGGATGCTCAACTCGTGACCCTTTTATGGAACTCTATGGAGCCCGAGGTTGCCGATCTTTGTAATCACTTGCCCTCTTGTAAGGCGATTTGGGACTATCTTCATCTTCTTTACTCCAGCAACTTAACCAGGATGTATGATTTGTCCTCTCAATATTTCAAGCTCGAGCAGAATGATTTGTCTGTTACGGATTATTTTGCTGCTATGAAGCGGTTGCATGAAGAATTGAATACTGTTATGCCTCCTACCACCAGTGTTCAGGAACAACAGAAACAGAGGGAACAAATGTTGGTCATGAAGTTTCTTGCTGGTCTTAAACCTGAATATGAGGCTATTCGATCTCAAATTCTTGGTAGTGATGCTCTTCCTACTTTTGCCGAGACATATCAGCGTGTTCTTCGGAGCACCCCTCGGGACCCACTTCCCGCACCTTCGCTTATTGATCGCTCTGCCCTTATTACTCAGACACCACCATCTCCTGGTAGGGGTGGTGGCCCTAGTCGTGGCAGACGCGCAGGGGGATTTCGGGGTGGTCGTCCTGGCCGTGGTAGAGGCCAGACTCTTCAGTGCACTTATTGTTTTCGGGATGGGCATAGTAGAGACACATGCTGGCAGCTCCATGGTCGTCCTCCCCAAGTTGCGAATGCCGCTATCTCTGATTCTAGGTACTCTCCTGCTACTGCTCCTATGGATACCGTTTCTGTTCCTCGCGATGAATACTCTCAGTTACTTCAGTATCAGGCAGCCCACCAGGCATCTACCTCATCTGCTTCCTTAGCTCAGCATGGAGATACACATACTGCTTGCATAGCTTCAGGTTCTTCCCCATGGGTAATTGATTCTGGCGCTAGTAATCATTTGACAGGTATATCTAGTCTTTTTACATCTATTCGGCTATCATCGTCCCTTCCCCCAGTCACTTTAGCGGATGGGTCCTCGACTCCTGTTGAAGGAATCGGGACGGCTCAACCCTCTTCGTCTTTATCCTTGTCTTCGGTTTTGTTTATACCTCGTTCGTCCTTTAATTTAATGTCTGTTGGTCAGTTGACTAAGGATCTTAACTGTTGTGTATCTTTTTCTCCTGATTCTGTTCTTATTCAGGATTTGAAGACTCGGAAGACGATTGGCGTCGGGCATGAGTCCAATGGTCTCTATTACTTTGATGGTGATCCTGTCCCTGCTTCTTCACCAACAGCCTGTCCTGCTACCATTTCACCTCATCAGATCCACTGCCGCCTTGGTCATCCTTCATTAGCTAATTTAAAGCTTTTGGTTCCGAGTTTAGGGTCTTTACAGTCTTTAGAGTGCGAGTCGTGTCAGTTGGGGAAGCATCATTGTGTTCAATTTGCTCCCCGGGTCAATAAAAGAGCGTCTAGTCCTTTTCAATTAGTGCATTCTGATGTATGGGGTCCTCACCGTATAACCTCCACAAAGGGGTATCGGTATTTTGTTACGTTTGTGGATGATTATTCAAGAGTAACTTGGCTTTATTTAATGAAAAATCGTTCAGAGTTGTTTTCTATTTTTTGTGCTTTTTGTGCTGAAATTAAAACTCAATTTGGTGTGCCCATTCGTGTTCTTCGGAGTGATAATGCAAAGGAATATTATTCTGACCCTTTCAGTACTTTTATGACACATTCTGGCATGATTCATCAATCTTCTTGTGTACACACACCACAACAAAATGGTGTTGCCGAGCGGAAAAACAGGCACTTATTAGAAGTCACACGCACCTTGTTATTTGAAATGCGTGTTCCAAAAGTTTTTTGGGGGGATGCTGTCCTCACTGCTTGTTATTTGATTAACCGTATGCCTTCTTCTATTCTCACTGGCCGCACACCGCACTCAAGCTTGTTCCCTGTTGAGTCACCATTCTCGGTCGTTCCTCGTGTTTTTGGGTGTGTTTGCTTCGTTCATCAGCTGGCTCCCGGGACTGACAAATTAGACCCACGCGCCATTCGGTGTATTTTCTTGGGATACTCTCGGACTCAGAAAGGGTACCGTTGTTATAGTCCTTCCATTCATCGATACTTTGTCTCTGCTGATGTCACATTCTTCGAGTCTAAACCCTTTTATTCAGAGTCTCACTCGGCTACTGATCCGGACTTTATGCTTCCTGTTCCTCTTCCTGTCTCCCCTATTCCGACTACTACACCGCCTACTCCTGATGCTTCCACCCGATTGTCTCGACCTGATTTGCAAGTTTATTCTCGTCGTCCTCCTCCACAGACTCCAGTGGACTCCGCTGCTCCGCCTCCGCCTACCGTGTCCTCAGATCCGCCAGCTTCTCCAGAACCGACTGATTTAGACCTTCCCATTGCTCTCAGGAAGGGTAAGCGTTCATGTACTACTTCTCATCCTATTTCTAACTTTATTTCCTATGATCATTTGTCTCCTACATTTTCTTCATTTGTTGCTTCCTTGTCTACCATATCTATTCCTAAGAATGTTGCAGAGGCACTTGCCCATTCTGGTTGGAACCAAGCTATGCAGGATGAGATGTGTGCCCTTAAGGAAACTGGTACTTGGGAATTGGTCCCTCTCCCGCCAGGGAAATCTGTGGTTGGTTGTCGTTGGGTATATGCAGTTAAGGTTCGTCCTGATGGCACTCTGGATCGGTTAAAGGCACGCCTTGTTGCCAAAGGCTACACTCAAGTTTATGGACTTGATTATTCAGAGACTTTTTCTCCCGTGGCCAAGATTGCTTCTGTTCGCCTTTTCATCTCGTTGGCCACTACGTATCACTGGCCCCTTCATCAGTTGGATGTTAAGAATGCGTTTCTAAATGGTACCCTTCTTGAGGAGGTTTATATGGAGCAACCACCTGGATTTGTTGCTCAGGGGGAGTCTAGTCTGGTTTGCAAATTAAAAAAGTCTCTGTATGGTTTGAAGCAGTCTCCTCGTGCTTGGTTTGGCAGGTTTAGTGATGTAATTGCTGAGTTTGGTCTTCAGAGATGTGGTGTTGACCATTCTGTTTTCTATAGACACACTGTAGCGGGGAAGATCCTATTAATTGTTTATGTTGATGATATCGTCATTACTGGTGATGACTCTAAGGGCATTCATGAGTTGAAATCTTTCTTACAAATCAAGTTTCAGACCAAAGATTTGGGACAGCTTAGGTACTTCTTAGGCATTGAGGTGGCTCGGTCTAGTGAAGGGATCTGCTTATCTCAAAGAAAATATGTTCTTGATTTGCTGACTGAGACTGGAATGTTGGGATCAAAACCTTTGGATACTCCTATGGATCCCAATTCCAAATTATTGCCAGATCAGGGGGAGCTTCTTGATGATCCAGGACAGTACAGACGCTTAGTTGGAAAACTTAATTACCTAACAGTCACAAGACCCGATGTTGCCTTTGCAGTTAGTGTAATTAGTCAGTTTATGGACTCTCCTCGGACTACACATTGGGATGCAGTGATACGAATCTTGAGGTACCTCAAAGGGGCTCCAGGCCGTGGTTTGTTGTATAAGGATCATGGTCACATTCGAGTTGAGAGTTACACAGATGCAGATTGGGCTGGATCTCCTAGTGATAGAAGGTCTACTACAGGGTACTGTGTACTTGTTGGAGGAAATCTTGTGTCATGGAAAAGCAAGAAACAAACAGTTGTTGCAAGGTCTAGTGCTGAGTCAGAATATAGGGCTATGGCGCATACTACTTGTGAGTTAGTATGGATGAAGCATTTGTTGGAGGAACTGGGGTTCACTCAATCCAAACCTATGAACCTATTTTGTGATAACCAGGCAGCGGTTCATATTGCTTCTAATCCTGTGTTTCATGAGAGGACGAAACACATTGAAGTTGATTGTCACTTTGTTCGTGAAAAGCTCCTACAGAAAGTGATTAATACAGTTCATGTTAAATCTGCAGACCAGTTAGCTGATTTGTTTACTAAAGCATTGGGTGGGACACGTGTGAAATATATTTGTAACAAACTGGGTGCATATGATATGTATGCTCCAGTTTGAGGGGGAGTGTTAAAGGGTAAATATGTGTATGTATAGTATAATACTTAGTGAGCATGTGGCTGTCCCACATCGGTTTACTGTCAATAGTATAGATTGTTCTAAAGCCTATTAATAGGCTCCTTGTATTCATAGTTTAATATGTTGAAAAACAAGAGTTTATATTCCCATCAACTTTACAATCCCTAACTTCTGTTTTACATGTCCCTAGTTTCTCTCACAATCTTTTATCCTTGAGTCGTATTACTCGAAATTTGAACTGTTCTGTAACCTTTTTTTCCTCTCTGTGTCTTTCAGGATCTTATCACGAAGAGGGTGATTGGCTGTGGTTGAGAGACGCATGGGCTTTATATTTTGGAAGAGGGAGAGAAACTTGCTATTGAGCGGAGAAGCTTGCTACTAATACCGTCGTTTTGAAAAATAAAGCGGGATTTAGTGCTTTGGCATAGGAGATTAGGCCACCCATCTTTGTCTCTACTTAAATATATGTTTCCTTCTCTTGTTGGTAACACTGGTAGTTCAAACTCTAATATTTTTGTGATGCTTGTGAACTTGGGAAACATTTTCGAGCTTCTTCTGCTCTCCGTAATATTAAAAGTTCTATTTCTTTAGCGTTAATACATTATGATGTTTGGGGTCCTTCCGGACTGTCCTTGAAAGTTCATAGATGGTTTGTGTCTTTTATAGATGATTATTCGCGTACTACGTGGTTGTATATGATGAAAGAAAAATGTGAAGTTTTCTCTATTTTTCAAAAATTTTACAAAATGGTAAGTACCCAGTTCGGGGCAGTGGTGAAAGTCTTAAGGTATGATAATGGAGGTGAGTATGTTGATTCGGGTCTAGGTAAGTATTTCTGTTCCTATGGAATTATCCATCAAACTTCTTACACTGACACTCCACAACAAAATGGAGTGGCTGAGCGTAAGATGAGAGAGCACCTCATGCCCCTTGCTCCTATTAGGGTGAGGCGGTGTTAACCGCAGCCTATCTTATCAACCGTCTCTCGACTCATGTGTTAGATGAGAGAACACCTCTGCAGGTTCTTTCTCATTCTTTTCTATCCTCATTCATTCCTTCTCGTGTTTTTGGTTGTGTTTGCTTTGCTCATAACTGTTAGAGGATAGAGTAGTTATTTAGTATTTAGGGCTTAGGTCATTGATTATGTAAGCCCTACGGGCAATTTAGTGTTTTCCATTTTAAGTTATTGCCTATATATAGGCCTCTCTTGTAACCTTATTGTTATCTCAATACAATCATTATTATGAATATTTACATGGTATCAGAGCCAAACCCTATTCTGGGATAGTCTCTCCGCTTCTGTCTACCAGTGGGAGGCGGCCGCCTCCTGCCGGAATTCTAGTAGCCATTTTATTTTTCATCTTTACTGACCCATCGTCGTGAGTCCTTAATATTGTCGGAAATAAGTTTTAGCCGCCACTGTTCATTGGCGCTATTCATCCGACACTGTTCATCAGCACTATTCGCCGATACTGTTCGTCAGGTTACTGATCATCAAAGTTACTATTCATAGCACTATTCATCGAAGTTACTGTTCACGCAGCACTGTTCTCAGTCTTTTTTTTTTGCTTGCTGCGTTTTCTTTTTAATTCTGTTTTCCGATCTAGTTTCGTTTCAGAGATCTGGTTCTACTTGCTTTAGATTTCAGAAATCAAAACCCTCCGCCGATTTTACTTGTGTAATCGAGAAACCTACACCATTTGTTCATGCAACTCAAGAACCAGATCTGGTATGTCTTCAAAGGCTTGTTTGGCTTTCCTTCCAAGCTTCGGTGTTCATGTTCACTCCCACCTTCAGTTTGAGGGGGAGAGTAGTAGAGGTGTGCCCCAAGCCAAAGTTATAGTGATATTATGCCAATCTTCTTGTAAGATTAAGAGTGTTTGTTGCCAATCTTCTTTGTGATTAAGAGATTCCACTTGCTGATCAGTATTGTGAGATCGAGAAGAATCTTGTCCTTTTTTGCCAATCTTTTTCGAGAGATTGAGAGTGTTCCCTTGCCGATTGTCTTCGTGAAATCGAGAACCACTCTTTACTGGCATGTATGGTTGAGATTTGCTACAAGCTTCTGTTTGGATTGTTGTTCAACGATCATCATTCAGTCGCAAGTTGCGTTGCCGGCACATTTAGTGAAGCCGATAGTTATTCGTGCCAACCCTCGAGTTGAAGTTTTTCTTTCCAATGGAGTTGAGAGTTGTTTTTCGGTTGTAATCCCTATCCAAACTTCAGTTGTAATTTTCATTGCCACCTTTAGCTTGAGGGGGAGTGTTAGAGGATAGAATAGTCATTTAGTAATTAGGGCTTAGGTCATTGATTATGTAAGCCCTATGGGCGATTTAGTATTTTTTCCATTTTAAGTTGTTGCCTATATATAGGCCTCTCTTGTAACCTTATTGTTATCTCAATACAATCAATATTATGAATATTTACAATAACCACAGCCCAACCCATGGAAAATTGGACCCTCATGCCATTAAGTGTGCGTTTGTCGGTTACTCCCCCACTCAAAAGGGCTACAAGTGCTACCATCCTCCATCTAGGAAGTGGTTCGTCACTATGGATGTCACATTTCAAGAGTCCCAGTCTTACTTTCTTGACTCTCCGGTATCTCTTCAGGGGGAGCCGAAGTGTAAAGAGATACCGGTTTTGCTTATGATGATTGAGGTAGAGAGAGTTGAGGGAAAAGAGACCGAAGTCGAGAGAGTTGAACCAGAGAGAGAGTGAGAAAGGTGAGAGGGAGCTTGAAGAAGAAGTAATTGAGAGGCAGGGAGAGAATGAGTTGAGGGTTTATTCCAGGGGAACATGGAGTAAAAGAAGATCAGAGAGACTCCAATAGTTAGTACTACTCCTGCTCCTCCACAGCCACTGACATTCTCTCTAAGTGATGAAGATTCAGGTAACTCCTCTGATACCCTCTCTTGACCTAGACGATTTAGATGCCCCTATTGCTGTTCGAAAGGGTGTTAAATCCTGTACTCAACACCCGATGTCTAACTTTGTGTCTTATTCTCATCTCTATCCTTCCTATAACGCATTCCTTTCAAAACTTTCCTCTGCTAGTGTTCCTAACCGTGTACAGGAAGCTCTTGCTGATCCCAAGTGAAAGCATGCCATGATTGAGGAGATGAAAGCTCTTCGAAAGACTGGTACCTGGGAGTTGACCGTGTTACCTAAAGGAAAGAGGACTGTGGGGTGGAAGTGGGTATACAGAGTGAAGCATCAGACTGATGGTTCTATTGAGAGGTATAAAGCTCGATTGGTGGCAAAAGGGTTAACTCAGACCTACGGGGTGGATTATGAGGAGACCTTTGCTCCAGTCGCGAAGATGAACTCGATTAGAATCCTTCAGGATTGGCCACTTCACCAGTTGGATGTGAAGAATGCCTTCTTGCATGGTGATTTAGAAGAAGAGGTTTACATGGATACTACTCCAGGGTTCGAGGACTCTAAGACAGATGGGAAGGTATGTAGGCTTAAAAAAATTTTGTATGACCTCAAACAGTCTCCTAGAGCTTGGTTTGAGAGATTCACACAGGCCATGCTTCGGTTTGGGTTCAGACAGAGTCATGTAGATCATACATTGTTCATCAAACACTCATCACAGGATAAAACTACTGCCTTCATTGTCTATGTTGATGATATTGTGTTGACAGGGGATGATTTGGAGGAAATGGGAAGGTTGAAGAACCAGTTAGCTTCTGAGTTTGAGATTAAGGACTTGGGGGCCTTGAAGTTCTTTCTTGGGATCGAATTTGCTCGGTCCAAACATGAGATTTTTATTTCTCAAAGGAAGTATGTCCTTGACTTGTTGAAGGAAACAGGAATGCTTGGCAGCAAAGCTTGCGATACTCCTATGGAACAAAATCAGAAACTTGGCGATGATAGATGTGGGGAATTAGTGGACAGGGGTAGTTATCAGAGACGCGTTGGTAAGCTTATTTATCTGTCTTATACTCGTCCAGATTTTGCTTTTGCAATTAGTGTTGTCAGTCAGTTTATGCATTCTCCACGAGGGTAGCATCAAGAGGCTATTTTTCGGATTCTTCGGTCTTTAAAGTCTGCTTCTGGAAAAAGGCTTGCACTTTGCGAGACATGACCACCTAAGGGTGGAAGTGTACACTGATTCAGATTGGGCTGGTTCTATTATAGATAGGAGGTCCACTTTAGGGTACTGCACATTCGTAGGAGGTAATCTTGTTACCTGGAGGAGTAAGAAGCAGAATGTAGTGGCCAGGTCTGCTGCAGAAGCTGAATTTAGGGTTATGGCCCAAGGTATTTGTGAGCTATTGTGGATCAAGTCTTTGCTGTAGGACTTGAAGATTGAACTGACAGATTCTATGAAGCTATATTATGACAACAAAGCGGTCATCAGTATAGCTCATAACCCTGTTCAACATGATAGAACAAAGCACGTGGAGATTGATCGACACCTCATCAAAGAAAATATTAGTAGTGGTACTATTTGTGTTCCCTGTGAAGTTTTGCGATCAAGTTGCTGATGTTCGTACTAAAGCCGTTGGGAGTCGTCCGTTTCATACTATCCTAGACAAGCTGGGAATGAGAGATATTTTTGTACCAGCTTGAGGGGGAGTGTTAGAGTTATTTTGTTGTTATGTTTTTATTTTGTTATAAGTACAAGGACCTATTTGTAATATTTGTTCTCTTCTTCTTCATGGTTAATATAAAAAGGTTCTAACTAAGGTTAGAAACCGAAGCTTTTACCAAATAATCATATTTGACAACCACTACTAGCATTCTCCTTAATGAAATGTCTGTGGATCTCCACATAGTTTAGTCCTATCATTTTGCACTGAGTTGTGAGCTATGTTGATTGTAGCCTTATTATCACAGTATAATTTCATTGAGTCCGTCAGTCCAAGTCTTAAGTCCGTCTACAACAATCTAATACACAAAAAATCACAAAACACCTTGCGCTATTGCCCTGAACTCAACCTCTGCACTAGATCGCGCCACATCATTTTGGTTCTTACTTCACCAAGTGACCAGGTTTCCTCCCAAAAAGGTTTATCAGTCATGAAGCCAGCCTAGTCCGCATCAGTGTACGCTTTTACTCTAAGATGGTCATGCTTAGCAAAATATAAGCCTTTTTCCTGGAGCAGACTTCAGGTACCCTTTGAACAACATCCAGATGTGTATCCCGAGGAGCGTGCATAAACTGACTGACAACATTAGCAATGAATGCAATGTCAAGTCGAGTATGTGACGAGTAGATAAGTTTCCCTACAAGTTTCTGATATCTCCCCCTATCAACCATGGATCCATTTCTATCATCATTGAGCTCCTAGTTAGGCTCCATCGGAGTATCACAAGCTCTGCTCCCAAGCATCCTGGTTTCATTCAAGAGATCAATAACGTACTTTCTCTAAGAAATAAAAATCCCATGCTTAGATCTAGCAAACCTCAATTCCTAGGAAATACTTCAATGTTCCCAGGTCTAGGAGATCTCTGTCTAGGAAATGATTTGTTTCTATGGATGTAACCTTTCATGAGTCTGAGTCCTATTTTGAGGGTTCCCTGCCACCTAATCAAGGGGAGCAGAGGAGTGAAGAGGTGCCTGAGCTTGCACTACCTGATATATCCCATGTTACCGTTTTATCCCCTGAAATACCTGAGCCCGAGCCATCTTAGGAGAATGAGACTTAGAGTGAGGTAGAGGAGATGGAGGTAGAACCAACAACTCCAAAACTTGTTGGAGGTAGAACAAACCAATCCAAAACAGAAAGAGGAGTTGGTTTAGTCCAAGGGCACATGGAGACTCACTACTATTCTTCTACTGTCATCTACTCCAACTGGTGAGGATCAGCTCTGATATCACGTAGCATTGTATTAGGGCAATAATAGGTAACTAATTAGGTTACCACTATTTTATTAAGATGATAATTATATAATTCCAATCACGCCCCTAGGCTCATAATAAAACAAAACATGAGTAAATAATAATAATAATACACAACAATGAAAGCAAGTCTAAATGCATTTGTATGTATACATTATGCTCTCAGTTTGACATACATTAGCGAATGAAAAGTACTTGAATTTGCCCATGCCCGTGTCCATTTTCCTTCATGAGTAGGCAAACCTTTATTTATTTATCTTTTTATTTTTTTGGGGGGAG
This sequence comes from Hydrangea macrophylla, assembly GCA_033977485.1. Lineage (NCBI taxonomy): Eukaryota > Viridiplantae > Streptophyta > Magnoliopsida > Cornales > Hydrangeaceae > Hydrangea > Hydrangea macrophylla. The sequence continues at coordinate 98,452,000 of CM066996.1, read as the reverse complement.
GGGGGTTTGGTGGTGGGGGGTGGAGATGTTAGATGGGTTTAAATATTGTGTTTTTTTTTCCCTGATTGTGGCACAGAGTTGTAGCAACAAGAGAACACCTCAGCTGAATTTACCTGACGTGACAAGGCATAAGAACTTCTTGGAGATGAAAGCCCTGCTTGTCATTCAGGCAAAGATCAAATTATGATACCCGGTATCGCCACTTCACAGTAGTCATTAGTGTCAAATTTTTTTTTTCCTGGGATCACATTCTCAATTTAGTCTGAGCATGGTTTCACCGGCACCTACTTCATTGCTGCTTGAGAGTCCGTTATCCTGCGTGTGTCGGAAGTTCCTCAGCTCACCTTTGGATTTGCTTGATCACGAGGCAAATGGAGAGTTGTCATTAGATGAGTAACTGAGAGCTTGGAAGACTTCCAAGTTAGCTAGCCAGTGTTGCAATGGCGAAAATGTTGTGCAGTTCAGTCATGGGATTGTGGTTTAGTTCCACACATTTGAATGACAGTAGTGCTAGGGGTACACCCTTACACAACCAAAAAACATCTATACTCTTGAGGTGGACTAATGAGAAGAGACTAACAGTGGATCCTGCAGTCTCTATCTCTCTTCTCATTGGTCCACCTCAAGGTGTGGATGCTTTTTGGGTGTGTAAGAGTGTGCCCCAAACATTACTCTTTGAATGTTGGTGAGTAGCTATAGGTATAACGAGTTTTGTTCATCTCCACTAGAGTTGCATTGTGTTTTTTTTTTTTTTCCTTTCCCCTATCTGTTTGGAGAACTGCAATGCCATATTCTTTGATACAGGAGAACAAGTGACGGCATTATATCAGCAAATTCTGGAATTTATTGTATTTTATTTTTTTCCTTGTTCATAGTAGGTTCTGTATGTGTGACCATAGGTTCATTGCTGGATGTTGCACCAGGCGCACAAGGAAAGAGCAAAGATCCACCCCTACTTTTTTGGTCAAACGACAGTGCGTTTTACCATTTTGCCTGTGTCCGTGTGTTATATGCATTTGAAAGATTAGTTTAAAAAAAAAAAGTATCCCATTTTAGGGCATTCCTAGTTTGATCAACTGTCCACTATGTAAAGTTCGTGTATATATATACTAGCCACTAGGTTATAGGCACGTGCAGACTGCTTCGCACGTGTCTATCCCTTCATATTAACTTCTTTGGCTCTTACAACTATTTATGTAAAAGAAAAAAAAAAAGAAGAGAAAAAGCCATTGTGCCGACAAATGATCATTTTGTAATTTTTCTTACAAAAATTGACATGTGTGTAAATATTGTGCCAAAAGATGACCATTTTATAGGTATTTGTGTGTGTAATATTAACATATGCAATTATATGAAATTAAATTTTAAAGAATTACAATTACAGGCACGTGTCTATCCCCTCATATTAGCTTCTTTGGCTTTTACAAGTATTTTTGTAAAGGGAACAAAGAAAAAGCGGTTGTGCCAAAAGATGACTATATTCTGCAATTTTTTTTTATATACAAAAATTGACCTCTATGTAAATATTGTGCCAAAATATGGCCATTTTGTAAGTTTTCTTCAAAAAATTGACCCATATGTAAATATGATATAAGCAGCCACTTATATATAAAGTGTCAAAAAGATGACCATTTTGTAATTTTTCTTACGGAAACTAGAAACTGATCTATATGTAAATATGATGTCATTAGTCGTTTTTGTTTACTTTTTTTTAAGCTAATTGTAATTATAGTTGAAAAAGTTGATTGCAACTGAAATATTTAAACTAAAGTTGATTGAATCCTCATTATTATATTAAATAAAATTTTAAAAGTTGACCTGAATATAATTATTAGTTGTTTTGAATGTAATTATTGTACAAATGATAGAATTAGCCTCGCATAAATCAATATATCCTTATGAGTTGTACACATGTACGAGTAATTATGGTATACTAAAGGGATATTATGGTATTTGAGTAACTATGCAATTACCGTAAAGAGCAGAACAACAGAGAAATTCTAAAATTGGACAATTTGAGAATTGGGCATGGATCCATAGGAGAGGGATAAGCCTCCTTTCTCCCAATAATCAATTTGAGAATTGGGCACGGATCCATAGGAGGAATAAGTCTCCTTTATGTGAGAAGATATATACTAGGGTAGCGGCATGTGCCAATCCCCTCTTATTAGCTTCTTTGTTTTGTTTTGTTTTGTTTTTTTTTTTTTTTTGTTTTTTGTTTTTTATGTTTTTTATTTTTTTTTTCTCATTTTTAATCTTTATATCAATGGTGTAAAAATGTAATGAAAGACATTATGTCATGTCGAATTATCTTCACTGACTTTTAAAATGCGAGAACTTTTAGATTATTGGTATTTTTTTTTCTCCTTTGAGTTGTGTTTTAGAATTGTTTTGTCCTTTTTTTTTTTTTTTTTTTGCAATTTATGATCTTGTTACCAACTATGTAATAATTTAATAAATTAATGAAAAACATTATCTTCTCTGTCGAATTATCTTCCTTCGAGTTTACACTGTGATTACTTTTATATTATTGGTATTTTCTACCCTTTGGATTGTGTTATGGCATTTAAGTGTTGCAACTAATAATACAGAGTTAGGAAAATGAAATATGAGTAAGCCATACTTTCGAAATGTGCTTCCATAATACCTTGTGTGGTTCCATTTTATGTGTCTATCTTTGCGTTTTCAAACATTTTTTGTTTTCCTTTGAAGAAAGCACTACAATTTTCATCTTCATATATTCAAAGTGCCTTAATAGACAATATTTATGAAATAGTAGATGATATGTGTGTGTAAAATAAATTTATATATCTGTTTCAAATAACTAAAAGCTTCATTTGGTATTTTGAAGGATATAAGTTCATTATTTCTATGCATCAAAACATTTGAGTATAAGATTTGAATAGTATTGTTTTAATTTGGTATGAGATTTGCATAAAAGTGAATTTTTGTGGGGATTTGGTTCTAGGATTCATAAGCAAAAATGTATTCATATTTTTTGAGTTAATTTTATTTCCATATATTCAAAGTTCGGGAAAGGGGAAAAGCTATAGTATGTGTATAAAAATCCACAGAAGAAGTGAATGATAAATGTAATTATACATATTATAATATATAAATCCAAAATTTGAGCATAATGTATAGCCACTTTATTTGACTTTTTTTTAAGTTAAGTATAAATATCCCAGAACTTGTTGACCCAAATGTAATTAGACATATTACAATACAAAAATCGTAAATTTGAGGGAAGAAGTTGACCACAATGTAAATATTAGTGACCAATTTATAAATAGCCACTTTATTTGACTTTTTGAAGTGAAATATAAATATCTCAGAGCTTGTCGACTCAAATATAATAAGATAGAATATTGTTGATTGAAATCTCATTGTTATATTAAATAAAATTTCAAAAGCTAACCTGAATGTAATAATTAATCTGAATGACAGAATTATCCTCATACAAATTGAGATATCATTATGATGAGTATCACGATATATGCAAAATTATGATATAGTAAAGGGGTATTATGGTATTGAGAAGATCCAAAAGGGTAATTTGGTATTGAAGTAACTCAGAATTTTTTGTATTGATTTATACAAGGTATATATATATATATATATGTATAGAGAGAGAGAGAGAGAGAGTAATGTTTGGGCCACACCCAAAAAGCATCCACATCCTGAGGTGGACCAATGAGAAGACAGAAAAAGATTCCTGGATCCACTGTCAGTCTCTTCTCATTGGTCCATCTCAGGGTGTGGATGCTTTTTGAGTGTGAATGAGTGTGGCTCTAGTATTGTTGATATATATATATATACACACACAGTCAGGTTATAAAGAGGGCTCCCTTTCTTTAATAAAGAGAGGGCCTCTGTTTTGTCCGTCAGATCCAGTTTTTAAACACGATCCGACGATCAAAACAGAGGCCCTCTCTGGAGAATTTTCGTATATATCTATGATATATATAAGTGCACCAATGGCCTCAAGTGTTTTGAACTTTTATCAATCGGTGCACTTTTGCTTAAGTGATTTTTTTGAAGAGTTTTATTTAGTTTAGTATGCCATTTTTTTTTTGGTCCGTCCATAAGAATCCTACAATTGTACAACTTAATAACAACATTAATGTTTTTTCCCTTCACAATTGCCACATTGGTCAACCGAATTTTTTTTTTTTCAACCAAATTTTTTTTTACAAACCTACTTTGATTGGTTTCTTCCTTGATTTATTTTTTTGTTTTTCAAGTATGTTTAGTATAGGACTTTGGTTTCTGCCTTGATTTATTTATTATTATTTTTTTTTAAGTAGGTTTAGTATAGGACTCTTGCAAAGCGACTAATATGATTCCTTATCTTTTTTTTCTTTTTTTTTTTCCTGGGAGGGTCACGTTCGTTACTGCAGATTAGTAGTGAATAGTTAATAATTACACAACTTTAAATAAACTAAAACTCAAATATCAACTTCCTAATACTATTATTATTTTTGATAAGATCAGTACCTCCTATTATTATTTCTTCTCAGTATAAAACTCTTAACTAAACTAAATTATACGTACCCTTCTACTATTACACAGGAGTATCTTTTTCTACTATTATCAACCCAAAACATCTAGCAGTTCACGTTTTTTTTTCTTTCTAGGTGGACTCAATATAAATTTTCTTTAAAATACAGCAACTATAAAAAAGAAAAAAAGAAAAAATTTAGTGACTTAATATGACACTCTTATATATATTAGTGCACCGATACCTTTAAGTGTTTTACACTTTTATTAATCGGTGACACTTTTACCCAAGTAATTTTCTTAGAGTACTAATATTTTTTTCTTGGTATGCCACTTTGTTTTGGTCCATCCATGAGAGACCTAATTTTAAATTTTTTTTGGATATCATGTTTATACATTAGATTATATACAATGGAGATTTCTCATGTTAAAAAAAAATACAAGTATATCCATACAATTCAGATCAATTCATTTTGCAAGATTCATCAATTTAATGGACTCCGATTGTTAATACACCACAATTAAAAGTACAGTTTTAGTTCTCTTAAAAAACAAAAAGTTGACTTTTAGTTGAATTCTAATAAGTTTCGCATGCATATTATCTAGGGGTGTGTTTCGTCCAGAACAGATCGGAATACTTTCTTTTAGAAAAAATTCAAAAAATTTTGAAAATTAAATAGGTGTTCCGATTTTCGTTCTGATTTTTTGGAATTTCATTTTCTTTTCCGATTTCGAAATTTTCAGAAATTTTCGGAATCGGAATTCTTCGGAAAATTTTGAAATTTTTTCAGAATTTTCGGAATTGGAATGGGAAATTTTAGTAATTTTTGGAATTTTCGGAATACTAATACGATTGAAAGGGTAAGTCATGCTTTTATAGAGAGTCCCCTACTCTCTCTTTTCTCTTGTTATTCGATATGGGACAAACAAGTCCACATTCTTCCAAATTTTTGAAAATATTCGGATTTTTTCGGAAAACATATTTTCGGAATATTTTCAGAATTTTTAAAACAATTCCGATTCCGATCCGATTTTTATTTTTTTATATATTTTTTTAATTTCAGAATTCGGAATTTCGAAATTCGAATTCAATTTTTGGTGCCAAAACTGGAATTTTTGGATCGGAATCGGTCGAAATCGGAATTTCCGTTCCAATGACACCCTAATATTATCAATAAAACCATTGACTCAAAGCTACATTTTTCTTAAAAATATCCAGCAACATTCGTTTTTCTTAAGGTTCACCAATTAAGGTATGTTTTTATGGTTGTTTTTAGAGAGTAGTTCTATGCTTCCCAATTTGAATTCTTGATTTTGTTACGAAATACTCTGTCAGTTGTACTCGAGTAGTGCCATGTGATATGAGCATTATTGCCACAAGTTAAGCCATATTTGAAAACTAAATTTGGGATTCAAATATAGAAAGCATATCATTACTTCTTTTTTTTTTTTTTTTTTAAGGCTTTCACTGCTTTGTTGTTGAGTGTACGTTCATTCTACCTTTAATGTTTAGAGTAATTAATACTAGGTACACCTAAACTTAATTGAGTAGAGACGGTTCCTTCTATTTATCTAAAGTAATATTTGGGTGGCCAATTTTTTTTGCAATCACTTACAAATACAGTCTATCTTTCTCTTAGGTGGCACTGTGAGGTTTAGATAATTTCAATGGACCCCACAGTGCCACCCAAGAGAGAGATAAAGTGTGTTTATAAGTATTTGTAAAAAGTGTTTGTCACCCTAACATTGTTAATTTATCTATTTTAATGTTTACTTTCGTTGTCTCTAGCCTTAAAAACTTAAGAATTACTTTATTTTTTTACATTACAAATATCTATTGATTTTTAATAAATTGTACCTTTTAATAAGATTTGACTGCTTGGGCATGTGTGGAATAATGTTTCAGAGTGAATATTTATCAATGATAATAACATCGTCATGTTTCTTTTCTCATTCAATTTAAATATGCATTCTAATATAATTTCTACTTCTCTTTTAAAAATCATGGTCTGTTTGTCCATTTTCTTTAGTTATACAAATCATTCCATTCTCTCCCCCTCCCTGCATTGTCTAATGTTAGACTGGTCCACTTAAAAAAAAAAAAAAAAAACAAAATCTTCCTGGTTATTCTACAACTTTGATTAGGGTTGCTCAAAATCCACCCGCCCACCTGACTCACCCGTAGTTTTTTTTTTAAATTTATTTTTAAACAATGTGTGGGTGGAGTCACGGGTTTTGGGGGTGGAAACCCGACAGTTTCGGGTGGAGTCACGGGTCTAGGGGGGTGAAAACCCGATTCACCCGACCCGACTCGAAACACACTTAATTTTTTTAAAAAATTATATGTAATATGTTTATATCAATATATGCATTATGTATTATATAGTCTTTAATATATATATATATATATATGTAATATGCTTATATCAGTATATATATTATATATTATGTATCGTGCATAACTGGCAAGGGCTTTATACCTATGATACTGTGGGAGTTTCTATTCACTCAGCTGAAGTAAGCTGACGGCGTTTATGCCTGGACATTCCCCGTCCAGACTACCCTGTCCCTATTAATGCATATGATGTAGCCTACGATGATGGATACTACCCGAGGTTGGATGTTGTAGAGGGTGGTCCTACAAATGATGATTATGCTGGTGAAGATTACTACGCTGACGTCTACCCTTACGCCAGCTAGAGATGAAGAAGCGTTAGCTAGTTTATATTTCCGTTATTTCTGTTGAACTTTTTTAGTTTAACGGGTACTTGGGCATATGTTTTCTCCAGACTTGTTGTGATCCTGAGTACCACTCTAAGATTGTAATGGATAGAATTGTTACTATATTTTCAGTTTGTTTACTATTCTGTTTATTAGTTAGACTAGTACTGTGTGTTGTGGACAATTAGTGACATTCACCCAGCATTCTCTATGGACCCAAAAAGAAAATTTATTTTCCTCTATTTTTGCTGCTCCGAGGCGTGACACAAAACCCTACTAGGCTTAGGACTCCAAAGCCCATTATTTGGTACCTAAGAAAGGCCTTTTTGGACCCGGTCCAATTTCATGTGGGGTGCTCGTATGGGCTGGCCATATTATTTCTTACATGGACAATTCCTTTTACGTACGTTTAACATTTTATGTTGCGGGTAATAAAATAGTTTGTTTAACGTGAGTTTTCTATTTTAAATTTATACTCCATCCATCCCATAATAAGTGTCCATATTTTCTTTTTTGGATGTCCCAAAATAAGTGTCCACTTTCCTAAATTGGCATATAATTTTTACTTACTTTCCAAAACTACCCTTATAATAACAACAAAGTAGCATTTATGTGTGGTCTCAAAACAAGCAAAAAGTCAAACACCCATCACATCCAAGGGTAGAATTGGAAAGTGACTCTTTAATGAGTCAAAAAAATTAATATAATAAAACTTTCTTAAACAATGTGCAAAATTGAAGTGGACACTTATTATGGGACGGAGGGAGTATAATTTAACATTTTATGCTAGGTAATTTAAAAAAGAAAGAAAAAGTAGTTGTCTAATTAGGTGAATTTTCTATTTTCTATTTAGGAAAAATTGGTGAAAAATTAGACATTGACATAGGTTTTTTTGTTATTAAGGACAACTTAAATCAAACATTGAGGATAAGTCCTCCTAGTAGTCATAGACTAAAATACCCTCATCTTCATCATCTAACCCTAACCAAACCCTAGCTGCCATTACCACCACCCCTGCCACCTCCAACCACCACCTCTGCCACTTCTAACCACCACCCCAGTCATCTTCGACAACCACCCTGACCACCTTTGGCCACAACCCCTGCCATTCCTGACCTCCGGTGACCACCACCTTTAACCACCACCTCTGCCACATATCCGGCCACCTCTGCCACATATCCGGCCACCTCTCTCGCGATATCCAGCCTCCACCCCCCACCACGCCTAACCTCCAGCAACCATCACCCACCATCGCCTCTGACCTCCGGCGACCACCACTATCACATCACTGTTCACTAAACAAATGAAGTGAAATTTCAGTTGTTATAGACAAATCAAATCAAGTAAAATTTCACTTGTAATAGACCAAAAAAAGTAAAATTTCACTTAACTTGATATTACAAATTCTGCCTGTTAGTAGAGGAATACACAGAAAGTGAAGCATAAGGAATGTCTCGGCCTGATTCATCGAGGGATATTTGAATGAAATTTCACTTGATATTGCAAATTTCATTTGTCAAGAGATAAAGTAGACTTCGCACTTGTTGAAGATGGTTGGATATGATTTGCACTCATTGAAGATGGACGGAACTGGTTCACACTTGTCGGAGATGCCCAGATTTGGAACTCGCGGTGATGGTGATGGTGGTGGTGGTGGTGTGGTGGTCGCGATGATGGTGGGAGTGGTGGTGGCGGCTGGCAATGGTGGTGGTGGTTGGAGAAGACAGATGGTGGTGGTGGTGGTGGTGGTGGTGGGCGCGCTGCAGTCTCTAGGGTTTCAGACTTTCAGGGCAATTTGTCTCTTAAAATGAAATTCAAAATGTTAGGGACTTTAGGAGATAAATTTTTTTTAGAGTGTGTCCTTATGAGGATTTTAGATCATGGCATATCCTTTAGGCCTTATTGACTCAATCTTAGGAATCTTATACCAAGCCTCCCTTAAGTTTATATTATGTCATGTCCTTAACGAGTTGGTAGTTTCCAAATTTTCAAGGGGGAAGAATATTCAGGAGACAAGGTAGATACAGTGAAATTATATCTATAATATATATAAATGTACCAATGTGAATAAGTGTTTTACACTTTTATCAATCGGTGCACTTTTCTTTAACTATTTTTCTTATAGTTTTTAAAGTTTGGTATTCCACTTTTTTATTTGTGCACACCCCCCCCCCCCCCCCTCCTTTTTTTTGTTACACATAATGTACTATGACTGTATGTCACATTTTTTTCTTCCTCTCTTAGGAAAGATCAAGTCTGATAAGAATTGTCTAATCTTATGAGAATCCTCATAAAGGTTATTAATTAGGACTCTTCACACAGCAAAACTTAATTAATGGAATTGGAATTCTAATATAAGGCCAAAAACTTATGGTGGAAAAATTGTACACGTTCATATGAATCCTAACAAAGTTCAACCTTTGATGGCAAATGTATTTTTCTATTTTTCTTTTATCATTCAACTTTAATTTGTATATTCTTTAACTGTTATTTGAGTGTTTATAGCTAGAACACCTTTTTTTCACATTTATTCTCTTATAATTATGAGAGTACATATTTAATCTTTTTTGTTTATCTAATCTTTGTACCCCTAATCTTCTCTCTAAAATCACAAAATGATGGGAATTGTAACCTACATATCCTTAATCTCTCTATGAAATTTCAAATTAATGCTGCAACATAATCATTCAAGCATGATTTGTAATCTCATAGACAACAACAACAACAACAACAACAACAACAACAACAATATTATTATTATTATTATTATTATTATTATTATTATTATTATTATTATTATTACAACCTACCATCACTAACCATCGTAGTGAATTAAGGAATCAAAATTTCTCAAGCTATTTGACACATCTTTTGCCTGTTTCTTATTTCTTACTATACTTCTCTCAAAAATATTTCCAACAACATTCATTCCTCTTTATCGTATATAAGTTTTAGGTATGTTTCTGCTTTTTTAATTAATTTTCGAGCTATAAGGTTATTGATTACAAAAAAAGAAGTATTTTTGTATAGTGGACTAAAATCAACATAATTTATTTTAATCATAGTAGTGTCATTAGTCATTATTGAAATCATATAGATTCAACAATTTCACTGAATTAATTAAATTTGTGATGGAATTGTGCTGGCCACTCTCATGATTGAAAAGGAATTTTTTAGATTTTTTTTATACAAGAATTATTTGAAGAATACTATGCAATAGAAAAATGCCTTATGAAATATGAGATGATGTATTTATTCCAAAAAAAGAAAGGTAAATTAAGGCATTTTTGAAATTTCTTCTTTTCCGCTTTTAATTTGTAGTGATTTTCTCCCCTTAAACTGCGTATACTTTAGATTCTGGGGCAATTAACAGAGCATGTTTAAGGCTTGAACAATTGGTAAAGATTGTAATAGTCATGCTGTATGATATGGTCATGATAATCTACTAAATGAAATTAGTAATGCTGATAATTTATTGAAATTAGCCTTTTTATACCAAGTATAACATAATTTGCAATTTTATTCTTATGAATGCACATCGCACATGTAATATGGTTTACATCAATTTTTTAAACTTTAAGGATATTCTATGTATTTTGAAATGCAAAAGTCCAAGTTAAAAGCTTCTTCTTCTTCTTCTTCTTCTTTTTTTTTTTTGGTTGCTGATTAAGAAGTTAAAAGCTTATTTATAGCTTCATAAATACACCTTCGTTTAACATGCTTCAATACAGAATAGATTGTTTGGATCAAACAATAATAATGACTCTGTCTAATATCAACTCCTATAAATATGTGACTCTGACTAGAATGAACTACAAAATACTATACCAAACATAAGTAGTTTGTCTTGAGACTCAAAGTATTCTCTGTATTTTTCTTTAAAGTTATTTTTGAACTACAAAGAAATTGTGTTTATTGACATCGATAATTACAGAATGCGTGGAAGATTGACACCCAATTCTAAGTCTCAACTATATCCATTGTTTATATCACCTCTAAAACCGATATCATACCTCACATACCCAAATAAAAAAGAGCAAAATAGCATGGTAATCCCCAATACTCTAAGTATCTATTGGCAACATAGTTTTTTTCTGGTACATAGTATCGAAGTTTGAGGTATGCTACTTCTACGGGTTTTCTTTTTCTTCTTTTTTTTTTATAAATTTTTTTATGAATGATTCTATTTATTTCTAATACTTTGTTATCATTATTAGCATACTTTTATGATGAAATAAAATAAAACTTAGAGCAATTAGCTAAGTTGGAGTAATGGGATTCTCAAGGAGTTAAATTATATCAGCAAGAGAGAATCTGAAAAATGTAAATAATTATTTTAACTTGGTTTCTATGTTCGTGTGCTTCATATTATATTATGGGAATTATTATGTACACCCGTGTTTTTGCTATGTACACCCAAATTCCTTTATTCTAATCAGTTTTCCTTTAAAAATTTTCACTTTTATAAAGGTGAGCGGTGTACATAGCAAAATTAATGGTGTACGTAGCAATTCCCATTATTATTAGTTATTCTTGGATTATTGATTTTACTTTCTATTTAATTTGAATGTAAACCGAGATAGTAATCTCTGAACATTTAAGTTTCTAATTTAATATTTTTAATATTATTTCAGAAGAAACAAAAAATCTACATAATGTGGAAATGAACAAACAAAATAACTGAGGTACTGAATATTTTTATAATCTGAGACTTAATTAATGCCTCTGAAAATGGATGTATTAAGTTAGCTCTTACTATTACAACGCTAATTACATTTTATCCCAGGTGTTGAAGCTCATTTCACTTTACCCCTTTGTAGTTTCAGACTAAATTGAGATCGTTAAGATTTCTCTCATAACAGTGCCATATGGGGATTAAATATTAAAATTAGCCCCACATTAGAGAGTCTAAGTGACAAACTTAACCTCACATAGGCAACTATCCCAAAATTAGCCCTACAAGGGGTTTAGTGTTAAAAATTAGTCACACATAGGTGGGTTAAATTGCGACATTGTCCCCACATGTGGGAGTTAATCTAACCTCACATAGGGTTTTAAGTTTTAATACTTTTGAGCCATTTTAGAATTTTCGTTAGTTTTGTGAGTAATCTTAACAGTTTCACTTTAGTCTAAAACTACAAGTGGGTTAAGTGTCCACTTTTAAAATACATGGGGTAAGTGAAAACGGGTGTAACCACAAGGGGTAAAATGCAATTAACCCTAAATTATACATGCATATATATATATATATATATATCGGGTAAATTTTGATATTAAATGTGTTATGATGTGCTCTTTGAAAATTAAACACATGCTAACTCTGGAACTAAATGCTACTCTTCCCAAATTTGAATCCCAAATTTACTTTCTAATGTTTTGTCAGTTGTACCACATAGAGTAGTATGCGCTATACTACCCACAACATGTAATATAACTGTTAAATTTTTAGGAACCAAAACTGGGAAACAAAGCGTTATTATAAAATAAAATTTATTCTATTAAACACTATACAAAGCTCATTAAAAAGAGTATAAGAACAATTATCCAAAAATTATCAAGCATTATACATTATGAGAATTCAGTTAATGAAAACAATATTTGCCTAAACTTTATAAACCATAATAATATATTTAATTATAGTTCTTCCTCCACAAAAAACTATAATATGTGAGAATTCAGTTAATAAAAACGGTATTTGCCTAAACTTTATAAACCATAATAATATATGAAATTATGGTTCTTCCTCCACAAACATTAGTATATTATGTGTGTCTTAATTTTTTATTTTTGTTTTTGATTGGATGCATGTCTTAGTTTGTTTCATTAATTCTTATTTTTTTTTCTTTTTCTTTTTTCGCTCTTATGTGTGTAAGTGATTTATACTATGCTTCTTATCCACAATTTTATCAAGGTGAATTGGGTGATAAAAATGTAATCCAAATTAGTGGTTTTACCTGTGCATCATCCACATGCAAATATGCAATACATGTGCTTATAATCGTAGTTTTTTCAAATTGGTTTCGGAGTTTCCATTCTAACTTACACCTATATGACCACATAATTAGCACGAACAGAACGTAGTAATAATTGTGAAGATTGTTTTTTTTTTTTTTTAAATGAAGAGATCAATTAAAGTAAACAATTTGGAAGTGTCTGAGGACTACACTTCAAAGATATTTTATAATACATACAAATTAATATTAGACGTCTAACATGATTCTCCTAGATTTTATTACTTCTAAAAAAGATGTTAAGAACAAGTTAATTTTTTAGCCAGTTTGATCCTTCCATTTGTTCATATCTACCCTCTTGTGCACCAACCACGTGCTTTGCACGTGCTCTAAGACTAGTATATATATATATATATATATATTTGTAGAGATACATACTGGTGGAAACTGCCCAAGCATTGACACGGAAGCTTAATTTATATAAAATTGAAGTAAATGGCTGAAAAATTAGGAAAGAGTTAATTAACTACGCTAAAAGAAGAAGACGACAGCAATAACGTACAACAGCATATATAAGTGATATCTGAGTACGTACGTAAATATATATATATATATATATAACTTAATTTTACAGACTAATTAAATATTAGTAGTGACTAGTGGTGTTATTTGGAAATGAGACCCGCAACCACAGAAGCTATAACAGCGGTAGGATCTCCAAGGATGGCAGAGACAATGACACGAATAGCAGCAGCAGCCTTACTCATCATCATCACCTTTCCACCTGATGCTGATGAGTTGTTATGGTGTCTAGGTTTTAAGCTGGGGATTCTAGTCTGCAACTCTCTCAACTTATCCAGCTTCTTGTCCTTGTCCTTGTCCTTGTCCTTGTTGAGATACATCACTTGCCATCTCTCCACCAGCAATTCCTTAACACACGATACATGAAGATTATAGGTCTTGCACTCTGACCTGTAACACCAACCGAGTCCTCTGTTCCCACACTGAAGACAGGGGCTGGAAATTAGCTTCATACTCAAATACAGCCTTCTCTGTTCCCCATCTTCTAACACTTGGGGAAGGTTGGCGCAACATGGATGAAGATCAAAGTCGCATCTCTTACAGTGGTACACAAACCCTATTACTTCATTTCTACATGCGTCGCATATCCTCTTCTCGGGACCAAGCGGTTCATAATAGAACTCAAACTCGCATTTGTTATAGAAAGGATGAGTGATGGTGGACGGAGCCACGGCACATATCTTGTGCAACTCAAACTCACAATATGATGTCTTCTGTCGTCCCCGTGCCTGTGCCTGCTGGCACTTGTATTTGAGGCCGATTCCGGCTTCTTTGCAACCATCACATTTGAATGGGATCTCTGTATATTCAAGCTTCAGTTTGTGTTGTGCGTGAACTGGGTGAGCTATCTCCTTGTCTATCTTCATTGATATTTTTCCTCTGCTTTTTTTTATTTTTTTATTCTGTTAGTAGATGATGATTACTAAGGCTGGTCTTCTCTGTCTTGTTATATTATTCATATATAATATATATATATATATATATAGGTGATTCTGGGCTATACATATAGTAATATACATACATAATAATTTCCAATATATAATTCGGAATTCTCGTATATATATATATATATATATATATTGGTTGATACTTTGCTTTAAGTTTCCAAAGTTGAGAATAACTTTTAGGACCACGTACGTACATGCATGATTCTGGCTTCTTCTGTGACTAACTTCCCTAACAGAAATTCATCTAAGCATAACTCATTTTCTTAAAGTCCAAGCCAAGACTGTTCTTGATTTCATTGGTCATGTTTAAAATTTAATTGCAAGAGAAATAAATATTCTGTTAGTACCACTTACATTACATCCTCTCGTGAGAATAATGTGACGGATAAAAGAAAGATAGGGTATATATATCCACAACCACAAGTTAGGGAGGGAGAATGACGGACCCTTTTTCTATTGTTTTTTCTCTCTTTAATTTATTGGTGGTTATAATTGGTTACGTATAGAAGTTGGGCATGCAACTAATTGGCGTAACTGAATTTTGCTTCTTAATTGGGTCTTCTGAAAAGTATAAGGACAAGCAAACATCCATTCTTTTGTTGTCATGGCTTATGAGGTTTAAAGTTTTAAGATCTTCCAACCAATTTCTCATCAATGATAAGCTTCTACAATTCAATTGATTCTGATGACATGTCATGTAAGTACTGTATGAAGGAAATAATAAGCATATATACATCCATAGAAACTCACATTAATTGTGGACATCTAGTGCGTAAATAATGCGAAATTATGCCATGTGATGGGTTTTGGTATGACGGATCATTGTGAACCGTTGATCTTGTAGGCCTCATGTTAATCCAACGGTTCACGATATTCCACTTTTGTTAGAAATTGATCAATATTTCGCCACATTGCGCTGGACCAACCAAGTTTTAAGAACATTGAGATCACTCGAGCCTTGATCTATTTGCTTTAGTTTGGCTTTCTGTCACACACAAACAGAGAGAATGAGGGATTCCAGTATGGAGGAACTTTTAGGCTTTGTTTGATTCATAAATTTCATGAGAGAAAATAGAGGGGAAAGGAAAACTAGATGAAAAACTGATTTATTTTCCCTTAAGGATGTGACTAGTTTTCAATCGGGTTTTCAATGCTCCTCTCTTTGGGTTTGTGGATTCATTGAAGACAGAGAAAAGAGAAAGGAAAACAAAAAGAAAACTTGTCCTTATGTTTTCCTCCATTCTTAAACAAAATTTTCAGTTAAACATTTTCAAACAGAATTGTGAAAAAAAAAAAAGGACGAAAGTCACTCACAAACTTCAATATTCATAGATTTCTCACTATATTTCGTTTCCTTCCTATTTTCCTCACTATTTTTCCATGGCTCTATTTGGTTCATGAATTTTGTGACGTGTTCTTTTCCTTTATGTTAAAATAACATTAATATATACATATATTAATATATACATCCTCTCTGCTTGCAGGGCCAAGGTTACATACGTCTCACCCTCCCCAGACTCCGCAATGGTGGGAGCCTCGTGCACTGGACTGCCCTTATATATATATATATGTGTATGTGTGTGTGTCTATATATATATATATATAAGGGACTACTATCCTTCAACATGTGTACAAATTCAAAATGGACAAAAAGATTCATGTCACGTCATTTAAGTTGGGGTATTAAACTTTTCAATGAGAGCACTAAGGTCATTACCTTAAATTTTTTGTAAGATTACTTTAATGCCCACATTTTAGTGACATGACATGGGTAATTTTGTCCAAAAAAATTGTGCATGGATTTGTTTATGGAGTAGGTTAGCATGCATTCATTACCCCCATATCTATACTAATGTAGAAAGAGACTTACTAATGTAGAAACAGACCGAGAGGAGTACCAAAAGAAATTTTCCAAACACCACTAATTACATTATAACCATTATAGTTTTCTAGTCCAAATTATTTTACAAGGACATTGAAATATTCTCTAAAAAAGGTTCTAAAAAAAGGGTAATACTTGGGACATCCATTCACACAACTTTTGGGACACAACTCAAAAAAATAATAATAACTTTACCCAAAAGTTGTGTAACTTTTGGGACACAACTCAAAGGAAAAAAAATAACTTTACCCAAAAAAAAAAATAACGGGAGAGAGAGAGAGACACATTTTTTAAGTTTTGTCCCAAAAGTTGTGTGAATTAGTGTGTCCCAAACTTTACCCAAAAAAAAAATAACTTCTCTCAACCACGTACTTGCACTCACAAAGTGAGTGGGATTGCTTTAGTATATATAACTGTAACATATGAATGAAAATGAAGGAAATGAGTCAAATAACTCACAACATTGAAAAGGTTTAATTTGTTTATCAACTTATTCTCTTTTTCTTTCCTATTTTCCTCGTCGTTTTCCTTATTAAGCAAACAAAGGAAATGATTTTTCTCTATATTTTCTTCTTTTCCCTCAATAAATATAAGAATCAAACAAAGCATTAATAATCAAACAAAGGAAAACGCTTTCTTGGTGTTTTCCCTTTTTTTTCCTTCAATAAATTTATGAACCAAACAAAGCCTTAAAGTGATCCTTCCGTCAAAAGTTGAGAGCCTCTAACAAGTTAGAACGAATTTAGAACTTCACTTTTTCTCCTTTTATTCGTTTATCTACTTCACTTTTTTTTTTCTTTTTTTTAAAGTGATATCTGAACAAGTTCTAAATAAATTTAGATGCTTTAGAGGGTATCTCAACAAGTGAATACCTACACGGAGAGAATAATGCGACTCAAAACCTTTTTTTTTTTTTCTCTCTTTTTCTTTTTTTGATGCGGTTGTGACTCAAAACCTGTTGTGATAGGTAATAGACTCTTTCAGATTACAATGCATTGACAAACGAATTAGAGCATTGCAGTCAGTATAGTAAATTTAAGGGCGATTGTCATTTAAGTTTAATGTACAAACCAGCACTTACAGTGAAATATAAAAGTACACGGCAAATAAAAGGCCGCTTGAAATTAAGTCAAACGGCTGAAGGAAAGCCGTGTACCTAAATGGTAATAATCCCAATGTTATTCTTTATTGGCCGAATGTGTTGGTCTCAACATGGGCCATAACTTCATCTTTCAAGCCCAATGTTCAAAATGGTAATTATCCAATATGCGAGATTAAATTCTAAGATGGGTTTTATGGGGCGGCACACAGTGAGCTGTGCAGCTTAGTGTGTGCGGCCTACCTCCCACGCCTCCCACGCAGCTCACACTGTGCCGCATAGTTTACCCATGAATGCCTCTATGTCATCTCCTTTCTTGCGGCTCAGTGTTTACCGTATGTGGTGTACATTAGTTGATCTTAGCCGAACACTAAGTTTAGATTCCACTAAGTTTAGCTAATGTTTACTGTTGTACAGTCTACACCGTTGTAGATGTACAAGACTAATTTTCCCTAAGTTTGTGGTACGGATGAGCCCACTGCAGATGCTCTTATAAGCATCTTATTCCTTGTCAGGAATTCAATAGTGTTGTCGTAACCATTTTGTTCTCGATCTATCAGATTTTTTTTCAAATTTTTTTTTTAAACTAATGAAATGAGCTGCAAAACTAGTCGATCATCGTATGTACATTTGCACGGTCAAGAGCATTTTTTTCATAGTTGCTATTTTGGCTCCTCCCATCCCATCCCAGGATTCGCATACCAATGGGAAGAGAGGTACAAAGATGGCCAAAATGGCACCAGGTGGGTTGGCAAAGAACGGGCAAAGGCTACCTATGTTTACCTTGGACCCAACCCCACATCCCCCCTTTTTAATCTACCCTTAACCGTCTCCTCTTCATCCTACACTCCTCTGCTCCATCTTCAATAATGGCGTCAACGAAGACAAGGTCTCTTCACCTCCCCGCCTCTATGTTCTTTCTCCTCGGTATGCTCTTCTCTCTAATTTATCCTGCACTCTCAACTCTTTCCATCGATTGGCCCAACTCCCTCTCGTGACCAGGGGCGGACGTACACACAGTCTGGGGGCACGTGCCCCCATGCAACTTTTCAAAATTATAGTTTTACCTCCCATTTTTACATTTTATGAATTTGTACTCACTACAATTTTAATATGCCCCTTCTAGTCTTCTACACTCAGAAAACTCAGTTTGGTCCGTAATTTTTCCTCTCTTTAGCCCAAATAAATAACATTTACTCAATTACTCTTCAAATATTTAACCTTTTGAACATACAAGAATTTTTGGTTTTATAAGTGAAACTAGTAATAAAATAAAAGAAAAAAGAGAGAAAAGAGAGAAGAAATTAAGCATAAAAACACAATTCTGTTTGAAAGAGTTACGAAGAGATTAGTTTGCCGGTGAATTATTTTAACTTTGTGTCCCTCTAAGATCTAATCTTGGTTGTGCCCCTGCCCATGACTCTCCAATGCCACCCCCCTAATAATTCTTGATGTACTTCCACAAACAACACGCACCGCAACAATCACAGTGTTCATTTAAGAAATATAGGAGACAAAATTTAGAGAACAAATAATATAGTCAAGCAGAAATCGAGGTTGAGGAACCTTATTGGTCAGCCATTGTCATCTCCACCACAATCGATAAATGACACATGCGGTCACGATTGCAACAGTGGTCCCACTTGGTCTTTCACTGCCCATGGTTGTGTGCTTTGACAGGAGCAGATAGTGACATTGCAAACTCTACCAAGTCTGGAAGGTGTTTGGTTATTTTATGGGTGTATGATTTGTACAAAGACAGGAGAGTATACGCAAAAGAAGAGAGAAGATGAGAAGACTACAAAGGAAGAGAGAGAGAAAAGCAGAAAGGGCCATGTCACTAATAATGAATCCAAAAGGGCAGTGGGTTTCGGGGTGGGGGGGAGACTACATTGACTGCGGTGAATGGTGATTGTTCACAAATGACCAAAAGAAAAAACAGACAAGTTTGTGTGTGATAGAGGTGATTCATGGAAGGAGGAGAAAATAAAGAAATTTGCACACCTCTACGTGTGTATACATGCATGTGTTTGTATACACATCATATTTTTAATATATGAGTACACAACAAATTGAGAAACAGCAGTTTGTGTAGATAAGTTCACAAACAACGATGATCATTTGTGGACTGACACAGTAGGGGTTGCTGTGACAAGAGGAAGAAATAAGAATGATGAAGACAACAACGATGTTGAACGGTGGTAGTGCTAGAGAAGACTGCAATTGTGGGTGTTGAGTATGTGAGAGAGAAGAGGCACAATGGAAAGAGACAAGAGAGATGATATATATATATATATATACGGAGAGAGAGAGTGAGAGAAGAAAAGACGGGAAAGAGATGACAGAACTCCCCCTATATCAGTATATACATGCATGCATCTCTTGGGTAGAGGGGACCAAAGAAAAGATCCTATTTAAGATAAATTTCTGTGAAAAAACAGAACAAGGTAAAATAGTCATCATAACATTATTAGAAAATATATATATTAACACAGTCAACCTGACTAAGAGAAGAGAAGTACAAGGTGTTACACAACTATAATCGAAGGGAGGTCTTCAGTTTTCTAAACGGCTACGAGGTCCTTGTACTTTTTACCTTGGAAGAGGTCAGAGAAATTAACCAAAATAATTTTTTCAACCTAATGATCAGTGGTGGATACGGGGGAAGGGCCACCCCTAGATTTTTTAAAATTACACTTTTATACATAAAATTTATGCAAATTTCAAATTTTATTTAAGATTGGTTGGGCTAAAAAAAAGATTTTATATGAAATATGTTGGCCCAATTATAATCCATTCTCCCAAAAAAAAAAACACAAACATATTTATGTAATATATTGTCTAATGGCAAGCTATAAATTTTAAATATATAGACCAATCATCTTTCGTTTCATTACAATCAGCAACCAACACTTAACTTCAGAAAGAGTAATAAGATGTATCCAATGGCAAAATTACAAATAGATCCAAAAAAATTCGACTCCGAGGGCAACCCCCATGTAATTCTAAACTCCTATACACGGCCCCCCTAGCCGAGATTCCTGGATCCGCCATTGGTAAAGATCAAATCATACTGAAAAATATTAATTATAACAACAATGCTAGGGTGATAAACACTTGCAAACACACTCTATCTCTCTCCTGGGTGGCACTATGGGGTCCACTGAAATTATCCGGACCCCACAGTATCACCTAGGAGAGAGATAGAGTGTGTTTGTAAGTGTTTGTAAAAAGTGTATGTCACCAAAATATTACTTTAATTATAATAAGAAGATATTTTTAGAATGACTTATCTGCAACTTGAGCTATGTTTTCTCCCCTACAACGTCTAGCACTCAATAAGAACTTGGAAATCTATTTAAGCAGATCAACAGACAAGTTATATTGAAATTGACCAAGAGAGCATATATGGTTATGCTCTACTCATTAAAACAGCAGCCAGGAATATTAGTAACATAGGCCCTCCGGCATGCATGCTTCCATGCACGAGCATTTTCTACATGCATAAATTCTCATAGTCCAAGGGATGTTAGCAAAGATAATCCCTTCCCATAACAAATGCACAGATGGGTCTCCTTTTCAAAGAGATCAGAAAGAGAAACTTTCAATTCGAAAGCAATCTACACCAGAAAAGATAGGGAACCAAACTATAACCCACCAAAGGCAACTTTAAGACTTTCCAGAGTCTGCCGCTGACATTGGTGGACTATAAGGAGCTGCACCACTCTGTATTTTCTCTACACATGCCCTTCAGTTTTATAGTTTTGCCCTCCAGGAAGCAAGTATTTTCACAACTTTCTCTAGCCTAACCTTATATACACTCAGTCTGGTCCCCCAATCCTAGATACGTATAGACTGTCAAAAAGTGAAAGAACAATGTCGGAAGAGCCTTGTTGAAACACAGAGTATTAAAACATAATGCAATAAAATAGAAAATAGGTTATAACAATGTTGCACCTTCATATGCCATCTTTCAAGCTAAGCTTTATGTTTTGAACTTTGACTGATAACTGTTGTTTATGATCCTCAATATCCCTCAACACAGAAAGCAGGTTGGCCCGATAGACATCACACTTACGATTCACGCAGTCCAGCTCATGGGTAAGTTCTCGGATCTTCTTATCCATGTCATCCTACAAAATAGTATACCAAGTATTTTAGACATAACTTTCACTAACAAACGCACATACAAAATCATCTGCTGTAGTGTTCAAAAAGGCCTTATGGGTTTAAAATTTTCAACCACTAAATGACAGATAACTTGCACTCCAGCATTAAGTAATATAAATAACATGAAGACCTGACAAATCAACTCGACAAAAAGCTTTCAACCTTTTGCTCAACTCACCAATAAAAATTGCATCTGAAAGTAAGACAACCAAATGGAGAACACAAATATTTTACAATCCGAAAGTTTTACAATGTTCTAAACAAATCCCAAACCAATGGAAAGATCAACTTTAATATGTATTTCATTCAGCTGTGTTGAAATACAAATATACTTGAAATATTGTAAGTTGCTCACCAGCTTATCGCTGACTGTCATTATATTTGGACATTTCAGGCACCGAAGCTCCATAGATAGCACGTGTATGTAAAGAGGATGAATAAAACTTGATTACATTTGGACATTTCAGGCACCGAAGCTCCGTAGATAGCACGTGTATGTAAAGAGGATGTACAAAACTTGATTATATTTGGACATTTCAGGCACCAAAGCTCCGTAGATAGCACGTGTATGTAAAGAGGATGTATAAAACTTGAGTGCTTTTGTTAAGCTTGGTGTATGTTTATATTTGGACAACTAAAGTTGTATGGTGATGTATAAAACTAAAAGAGGGTCAGACCTCAGGACAAGTACTAGTAGGGTGGATGTAAATACCAAGCTGCTTTGAGTACCAAGTATTTCATGCCTTCATAAGCAACTCCACAAGATAGGCATGTTGAGTGCATTCAGTGCCTTAGAATACAACGCTCCACCAAATCATGCCAAGCTCGACATCAAAAGTTTCTTTCATAACAATAACCCAACTACCATGATTAAAATTGTGAAAGCATTGACTTGCAATAAACGGGCTACCATTTTTTTCCCGGAAACATTTTTATCTTACATACTGAAAAAACAACTACCAACAATTGAAGAGTATGTGCAGGAAAAAACCAGTACTTTTTTATGCGGAGCAATTGCTCAAGGCCTCAAAAGGGGACCTGTCTCCTAGCTCTACATCATGGTTCAGAGTAATCACTAAGACCAGAAAAGGAAGCCTTGATTATGTCTCTGTACGGGTTGTGACAATGTTTTGACCTAGCGCAAAAATTAGCAGAGTTTTATCTACCAAAATGAGAGGCATCAATCATCAGCAATGAGTAATTCAACTTGCCGAGACAACCCGATATGCACCAATAAAATTGAAAATTTGGATCTTCTTAGATGTAACAGGAGGCTCATTTTCAGACAACTAATTTCTGCGTGTACTCTTATGAAGCTTTGCAGTCTTCTGACATCTCTTCTGAGGAGATTAGGCCTACACCGTAAGATTTAAAGCTCTTTGCAAAAATTCTTTTTGGGGTTTCAACATTTGGGATGTTGAATATGAGAGATAGCACGTACATTGGATATCTCTCATCAATCGAAGCAGTATGTAAAATCCTACTATGGCGGTAATGTAATCCCAGCTTAGTTTGACCACCAACACTTTCTTAGGAACATGTTCTTAGCCATTTTTAGACATGGAAATTTACACGTTCAAGCTATTTCCATAAACACTAGTGAGTGACATATATCCAGCTGAATTATAAGATAAAATACCTAAAAAGCAATTAGTTGACCAAGTTTTAAGGATTTTCTTATGCTAAGATAAGAAGCACAGTACGACATTTCTAAAAAAAAGTAGGATACGAATACGTTATGGACAAGTTAAATAAAAAGAATATTAAATTTTTTGTATGACCATGCAATAAAAACCTAACACTATTTCAATCAAAATTGGGGGTGAAATCGGTTTGGTTCGACCGGTTTGGGTGTGGTCTCCAAACCGACCGAAGGCGTTTGGTTCAGTCGGTTTTGTCGGTCTTAGACTTTTAGTTTTTCTTTTTCGTTCCGTTGGGTTTTTCCACAACACTCCCTTGATTAAAACCGACCGAACCGTTAGGTTTGGTCGATTCGGTTTATCGGTTTTTCCTTACACCCCTAATCAAAATTGGCATAAAAAACACACATTATGGCACTATCAAAATAACGAGGCCCAGTAATAAAAAAAATCAAAACGTCTTCACTAATCATTAACATATTGTTATCGATATCAAAATACTGATACAGAACTAGATAAATTGAGAATGAAATAATGATACTATCATGTTACAGAAACAATTTCACTTTGTTACACTTGCAGCATCTTTTTTATTTCTAATTACTGTAATTGAGAAATAGAGTAATAACATCTAACACCACTGTTTGCAGCCCTATACCCTAAACCCATTAGCAAACCCAAATCCCAAATTTGGGAAAACCCCTAATCAAGAATCATGTACAAGATTGAAGTAGGAAGAAAGATTATAATAAAAATAGAATTTTTTAACAAAACTCTCTCTCTCTCTCTCTCTCTCTCTCTCTCTCTCTCTCTCTGCGAAACAATGAAGGCAAAAAATAAACACCTATGCGGCTAAACGAATATCCCATTTTAGTATAATAGTAACTTTGCCCCACAGTTTCAACACAATTGAAAAATAGCCCCGCATCATGTCCTTTGCGAGCCGTTAAAAAAAGTAAAACAAACAAATTAGACATGTTTTTAGGCGTATTGGACACGTGTCCGGATGTGTCTGTGTCCCAAACGTCTCTGGCACTATACAAAGGTCAAAAAGGAGTGTTCGTGCTTCATAGCTCTTACGTGTCCACAACAAATCTAAGGAAATTTAATTTTATAGAGCTATCTATCAGTCTGCATTGTGACCTGGAGCCTTGGCGCAACAGTAAGGTTGCTCCATTGTGACCTGGAGGTCATGGGTTCGAATCTGAAAACAGCCTCTCTGCCTGCAAGGGTAAGGTTGCGTACATCTCACCCTCCCCAGACACCGCAATGGCCGGAGCCTCGTGCACTGGGCAGCCCTTTATCTATCCGTCTGCAATAGAATTATGTTCGCTTCCCAAAAAAAATGTTCTTGGAACTAGGGATGTGCTTAGAAACTCAAATTGTTGGATCGAAACACACGCAACAATAACAAGAATAAAAAAAAAAAAAAAATATTTGAAGACACAGCCACACAGGATTTAATGTGGTTCGGTGTTGTGCCTACGCCCACAAGGAGAGCCAAGAAGTTTCCACTATATCAAAACAAATTAGGGTTGCAACTTATATATCTCCAACCCTGGTACATAGTAAAATCCCCAATACACCCATACCATTTGTTTGGGGGGGGGGGGGGGGGGGGGGGGGGGAGGTGGTATCTGCTATAGGCCTCTGGGCCCTCCCATTTTGACACAGGCCTAATGTAACTTCACTGGAATATTCGCCACTCCCAACACAAATGTTTACCACAAAACTTGGAATATTAGCCACTCCCAACATAAATGTTTACCACAAAACTTGTCACAGACCAGAGTAATCCTAGGACCTTATCTTGACATAATTGCAGAATATTGAAAGACTGACTGCATATAACTTGTAATCAGTATTAAATGAGCAAAGCTTAAAATCCAAAGTCATTCAGGGGGGAAACAAAAAATATATATATATATATATATAGTTAGGAAGACGATATAGAAGAGCGAACAAGAAAAACATAAAACTTACTTAAAAGGAGTCAGGGTACACACACACACACACAAAAAGACGATATAGAAGAGTGAACAAGCAAAAACATAAAATTAACTTAAAGGAGCCAGAGTACAAATAGAAGATACATGCATTTACTCATTCCATAGAGAGGACGAAAAGAAAATAATATGATAGTAAGAGGATGAATAAAGCAAGGAGAGCAATATTTACGGCAATAAGAAAAAAATCACTGACCTCGGACAATTGTTGACCTATACTTCCTTGGGGATCGTCATTGCTAAAATTTGCCCGACGTCCATCGCTTGTTGAGTCCTCCCTTACACGCCCATTGTTTAGGTGTATTCTTCCCTCGTTTTTGGTTGCAAGAGTGACTCTTTTGGCAGCCTCTTGTAGAGAATCCATAGCAGTGTTGTAAGTATCAACTGATTCTGCCCCATCATCTACAATTTTGAAGGCCTCGTGTCGTAGGGTATTATAACGGACAGTATGAGACTCCAGATAACAACTAAATGCGTCACAAGCACGTTCTTCCAATATAACACTACTCTTTGCATTTCTTGTCCACCGTTTTAAAATATAATGAGATGGAAGAGTAAGAACATTTGTCACTCTAAAGACAGCTAATACATGTCTACAAAGAAGGCCCGAGAATTCAAACATCTGGCAGCTACAAGTTGCTCTCATCTCCAGGACATTAAATTTAACATAATTAGCTTTATGATCCTCCCCAAACTTTGCCACTTGATAACTGGTGATCTCTCCATCATCCTCTACTTTGGATGCCATGAAAGTAAGTGTCCCAACCAACTCCTCTTGAAATCTCGTAAATAACTTTCTCGTGTACAGCTCAGATGCTTGTTTCTCCATTGGAGAAGGAGTCCTCAGAACAGGGGAAGTGTTCATTGTATCATAATCCGCTTTCACTTCTTTCTCATTGCGACTCTCCAGTGCTTTCTCATACAGCTTGAAGAATTGATTTAGACTGGTTGATGCATTCACATACCCATCAAAATACGAATTCATGCTATCACTGCGCTGGGTTATGGACATTTCTGCAAAAAATGTGTCACGTAAATACACTGGTACCCATTGCCTGCGGTCAGAGTATATTGTTTGAAGCCACTCATGATCCCTCAGATTGTATCTATCAACAAGTGACAACCAGCAAGACTCAAACTCCTCAACCGAATCAGTTAAGTTCACACATTTGTGGAAGTCGGCTTCAAAATTTGGATGTTCAAGAAACATATGGGACAATTTCTCCTGGCATTTCTTAAAGATATGCCATTTGCATAAACGGTGGCGGGTCTCTGGGAAAACCTGCATGATGGCTGACCGTATCACAGCATCATGGTCTGTGGTTATTGATACTGGGGGGCGACCAGACATTGCTGTAAGCCATGTCTCAAATAGCCAGACGAATGATGGTTCCGATTCATTTAGTAGGAATGCACAGCCAAACAACACAGGCTGTCCATGATGGTTCACCCCAGTGAAGGGTGCAAAGGGAAGACGATATCTATTTGACCTGTAAGTTGTATCAAACGTGACGGTATCACCAAAGTAAGTGTAGTATGCCCTTGCCTTCGAATCTGCCCAAAAGACATTACCTGTGCACTGATCCTCATCGCCCTGCACGGCATAGAAAAATGCAGGGTTCTCAGCATGCATTTGTTTCAAATAATCCAGAAGGAGCTGAATGTCTCCTTCGAAGTTCCTTTGGCGATTATTTCTCATGTAATTCCTACAATCTACCTCTGTAAACCCAACCTTGCTGATACCCCCATACTCCTTGATTAGGGCCGACATAATCCTACGGGGACCCATTCCTGCAGCCTGCAAGGTATCAATCAAAGTCTTAGCAGGACCAGAGATTTGCCTGTGGGAGCGAAGGCAATGCACCTGATCTGGAGGAACCAGCTCATGATTATGTTCCTTGATGAAGCCAGAAACAACCCATTTCCCAGAATCTTGTATCTTCACGGACAGTGCGGCCTTGCATCCCACTCGGGTGATGATGCGGGGGCGCTTGATCTCTCTATCCTTAGTGCGCTTCTCATTCAAGTTTCGAAAGCCTTCTTTGGCACAAACGAAGGATCTTTGTATGATTGCCCCATCCTTCCTGGACCGACGGGAGGAGCTAACTCGGGTGCTGAACCCAACACGGCGGGCATATGAGTTGTAGAAAGCCTTGGCAGCCTCTTCAGATTCAAATTCCATGCCTTCATAGGGCTCAAGGTCAGGGTCCCCCTCAGGAATGTAAATTTCACCACCAGCACCAGCAGTGGGAGAACTATCAGCCATTTCTTCATCATCAGCAAGGTGCTCAATGTCCATATCATCATCATTTCCAGCACCCCCTCCTCTGCCTCCTAAACCTATGTCGAATTCGATGATCTCGTTTTCCATGTTCACTAAAACAGGAGGGTTTCCCACTGTTACAGGAATAGATAATTACTTTCAAGGTTTTCTCCTTCTAACTCCAGTTATTAATTGTCTAAAAGTAAGAGGGAAAGCATATTATCATTGTTAAAAAGGAATCAACTTTTCAGATCAGAAAGAGAGAAACGAGAAAAAAAAAAAAACTGACCGTCATATGCGTCCGTGCGTATGTTCCTACCCTGGGCTGGCTGGGCATAAATAAATAAATAAAAAGAATACTACATGTGCCGCCGGAGTGGAGTTCGGTTGAGCTCCTCCGCCTGAATCTTCGAATAGGACGACAAAATATAAAGAGAAGAGGCCCACTGAAGCAGGTAACTGGTTCCGTCGGCAGATAAATAACTGAACGAAAAAAGTTGGGGATTTTACTTTCTAGGGTTTCTTCCAATGACCCTATGAGATCAATTTCTAACTGGAAAGTTCACTTACTTTGATTTGAAAGATTATTGTCCTGTTTGGGGTAAGGTAAAATAGTGTGGGAGAGAGAGAGAGAGAGAGAGAGAGAGAGAGAAAAGGAAGAAGGGACAGAGAGCGAATGTCTGCGCGCGCGTGTAGAGGATGGTGGGCGGCGATGCTCTGTTCTGTTCTACTACAGTGATTTAGTTCCTAATCCTAACCCCCTTCCCTTCTCTATAGCATTGGATTTACTTACGGAGTACTATTCTAAATTAGGGGTCAAATCGGACGGGCAGTTTGAGCGGACTTGGGCAGCAAATTCTAAGCCTGATTTTGATTTGGGCTAGGTTTGGGCTGAATATTGTCAACTCGTGAAACACGAGTCCGAATTCTATTTAAATATTATTTTTTTCGTTTTATTTTATATGTTTTTTTTTTTTTTTTTAAGATGTTTCAAAATTGTTGTTCACTTTTTAAAATGGGCGATGTTATTGTGAAAAGCGTCTCACATAAGAAGAATGATTTTAATCATTGGATGAGCATCTAGCCTTAAGATTCCTAAGAATCTGGAAAGAATCTTAAGATTAGATGATCATCCAACGGTTAAAACCCGCTTTCTCATGTGAGCACCTTCTCACAATAGCATTTCCCTTTCAAAATTAGTATGCAAATTTTACTTAATTTCTCAAACTAACATTCCTTGCAATCAACACCAAAACAAAACAAAAAAAGAAAGTACAATGATTATGGGCAATTGTGAAAAGTAAGTGTAGATTCTTTTTGTCCTATTATTTTTTCCATTTTGGGGTTTAAGCTCAGAACTTGTAATTCATGTATAGGATTTGTACCTGGTTCTAGTAGGGCTTTAATTTCACAATTAGGAGCAAAACCCAAGAGGTGAGTGATGTTAATTTTGATATTTGGATAATTTTCATGTTGAGTTCAATTGTGATGCCAAAGCATGCCTAAATTGTTTAATTTAATTTATTTAGATTATAATTGGGCAAAATTCATGTGGCTAAATTAGGCCCAATTTATTTGTGAAAGCACGGTGTAATGATTAAATGAGCATGTTGAGTTGCCTATTTGGGTCAATGGAAATTGTTAGTTCTATACCACCATGAGGTAATCTTTGTGGTGACGACCACGGCCGCCAGAGGCCTATGAGACCGCACGTGTGAGGGCGTGGGTCATGACTAGTCACGTAGGCTTGGGGAGTGGAGCCGCGGGCTAGCCGGTAGTGGTGGGAGTGAACTAGTAATTATCAGAGACTATATTTTTGTGTAATATGTTGAATTGAGCATGTCAATTATCCATAATCACGATTAGCATTACTCACTAAACATATAGCTTATAAATTGTAATGGTTATTGAATAACCATCGTAGGTGATCGTGGCGAGGAATCGGGGAAGTAAGCTGGGAAGTGGCTTGGCTAGGGTTGGGAAGTTGTTGTAATTTTGTTAATAGTTACCTACTTTTTAATTTAAAGCTTGAAATATAGTTGTAATTAAACGGTTTTAATCTGGATTGTGATACGAGTCATACTTTGGTTGGTTTAAGATTTATGCAATATTTCTAGCTAAACTTTATACTTAGTTGGGTTGTAACTTAACTCCTATAATATATGGTTGGACTGTGTTAGTTGGGATTGTGTTTTATCGTAGTGTTACTATGACTAATGGTATTAGATTGGGACGTTTGAACTTGGAGATTATTTATTGGGTTGATTCTAAATGGTTTAAAGCATTAGTGTTGATTTTAACTTATGATTTAGTAATATTATATGATAATTTACTAATTGTTAAAATAGGGTTTTTGGCTAATTTCAAAGACAGGGTTTTTGTTTTTTTTTTATATTGTTTGAGCTTCTTTGGTTTAAGTTTATTTTATCCTTTTTTTAGGACTTCGATCACTTGAGTTAAGTCTTGGTGGCGTGCCACGTGTCCTAGGATCATCTGGGTGGTTCCGGGGCGTGACATTTAGTGGTATCAAAGCATTAGGCTTAGAGCCTTGAGTACGAGAGACGACGATTGAGAGTACGCGTAGATGACGAGCATTTAGATGCATTTTATGAATGCATATGAATAATTGTTGCTATGTTGTTATATAACATGTTGGCATAACATGCTATTTATGTAAAATGACTGATAGGTAAAGAATGGATCCGAATTGGGAACATTCACCTCATTCGAGAATGGACCATCTAGAAGAAGTGGTAAGCAATAAGGGCAGTAAGTGATCGAATGGGTGGTGATAGACCTGCAAACCCACAACCACGGGCCGAACGGGGAGTCATTGAGCAATTTTATAAAAGAAAGCCGAGTCTGTTTGATGGAGGCCCAGACCCATCACAAGCTGATCATTGGGTAATGGATATGGAACGTATCTTTCGGGCAGTGGAGTGTACAGATGGGGAGAAGATAATGTGTGCTACTGATACTTTAAAAGGTGAAGCCCAGAACTGGTGGACAAATGTGATTGATCAAGGGGTACCAGAGACATGGGACAGATTTGTGAAAATTTTCTATAAGCGGTACTTTTCAGCATCCGTCAAGACCCAAATGGGCCGAGAGTTTTCAAATCTGCAACAAGGGGACATGACAGTAAATGAGTATGCAGCAAAATATAATAGCCTACTTCGGTTTGCACATCGAACAGTACCAAGGGAAGTGGATAGGGCACGAAAATTTGAGGAGGGACTACGAGATAATATTAGAAGCCGAGTGGATACACATCAACTCAGAAAGGTGGCCGATGTAAAAGATGTTTCTTTGATCGCTAAAAGAGATATTGATAAGTGCAAGCAAAGTCAACAAAGCAAACGAGCAGCCGAAGGGAAGGGTAAAGGACAAGGTTTCTTTAAGAAGCCGTTCTCGCGAGGTTCTAGTTCTAGCTCAGGATTTCAAAGGGGAAGTTCCTTATCTGGAGAGAGTCGCCCATTATGTCCAACATGCAATCGTCAACATTGGAGTGTATGCCACTTGACGCTAGTATGCAATATCTGCAAGCAGAAGGGGCATATAGCGAGAAATTGCTCACAAGCTCGAACTCAAAGTATGGGGAGCATAAATCCAGACCTACGAGGAAAATGCTTCGAATGTGGGTAGCCTGGACATCTAGCAAAAGATTGCCCAACAAGACGGCAGCGAGGGACAGGTTCCGTGGTTTCAACTGGGGAAAAACCAGGGACAAATGGGGATAAGGGAAAAGGGCCAGAGCAGAGACAAGGAAGGTATTTCCGTCTAACACCGGGGGATGCTGCAGCTGTTGATTCTGTCGTGTCAGGTATATTACTTATATGCTTATACCCGGCACGTGTCTTAATAGATTCAGGGTCGACACATTCTTTTGTTGCACATGAATTTGTTAGACACTTAGACAGCATGTCAGAACCTTTAGGGTATGATTTGTCGATATCGTTACCCTTAAGTAAACCCATGGTGACTTCATCAATATTTAAAGCATGTGATATCAGGATAAATGATAGAGTTTTGACAGTGAAATTTAATTCCGTTGGCCATTAATTATTTTGATGTGATTTTGGGTATGGACTGGTTATCTGTGAACCAAGCAACTATCAATTGTGAACAGAAAAGAGTTACTTTTCGACCAATGGGACATGGGGAGTTTAGTTTTCAGGGAACTGGTGTTGTAGCACTACCATATTTGGTTTCAACAATACGGGCAGGCAAGTTGTTGAAACAAGGTTGTCAGGGGTTCTTAAGTTCAATAATTGACACACGGGTCCTAGGGACTAGAGTAGAAGATATTTCAGTTGTACGAGAGTTCCCAGATGTCTTTCCCGAAGATCTACCTGATGTACTAGTTGAGCGGGAAATTGAATTTACTATTAAAGTAGCCTCGGGGTCTCAGCCAGTATCGAAAACACCGTACAGAATGGCACCGGTGGAGTAGAAAGAACTGAAGATTCAGTTGCAAGATTTTCTAGATAAGGGATTCATTCGACCTAGTGTATCGCCGTGGGGTGCACCAGTTTTGTTTGTCAAGAAGAAAGACGGGACTATGAGGATGTGTATCGATTATCGAGAACTCAAGAAGTTAACTATCAAGAACAAATATCTGTTGCCTAGAATTGATGACTTGTTTGATCAACTTCAAGGAGCCCAAGTCTTTTCCAAGATTGATCTGCGATCGGGTTATCACCAGTTAAAAGTCAAAGAAGAATATGTGGAGAAAACAACATTCAGGACCCGTTATGGTCACTATGAATTTTTTGTTATGCCTTTTGGAGTTACAAATGCACCAGCAACATTTATGGATTTGATGAATCGAGTGTTCAAAGACTATCTGGACGAGTTTGTTATTGTCTTCATAGATGATATCCTAATATATTCCAAGAGTGTGGAAGACCACGAGAGGCATTTACGGTTGGTCCTACACCGACTCCGTGAAAAGAAGTTGTTTGGGAAGTTAAAGAAGTATGAATTTTGGTTAACTGAGATAGCATTCTTGGGGCACGTAATATCAAAAGAAGGGGTATCAGTGGATCCACAAAAGATTGAAGCTGCAGCTAATTGGAAGTCGCCAACAAGTGTGCCAGAAGTATGAAGCTTTTTGGGATTAGCTGGATATTACCGAAGGTTTGTGGAAAATTTTTCAAGAATTGCAATGCCAATGACACAACTTATGCGAAAAGATGTTCCTTTTATCTGGAATCCAGAATGTGAAGAAAGTTTTGCTGAATTGAAGACTTGTCTGATGACAGCACCAATATTGACCATTCCTTCAGGTACTGTAGGGTTTGTGATATATAGTGATGCTTCATATCGAGGTTTGGGTTGTGTTTTGATGCAAAACAACAAGGTAATTGCCTATGCCTCACGACAGTTAAGGCCACACGAAGTGAATTATCCGACTCATGATCTTGAGTTAGCGGCGATTATCTTTGCTTTGAAGATTTTGAGGCATTATCTCTACGGGGAAAAATGTGAAATTTACACTGATCACAAGAGTTTGAAATATCTGTTTACACATCGGGAATTGAATATGAGGCAAAAAAGGTGGTTAGAGTTAATGAACGATTATGACTTGACAATCCAGTATCATCCAGGGAAAGCTAATGTGGTGGCCGATGTGCTGAGTCGAAAGTCTACAACTAATTTGGCCTATGCTTTGACTTCACAAGAAAAGTTAATTCGGGAAATGGAGCAGCTAAAGTTGGAGAAGATTCCAGAAACTAGAGGTGGTCTAATGTCAGCCATTATTGCACAGCCATCCCTTATTGATGAAATCCGAGCTAAACAGCTTCAAGATCCAATATTGAAGAAGATTCATGATGAAAAACCTGAGGGTAAGCAACCAGAATTTACTTTTGAAAATGATATGTTGAAATTCAATAATCGGATTTGTGTACCCAATATAGATGGTATCAAGGTAGTAAATTTGGAAGAGGCACACAATACGAGGTACTCAATTCATCTAGGTAGTACTAAGATGTACCGTGATTTACGGGAAATCTATTGGTGGTCAGGAATGAAACGAGAAGTAGCTGAGCACGTGGAAAAATGTGTGGCTTGTCAGAGGGTGAAAGTGGGACACCAAAAACCAGCGGGAAAATTGGAACCATTACCGATACCAGAGTGGAAATGGGAAAATGTCACAATGGATTTCGTGGGAGGTTTACCGAGGTCTAGGAAGTCAAATGACAGTGTGTGGGTAATCGTTGATCGATTGACCAAGTCAGCACATTTTCTACCAATCAAGACCAATGATCCAAATAAGTTAGCTGAATTATATGTTCAAGAAATTATGAGACTTCATGGAGTTCCAGTATCTATAGTCTTTGATCGAGATAGTGCATTCACATCAAGATTGAGTTTCAGTACAGCTTTTCATCCTCAAACCGATGGACAATCAGAACGTGTAATTCATATACTTGAAGATATGCTTCGACTTTGTGTTTTGGATTTTAAAGGTGATTGGGAAGAGCACTTGCCATTGGCTGAATTTGCTTATAATAATAGTTATCAATCCAGTATTGAGATGGCACCTTTTGAGGCTTTATATGGGCGTAAGTGTCGTTCTCCACTTTGTTGGACCGAGGTTGGTGAAAGGAGATTGATAGGGCCTGAAATTGTTCAGCAGACCACAGAAAAGATAAAGACAATACAGCAACGGCTTCAAACAACTCAAAGTATATATAAAAGCTATGCGGATTTGAAAAGAAGACCGATGGAGTTTGAAGTTGGGGATTTTGTATTCTTGAAAGTATCACCTTCAAAGGGTATTACAAGGTTTGGGAAACGTGGGAAGTTGAATCCAAGGTATGTTGGGCCATTTGAGATCATTGGTAGAGTTGGACCAGTAGCCTATCGGTTGGAGTTGCCACCGGAGTTAGCTAATGTACACGATGTATTTCATATATCAATGTTAAGAAGATGTGTATCAGATCCGAAGAAAGTAATTATTCCAGAGCCGTTGGAAGTCAGGGAAGACTTGACTTATATCGAGCAGCCAGTCAAGATTCTTGATAGAAAAGAGCAAGTTTTGCGGACAAAGACTATTTTTTTAGTCATGGTGTTGTGGCGAAATCACTCAATTGAGGAATCCACGTGGGAAAGAAAAGATGAAATGAAAGAAAAGTATCCATTCTTGTTCGAAACTTGAGGTACTACAAGTTTGGGGACAAACTCCTTTTTAAGGAGGGGAGAGATGTGACACCCGTTCCCTCGGTTATATTTAATATTGCTTTAGCATGCATAATCATGAGTTAATGATAATTATAGTGTTATGTGACACATATTGGAAGTGGGTTTAACTCACTAAGTTGTTTTTGGGTGTCCAGTTAGGAACCCAAATTTGGCCAGTGTGGCAGTCCCAAGTTGGGATATGAGTTGATGGATCCCAGTTGAGATGGGACAGTAATATGTGGAACACCCTATGTGCCTAAATGTTTATTAAGGCTTAAATGATTTATTGTTTTTATTGTTAATAATTTCGTGTTATTAGGTAGTGACCACTTTTGGAGTCAATTAGGGGTATCTTTGTGAGCACGAATTGAACACGTTACATAATTAGTAGACTAATTAGCAACTTCATATAATTATATGGGACCACTTATGGGATCTATGCGAGACATAGACAAACACCCATTTAGGTTTGGGATAGTTTTAATATAGTTCAACAAATAGTAGGGGCGTAATTGCAAAACTAGCAAACTAGTGGGGGTTTCATAATAAAAACGGTAAGCTTATATAATCAAGCCACCTAAGAGGAGGATGACTCCTCATTTCATTTTGTTCCAATCTCGGCTAATTAGACATTGCAGAGACGAAGACGAGTATTGCAACAACGTTGACGGTGACTTTACGACCCCGATTGACGTGCGGAACGACGTCGGTTATCAAAACAGTATATATATTCGGACTCCTGGGGGTGAGTCTAACCCGTTGGTACTAATTTTATTGAGTTCTGTGATAGTTTTTCCGCGACCCATTTTGGGGTTTAAGCTTAGAACTTGTAATTCATGTATATGATTTGTACCTAGTTCTAGTAGGGCTTTAATTTCACAATTAGGAGCAAAACCCAAGAGGTGAGTGATGTTAATTTTGATATTTGGATGATTTTCATGTTGAGTTCAATTGTGATGCCAAAGCATGCCTAAATTGTTTAATTTAATTTATTTAGATTATAATTGGGCAAAATTCATGTGGCTAAATTAGGCCCAATTTATTTGTGAAAGCACGGTGTAATGATTAAATGAGCATGTTGAGTTGCCTATTTGGGTCAATGGAAATTGCTAGTTCTATACCACCATGAGGTAATCTTTGTGGTGACGACTACGGCCGCCAGAGGCCTATGGGACCGCACATGTGAGGGCGTGGGTCATGACTAGTCACGTGGGCTTGGGGAGTGGAGCCGCGGGCTAGCCGGTAGTGGTGGGAGTGAACTAGTAATTGCTAGAGACTATAGTTTTGTGTAATATGTTGAATTGAGCATGTCAATTATCCATAATCATGATTAGCATTACTCACTAAACATATAGCTTATATATTGTAATGGTTATTGAATAACCATCGTAGGTGATCGTGGCGAGGAATCGGGGAAGTAAGCTGGGAAGTGGCTTGGCTAGGGTTGGAAAGTTGTTGTAATTTTGTTAATAGTTACCTGTTTTTAATTTTAAGCTTGCAATATAGTTGTAATTAATCGGTTTTAATCTGGATTGTGATACGAGTCATACTTTGGTTGGTTTAAGATTTATGTAATATTTCTAGCTAAACTTTATACTTTAGTTGGATTGTAACTTAACTCCTATAATATATGGTTGGACTGTGTTAGTTGGGATTGTGTTTTATCGTAGTGTTGCTATGACTAATGGTATTAGATTGGGACGTTTGAACTTGGAGTTATTTATTGGGTTGATTCTAAATGGTTTAAAGCATTAATGTTGATTTTAACTTATGATTTGGTAATATTATATGATAATTTACTAATTGTTAAAACAGGGTTTGTGGCTAATTTCAAAGACAGGGTTTTTATTTTATTTTTTATTTTGTTTGAGCTTCTTTGGTTTAAGTTTATTTTATACTTTTTTTTTAGGACTTTAATCACTTGAGTTAAGCCTTGGTGGCGTGCCACGTGTCCTAGGATCATCTGGGTGGTTCCGGGGCGTGACAGGTGGTGGTGTTGATTTTATATGATAAGTGATTATTGTGATCTAAGGTGTTAGGATATTCTACTTTACAAGTCATGCCAGTGTTTTGTTGTGTTTGCTTAAATGTGTCAACAAAACATCGAAATCTCAAATCTTTTACGAAATGAGATAGCTCGTTTGACGCCGAACAAGGTCTTATGTCCCTCCATTGCCATAATATGCCAAGTTTTCGAACTCCAATCCCTTCACCATGTAATAAAAATTATAATATATATATAGTTTTCTCTTTCTAAATTTCAATTTTTTCTTTTTTATTGGAGACTATTTTTAAAATAATAATTTTAAACAATAAATACGAATAATACAAAGTTAATAGTTTGAAATCTAAGTAGTTAAGCATTTTTAATATAATCCTATCAAAGAAAAAGCTTTTTTTATTTGTCTGTTTTGTAGTGCTCTTGCATGGAGACTATCAGTATTTTTGATATTATTCATTTTTAATATAATGTAAGAATGATTGGGGTTTCGGGGCTCTGCTTCCGAGGAAATTTTTTTTGGTCTAGTTTGTAGTGCCCTTGCATGAAGACTGTCTCTATCTTTGATAATAAGGACTTATTACAAATTGAAATTTACAAAGCTTGAAATGATAGTGAAACAATTTGGGTAGGGATAAACTAGTAAGTGAAAAGAAAATGTGGTTTTAAAACAAAAGTATGAACAAGGTGATACCCCCCCCGCCCGATTCTCGACCTCATTCCTCACGCTTCTTCTTGTCTTTCTTCTTATCTGCAATGGAGTAAATCTCCACTGCTCAACTATATGCTGAGTGTACAAGTTCTAACATATGCAATATATGATAAAACATGCTTTAATCCCAAAAATCACATAAATAGTCGCTAGGGAGAAAAATGCGCCTTCATTCGATAGCGGCAAGTCCAAGCCTTAAACCGCGATGTCAATGGCTAGTCCAAGCCTACAACCATTACATCCCCAAGTGCCCTAGCAAGTCCAAGCCCTAAACCATGCACAGTAGCCGTCGCTACTAAAATTCTCAAACATCAAGAAGTTTACTCCGACATGAATTGTATAAGACCCCCCTTTGACCCACATAGACAACTGAACGTGCTCGCATAAATTTAGACATGCTTTTCACAATTTAGCGCATGCATAATTAACGGGCCTACAATTAACACATGGATTTTGCCCGGATCTCAATTTCGTCGTCGAAATATAAAACATGTATTTCTCTATATTTCACAAGTTAGAATTTCATACCTCGTGCGATTCCTCTCAAACTTTGAAAGATCGACTAGAGGGCCAATTAATCGTCGGATTTCGAATTGAGATGATTTCTACAAGTTTTACTGGATTTTCCCCAAAAGTCTAGAAATTAGATTTTTAGAAAAATTATCCAAACATGGTCTAAGAAGTATCAAAACGTAGGTTTTACCTCCACGAGTTCAAATCTCGAATTTGGTTGAAAACTGACGGACGAACTGTCGCCGTTTGTCATCGCAAAGCCTGTTGGATCCAATCCCCTTTTCTCTCTCCTCTCCAAAGATATTTATAAAGTTTATAACTAATGAAATTCTCACCCCTCACTATATATAGACAAACTCTTCGGGAATCACGTTTACTTCCCCGCGAGTTTCTCAAATTTCTAATTAATCTACGAGACGTTGCACACGTTCATTTTATGCCTCTACAAGTGAAAATTAAAATTTACAACCTACCTTTTATTAAACATGTCACTCACGTTCTCACCACAGTTCTCAAAATAATATACAACAATATCAAAATTATCAGAATTTACTTTACACAGATAAATTTACTATTCATAAAATACCAGGTACGTCAAATAACATTTAAGTCATATATATGTCATTTAGCTATGCCAATGCAACATAACACCATGTTCCCGTGTCCTCATTGACACCTTACCGTTGACTCACAGTCAACCTCAACACCACTATTAACTAACATTGATAACTCACAAATTCAATTATGCACGATAAAACTTGTAAAAACTTGGAACGGGTGTGACATATGCATTTTATTAAACCTTGACCCCCATTGGGCCCCACTTACTTAATACTTACCAATCGTGAAATTTCTGCATGTGTCCCACTAACACTCTCGGGTGAGTCCATTACCCGACTTTAATCATGCACACGTGTTCAATTAACACTAACATGCATTTAATAAATAACAAGTTACTCCCTTTTTGGGCGGAGTGTTACATTTTAGCAGCTGTAAATTATGACAAAGCAATGTTAATTTCATAAAATGATATAGCACATACAAGAACCAACAAATCGCACAAACTGTGAGTGGTCATATAGTGTGTCAATAATTAATCATAAATGTGAAAATTGTTACTTTAAAACATTCTTGCATGTTTGATTGTTGTGGTTGTTCTCTTTGGCTTTTTCAAAGTTCTGTTAGTAGATCATCCCTCCCTGTTTTTATATCTAATACACATACTAATATGAGAAATCATCTCAACATTGTTTATTTGGATTATTCTATCATTCTACAATATTAATTTGATTATCGGGTAATGTGACAGAAATAATATAGGGTATTGAAAACTTAATAAATTTAACGTTTTAACGAGTACTGGATTTTATTATATTGAACTATATCCATCTCTAATAATACAATCTAATAATTTAGGAATATCATAAGCATATTATATTGTTTCATTTAGTACAATTATAAAATGACTATAGTGTGCTTAATTAGTTACTGTTAACTTCTACATCTCCTGGAATACAAGGTGTAATGATATTGCTAATGAGCGTGCTAAGTTTTTTCCAATTTGCTGATTCATATATATATATATATTTATATATATATATATATTTATAAAATCAACCTATGAAAAACTAAATATCCATTGGTCTGAGTTGTACTTTACATCAATACGCTTTTTTGGAAGTATAAAATAGGATGACCGAGGAAAAGAGGGGTGAAATTAAAATCAAAGTATTATTTAAAAAAAAATTACTTTTCACTTCTTAGATAAAATTTCTATTATTTTTAGTAGTTATTATAATTTCTTATAGCTATTGACCACTTTGCATCCCGTGCAAATGCACGGGTATACAACTAGTTTCTTTTGATTTCAAAATACCTATATATCTATATTATAAACTAAGTATTTTATCAAAAATAAAATAATAAGTAATTATTTTGTTCCCAATTTTAGTGTGTCCCGTTCAATGCATTAAATATTTCTTAGATTTTTTTACAATTAAATTTTTTTGGTTAAAAATTTGGCACACTTTTTCTAGACAACTATTTCAGGGAATCGTTACTTGCAAAGCTTTTTTTTTTGTTGTTTTTTTGTTGTTTTTTTTTTGTTTTTTTTTTGTTTTTTTTTGAAGAGCTTATTTTGTGTTGCTCCAAGCAGTCCCTAACCCTAAGTATAGCAATACAAAGTCCAACCCTAATCCAAAAAAAAAAAACCCTATTCCATAATTCTTAACCTTATGCTAAACGGACCTAAACTAAATTTTTTATAATTTTATTTGGAAAATTTAATTTGACTTTAGAGCTGTTTGGTTAATGGCTTTTGACTTAATGGTTGCTTGGCTATTAGCTTAAACGTTGTTTGGCTTGATACCTATTTGGCTTTTGGCATAAGGGTTTTCGCTTCAAAATTGTATTGTGAGAATATTTTGTCATAATTTCACTACAACAAAAATTGGTTTTAGCAAGGAGCAGATTTCCTCGCTAAAAGCCCTGATTTCCTCGCTAAAAGTTTTTGCGAGGAATAATTTCCTCGCTAACATTCCTCGTAGTAGTGTTGTCGTTAAAGGGTTGCTGGCGACGAAATATTTTTTCCTCGCCAATGAAACTTTTTAGCGAGGAAATTTTTCCTCGCTATTGGCTTCAAATTTTATCGCCATAATCAAGTATTTCCTCGCTAAAAGTTTTATAAGTTTTCATGCATTATATCATTTTGCGAGGAAATAATGTTTCCTCGCCATAAAAAGCTTTAGCAAGAAAATATTTCCTCGGTATTAGCTTTAGATTTCGTCGCCAAAATCGTTTCCTCGCTAAAAGTCTTATAAATTTTCATGTATTTTATCATTTGGCGAGGAAATATTTTGTAGCCAAAGCTAATTTCTTTTCAAAATTAAAAAATGGTCCCTAATTTAATAATTCTGCTCCTGTTTAAATATCCAACAAAACAATACTAAACCACAAAATAGCGTTATATAGTCCTATTTAAATATCCAACAAAATAATACTAAACCACAAAATAGCATTATATAGTCGTGTTCAACACTAGTAAAAACTACAAGACACAATTCTATCGTGTTCCTGTTAGAACCTAATACAAACCACAAAATACCTTAGAACAGGTTGATGTTCAAAGCTAATAAAAACCATTACATAGTGTCCATGGAATAACAACCACTAAAAGTTATTCATTACACAAAAAAAAAACATACAGTTGAGCCTCTTGAAATCAACCACTTTCACACCGGATCTGCGACACAAATAAATGGAACGTATTAGCTATACCGTCATAAAAAATGCGATCGTACGAAAATAATGAAGTCATGAAATACGGATTAGAGACACAATTTTTACCAAAAATCCGGCAAGTGCCATTTGTTTATCGTACATCCCAAAAATGTGTAATTATAACACAATAACTAGACCTCTTTTCACATCCCATATATATGACCACAACAAACAATCATGTCGTATGGTAAATTTTCATTTAATAAAAAATAATACCAATTTAGTTTTAGTCTCATGAAACTCGAAATTTTTTATTTTATTTTTTTAACATTTTGCCATTCAAAACCCCAATCGATATCCCATTTTCCAATCCGCTTGTGCCTACAAGTTCCTTTATTCGTATGTGAGGTTTGATTTGTGGTCTCATGAGATTCGGACTTTTATTTTATAGTTTTGTCCTTCAATACCCTAAATTTGAGGGTTTTTTTTTTCAAACTTAATCTATTTTCCTTGATCATACAAGTTTATTTCATTTTATGCGAGGTTTGAGTTCTAGTCTCTTACAATTCTAAATAACTTAAAACTTTAGTTGTTCTTAATAAATACATAAAATTACTAACCAAGAAGCCCCACCAGCACCAAATGAGCCTCCCCCCATGTCATGACCCATCTTGCGCAAGACTGCGAACATGCTCTCCATCTGTCGATTGATCTCTGCCAACTGTTCAGCCATAATAT
Organism: Hydrangea macrophylla; assembly: GCA_033977485.1. Taxonomy (NCBI): domain Eukaryota; kingdom Viridiplantae; phylum Streptophyta; class Magnoliopsida; order Cornales; family Hydrangeaceae; genus Hydrangea; species Hydrangea macrophylla. Next base: position 98,409,870 of record CM066996.1, on the reverse strand, counting down.
ATGTATGCATTAACTGCTATTTGTATAATAATAATAATAAAAATAATAAATTGGTGTGGAATGTATTTAATTTAGTATCTATCTAGTAACTACCTATATATATTTCTTTATTTTGTGGAATGTCATTGCTGTTCCTTTGAATATCTTAAATTCTGAAGCCTTATAAGTTGCTAGTCTTGATCAATTGTTGCATACGTTTCTCTTCTTGTTCCTTTCACATTCAATGCAAACACTGAAAGCCCTCGTTGTTGAGGTCATCTCGTTGTTGCGTTTATGAAGTTTGTGCAAAGTGATTGGTTGCTTAAGCATATTTTGAAGAAAGATAATCTCACCTCTAAATGTGCTCAAGCTTGGCTGGAAAAATATTAACAAGTTACCTCAAAATCGTCTGTTAAGTTTCATGTCCTTCGGATCGGCGGTTTACCGTTTCACCCTCCAAAACTAAGTTTTTTAAGCCCAAGCAAGTGACTTCTTGTTTTTTTTCGCGTTGCTTGATAACGAAAAGTCCTTTTTGCATTCCGTTTGTTCCCACAACTTTATTTTGTCGTGTTTGAAGTGTGTGTTATGTTTCATGTCCTTCTGATCGGCGGTTTACCGTTCACCCTCTAAAACTAAGTTTTTTAAGCCTAAGTAAGTGATTTCTTGGTAGAACTCGTTCTTTGACAAACTAGTGTAGTATGCAACTTATCATGTTATATTCATGCCTGGAATGGATCAACCTGTTGCACACCAGAATTATTTAGAAGGAATCTAAGCCCCCCTTCAAATTTTTCCTAACTACAACATCCTTTTGTTTCATCAAAGAAAGGGACAATAAAGTTCTGCCCACAAAAAGTATAAAGGATAGCTAGTCTGCTTTTCTTCCACAAACACCATATAATCATGATCATAATATTCAAGGCTACAACATTCCAATATCAAAAGAAGAAGCAGAAACAAAGGGCGTCGACTGCGATTACCTCTGCCATATGATCAGTCATGGCCCAGTACATGATAAAACCAATACTATGTATAGAAAAAAGAATCATTGAGAGATGTCCAAGCCAGATATGGTACTTGATGCTCGACTCCGATGTGAGGCCAACAAGAGGCACAATTGAAGATCCCCGAGTTACCGGAAAGAACATAAATGCCCCGCATATGTTATTGATATATCCAAGTCTCAATTATATACTACGGAACTTGTCCTTCCACCTGCCAAAGCCAACCACAACATATGTTGTAATCATATGTCAATTCATTTTAGTTGTTAGAAAATAAGTGAAGAAACATCGTTACATACAAGTCTCTCCTTGTTTCTACATATGAAGGTGGCCAAAGCTAACATGTAAGTAATTGGCAAGAGACTATATCAAGAGTACAACAAACATAGCTGCAAAAACAAGCTCCATAATACTAACAATTCCCACTGGGGCCATCACAAGCACCGGGCGTTTCCAGAAGGCTAGACGAGGGCTTCTAACGGCACTGAATCAGTTCCAATACATGACGATATTGTTAGTGTACATTTTATGATAGACCACATCTTAATTTATATTTTAGTGGTGAAGGATTTGTTAAGAGAAAATACTAACCTTTCAGAGTAAGCTTTCTCAAAATTTTTCTGAAAATGAAGATAAACACAACCCAAAGAAGCTATCAACATAATTGGGAATGTGAATAGTAGAAGATTTGTCCCTACAAAACTTTTTGAAGTTAGATACAATTTTCAGTCGACAAACTAGGAAACAAGCATGTAGGCACAAATAGATATAGAAGTAACCTTATCCTCCAAAGTATATGAAACTGAGCTTTTGGTTCAGCTTGGGAGTCCATGACCGATTGTAAGTCTTTGCTGGCAACAGAACCCAGACCAAGAACCACCCAAGTAACACAAGAAGTAAAGTTATCCTTAGGATTGTTTGCCTTCTCATTAACGAGTGAAGACATTTCTATTAAGGTACATTAGAATGCAAGATACAGTAACCAATGTCCTTTCACTTTGTGTCGTAGTGAATTCAAGACTTCATCTTTTATATGACTAGTGATTTCTCTGTCCATATACTAGAGAACCTAATATAGATTGAGTTTAAACTTAACATGTAAAAGGAAAGAAAAAGAAAATTAGAGGCAATAGAATTACTTTCAAGTCTTTCAGCAATCAAATGGGAAAGGTCAGATGGAGAAATCAGTTGACCACTGGGATGTAATTGATCATTCTTTTATTAACCAATCATTCTCAAATTCTATTATTGACATTCTATATACAAACCTGCAAAAACCTATATAAATTATAGAATTTCAGTTAGTACTACAATGCAAGTACAGTTGACTAGTTGCAAGGCATGATAAGTACAGTACTAGTGTTAGTGATATATTGACATGCTCTCTCTCTCTCTCTCTCTATATATATATATATATATTTATACATATGTCTATATATCAGGACATTAGTTAATATATAGCACAGATAGTGTGATAGCTTCATAAGGAGAAGATATATAAATATAATCAGCAGGACTCATCTTACAAATAACAGGCCACAAGATGGGTTGTCCTTGTTTCCTAGGGTCTTACTATGATAACTCCAAGTAATTTAGTTGTATTGTATCACACATATACTAAAAGTTACTACAAATTGGCACTTGGTTACTATCCAATCTAACATTGTTGCTATCAAGTGGCACATGAGAAAAAGTTCCTACCCAATGGCACCCTGCAAATTAGCACCGAATTTACAATACAATGGCATCTTGTTTATCCATTGGGACCCAACAAATGGTACCATAGAATCACAAGTTCTTGGTTTTATTGTAGATTTTTTTTATTTCCTAGGCGTATACAATTTTGAAAGAAGCAAGTACAATCAACACCCATAGGCTAATACCCCTTCAGCAAATGGCAATAGTAGCAGCAGCCAAAAATCCATTTGATAATTGGCCAAACCGATAAACAAAGGATTGCCTGCATTATGGAGAATATTTAAATATGGGAAAGAATGAATCCAAATCATCATCATTCTTGCAAGTGAAAACCAAGTGCTCAAGCATATATTTATACACATATAAACAGACATTTTGAGAGAGAAGATGAAAACCCTAACCTGAAACAATTGAAGCTTCTTACAGATCTGGACGTCGCTAGTAGATGGCGGCAATGGACGGTAGGGGTGGAGGGCAGCAGTGGACAACATGGGTATGGTCCGGCAGTGGGTATTGGCGTCGGGGTGGGTGTTGGCGATGGATGGGATGTGGTGGTGGGGATTGTCAAAGATGGGGGAGGGGGGAAAATTTGAGCGTGTCAAATGGGGGGAGGGGGTAAAATTTGGGGAAAGTAAATTTTTAGGGATACAAGTTTTATCTCATTTTTTTTGTATAACTATAAGCCTATGACCAATTATATTAATTAAAGAGTAATGCTTATTTTTTAAATTTTTATCCCAAAAGTAATTTTCAAATGATGTGGAAGTGGGGCCAAGTAAATAAATTCCAATCAAAATTTAATTGGTCCTACTTTATTGGAGGATATTAAAGTGGTCCCACCATTTATTGTTGAAGGTGATCCCTTTGTCACACGTGTTGAAAAATGTGAAAAGCATAGTATTATTCAAGGTATAAATTAAAAAATAACCAAAATAACAAATTATTAAATTCAAAATTTGGCTCCCAAAATGTTTTAACAGCTGTATGACATGGATAGAGTAATGCTATAATTCCCACATTTGTATCCCAAATGTGACTCCCAAAAACCTGCTTTTGGGGAGAACACTTATTTCGTCACCAAAAAGTATTTTTCACAAGCAATTTCTTTTAGACTTAACTTTAAGCGAGAAAATGATTTTCTTTGCCAAAACCAATATTTGGCGAGGAAACATGATTGTTCTTGCAAAAAGTAGGTTTCGGCGTGGAATTTTATTTCCTTGCAAAAACTATTAAATTTTTTAAGCTTAACTTCACGCAAGGAAACAATTTCCCTCACCAATAGAAGGTTTTGGTGAGGAATATTATTTCCTCACAAAAAAGTCTTTCCACACTTCACATTAGGCGGGGAAAAAGTTGTTTCGTCGCTAACATGACACTCTTGGCGAGGAAAGTTATTTCGCGCCAATTAACAGGGGCAATACTAATTTGTAGAACTCACTTTAGGCGAGGAAAATTATTTTTCGTCGCTAAAATGAACACTATAGGCGAGGAAAATCATATTTCGTCGCCAAATACTTTACTTTTGGCGAGGAAATTATGTTTCCTTGCTAAAATTGACACTTTAGGCGAGGAAATAAGACTTTTGTCGCCAAATGTGTATGTCTTTCAACCTTTTTGGCGACGAAATATTATTTCCTCGCCAATTCTCTACTTTTAGCGAGAAAATTTACACTTCCTCGCCATGTTTTGTCGTTAAAACACATTTTTGTTGTAGTGAATTTATTGGAAAGTGTTGAAGGCACGTAGAATTAGTTATTGGTCGAAGAACATGATTAGGATTGTTCAGTACTACCTTTAGACACGGGTTACACCTAATAATAAATGTTGGAGAATAAATAAAACAATGGCATTAAAAAGAATCCACTGGTAATAGAATCTCCGTCAATTCATCTATTGAATCTAGAACCAATAAGAAGGTACCTGGGATGAGGAGAGAAACGCTCTCTTGAGACGATACGTGCCCTCTACGGGTAAATATCCGATGCAGTAAGAAATAGCATGCCATCTCTGGGATACAACAGTCTGTCACCCTTACCGTATGTCCATCAATTCTGCACAACTTGATATGGAAAGAATCTTGCCCACTAGTGCTTTCTTTTCCCAAACAAGTTCTTCCTCAAACAAGTACTCATGAGAAATGAATAAAATATTTATTAAATTATTGGAACAAAATGAATCTCATGTATATGAGAAATGTAAAGTTAGTGGGTAGTATACATATGTATTGTACAAGTACATATACAACTGTGAGGAATATATATACATTATTGATTAAATCCTCGTTTGTGTGTTTTCATAAACCTGACATTTACTGTATATAGCCGGTAAGGCTTTGTAACTACAGAATTTTTAAACAGCCTTTTTATACAAATACATGTTATGGAGGTTGGTAATAAAACTCCAAATAATTTAAAATGTTGGGTGTGACTCATATTGTAATGGGTCCGTTATGGTATGGGTATTTTGGGGATTTTGCCATTGACCTATAGGAGATATATATGATGTAACCCTAAATCGTTTTTGATAGTAGAAAACTTTTGGCTCTCCGGTGTGGACGTAGGCACTTTGCCGAACCACGTGATAATTCTCTGTCTCTTTAATCTTTCTATTTTTCATATATTGTTTGCGTGTGATTGTTTCATTCCAACATAAAAATTAACAGTCTTTTCATCTTATATTGTGTAATAGCTGTTAAACACATCATCAAAAACATTAACTTTTTGGCCACGTTTGGATGACATGGAGGGAATTGGACAATTAGTCCATTTTAATTGATAGTCCTGGGACTAATAAAACCCATCTCTTCCATGGTATAACTTTGTCCTCCATATGGGGGACTAATCTTTTAAAATGAACAATTAGTCGAACAATTAGTCCCGAGTAGAATGGCCGAGCCAAACACTGGACTATTCAATTAAAATGGACTATTAGCCCAATCCTCCTCTATCCCACCCTTAGTCCTGCAAAACAAATATTAAAGCAGATTCGTGGTTATATATATTACTCACTGAGAGCCAATTTTTTAAAACCACTAGTTAAATGTAATAAGATGTATCAATTTATTATATTATTAAAATAGTCTAACATTTCCCCACTTATTTTAATAAAAATAAAATGATCACATATTGGGTAAAAAGAAAAAATTATGCATAATAAGGATGTCAATGACTTAAACCCCCACTTAATGTTCAACAAATCTTGCTCTAGAGTCAGTAGTGACAATGTCTTGAACTAAGACTACTTTGGGGAAATAAGATATTGCATCACACACATAATTTTTTAGCACTCTATTCCAAGCGTCTAAGCTAGTACGTTAACGGCCATATGCTATATCTTGGCTTCTTGAGTGCTCCAGAGAATTAGCCAAATTCTCATAGGAAGCGACCCCACTTCCACGCTCAAATAGGTGAGTTTATGAAGGATGTTCTCATGACTCTAACATCCCACCCATAATGGGTATAGAACTCATTAAGAGTAGGTAGCAACTCAATCTCATACACATCATGAGATCCAAGCACATACACCATAGGGATAGCCAATGAGCTAGTGCTCAATTAGTACATGTCAATCAAACCACTCTATGATTTGTTTTTCCATTTGAACCTAGTTCTCAGGATCTTTGGGCTTTAGGCCTATCCCCCTCGATGCAAACCAAATCCTTACTTTAGCTCAAGCTTTATAAATGAATTATTTCCATAAATTTGGTTTTCTCCATTGTAGTACTTATTTATACTTTTCCAATCATTAAGGTACAAACACAATGGATAAAAAAAAAGTGCTATTGATTTTCTCAAACATTGAAGTTTCATATAGTACATCATGAACCAACCACTTCTTCATTGGCTTTCAACAAAAAACTCCACCTCCCAATATAATCTCATAGCCAATGGTATACAACCAATCACCTCATAGGATGTTCCAAAACTCATTACTAAACTTTTCTGGTACAGTGGAAAACCTTTTGTTAATAAACCATAACCAATAATTTCTTAAAATATCTCATTACACAAGTAATGGTATTCAAAATAATCAATTATCATCCTGGAAATCCCAAGGTATCACAGAATTCATCTTGGTTAACGCCAAGAAGTCATGAATTTCAAATTATGCACTTCTCATGTCATCTTGAATCAAATTCAAGGTATACTGTTATTTTTTAAAAATATCCAAAATTATCAAATTTAATCATCTTGGATTAAAACCAAAACTAACCCAAATTATTCATCTTGGAGAATGTTGAAGGCAATCACAAATGATCATCTTGGATAAATATCCAAGGTAAACAAATATAATCAGATCAAGGAATTTATTTTTATCTTTGTACTTTGCAAGTATAATTTATTCCACCACTTGGATCACCATCTTCTTGTATAATTCCAAGTAAGATTTCCAAAGCCAAAATTATACCAAACAACTCAATATCATTTTTTTTTTTAAAAAAAAACCCCCCACTAGAAATCCTAATCTCATTTTACCAATGAAACCATACGAGAATTTCATATTGGAGTGAAAACCCTCCATATCTCAACTTTAATAAAATAATTTATGTGCCTAGAAAATATTTTTCAAATCTATTAATTCAAGTACGAATTTCAAAATACAATTCCGTTTTTTAGTACCCGAAATTTTTACAAAGTAAGAAGACATTAACCATAATGTCTTCAAACTCCCAAAACCATATCCAATCATAATCTCAACTAGTTTTAAGATTTTTCAAAGTCCTTCTACAATAAATGGTTCTTGAGCCCAAAATAATTTTAAATATTGTGACAAAAAATCATTGTCACCATAATTTAGGGAACAAACATAAAATTTCAGATTCAATTGTCATTCCTTGGAATCACTACTGCCATCGATCATGTTAATCTAAATAATGAAGACTTCTCAAAAATGCAACAATCAATATGCTCACATTGCTTTTGAATGAAAATCCAATATCACGCACCATATTCCAAATTTTCAAAATACAATTGTTTGTAGATTCAAACTAAAATATTTTGGGAGATAGCTCATGACTATGAAACAAACATGCTATATGACAAAAGCAAATATGTGAACACTTTCAAGGCTCCACTTAATATATTATATGAGTATATATAAAACAACTCATATATTCTTGAAATATGATAAACCCCACATCTAGGAAGTACACATTTAAGAGCTGCCGAAGGATAGTTCATTCCATTAGTCAAGAATAAAAGTCTAAACAAAAGTTTAAAACTGAGGCAACACATGATTTAGGACACCCCAAACACATTTGGTTCCCAAAATTCATGAATAATCACATCTTGAATTTTCTAAAAAAAAAAATTTCCGAACATACTTTTTGAATTGCAGAATTTTCCAAAAGCATGTAAAAGTTCACTAAGAGAAAATCTGATACTCTCTCTAGAGAAAATACTTTTAATCTCCAAATTCATAATTTTATGTTACCAACATATAATCCAATTTAATTCTCACGAGAATAATGAATTCATTGAAATAACCAGAATATTATACCCCCTCTATATCTGTCACATTCTACTATATCTCAAAATTAACAAAATTAGATAGCATACCTTAGTTACATCAATAGTGGCCGCAAATTGAAATTCTTACCGGACAGAGTTGCAGATTCTCAAACCACATTATTCTCCATACGTACCGTCTCAAATTGTTGGAGAATAAATAAAAACAATGGCCTTCAAAAGAATCCACTAGTAATAGAATCTCCGTCAATTCCTCTATTGAATATATGAGGCGCGAAACGCTCTCTTGAGACGATATGCGCCCTCTACGGGTAAATACCCGGTGCAATAGGAAATAGCACGCCGTCTCCGGGATACAATAGCCCGGCCACCCTTGTCGTACACCCATCAAATCTGCATAACTTGATATGGCAAGAAACTTGCCCACTAGTGCCTTCTTTACCCATTTGTGTGTTTTCATAAGCCGGTAAGGCTTTGTAACTACATAATTTTTAAACAGCCTTTTTATACAAAGATATGTTATGGAGGTTGGGTAATAAAACTCCAAATAATTTGAAACTAAACAGTCTTGTCATATTATTATTGTGTAATAGCCATTAAAATACATCATCAAAAACGTTAACCTTTTGGATATTAAAGTAGATCCATGGTTATATATATTACTCACTGAGAACCAATTTTTAAAACCTCTAGTTAAATGCCATACGATGTATCAATTTATTATATTATTAAAATAATCCAACAATAAATGAATTCGTGAATTACCAAGTGCTATCATGCATAGTCTCCCAACCAGAATGAAGCAACCATAAATCAAGATAATTCAATAATGTATTAATATTGAATATCACAAAGAGATTGTAAATAATTTAGATAAAGTTGCTAAATGTTGACCTTGAGTTGTGTAAAGAATAACATGTTAAGATCATATGTAATGCAATATGTTATTTTCACGACCCATCCCGCTATGGGCGGAAATAGGACACATGGCACGCCACTAAGGCTCATCCAATTCATTAAAAGATTATATCAGCGGAAAAAGAAACTTAAAACAACATTGAGTATTCAAAATATTTGGAAACAATACCCTCTGAGTTGTAAAATCCGTATAAAATTGAAAACATAATTATATTTTGAAACAAATAAATTTATGCTGAAAGAGGTCCTAAAGTTACCCTAAAAATCAATCAAAACATTTAAATAATTTCCAGAAGAGGTAGAAAAAGAAAGCATGCAGGGTCATTTCGACCGGTCAAACGACCCACTTTGACTGGTCGAATGACCCCCTAGCAGAATTCCCTTAACAACACAATTTTGCCAAGAAGTCACCCAACCTTTCACATTTCCAACACTCCAACCTTATGCACGTTATTCCAAACCCTTCCAACTACAACAAGACTTCAAGAACATCATAGAGCAATACTAATCCATGAAAAGAAATGATAACGGAACAAGCTAAGGCTTGTTTGGATTGATTTACAAAAGTTCTATCAACATTCATTCAAAAACTGAATTTGACAAGTTAAGCATTCAAAACACGAATCCACGAGTTCGGATTCGTTATAAAGTTAACTAAAAGGAGTTTTGAAATATATTACAACCTCACTAATCCATTCCAAAGTTCTAGGTTAAGTACTTAAACCGAACTACCCAAAATTACATCATTTAGAATGAAACAAAAATATATACAAGGATGATTCCCGTCGTCCCACGGCCTCACTCCTCACGCTTCTTCTTGCCTTTCTTCTTATCACCTGCAATGGAGTAAATCTCAGCTGCTCAGCTATATGCTGAGAAAACATACGCTTATAAGATAATTCATGCTTTAAAACCTCATAAACACATCCAAATAGTCTCTAGGGAGAGGAACACATTCATCCGGTAAATGGAATTAATGTCGTGGAATGCCTTTTCCTTGCCAAGCATTCGGTGCCCTGGCTTGGCCTTCTCCCAAACCATGCACGGTAGCCATCGCTACAAAATCTTCAAACATCGAGGAGAATACCCCAGATGAATTTGCACCAAATCCCCCTTCAACCCACATAGACACATAACATGCTCATATAATCACATATACATGCTTTTACTGCATTTCCACGTGCATGATTAACGGGCCTAATTAATACATGAATTTTGCCCGAAATATCAAGTCGGATATTTAAAACATGTAAATTCTCTATAAATCATAGGTCTGGAATTTATACCTTAAGCTATGATCTTAAGATTTCAGGAGAAGTACTAGGAGACTGATTCTACGTCGAATCTCCGATCTCAAGTGCTTCCTACAAGTATATACATGTTTTTCCCAAATTCTAGAATTAGGATTTTTTTATAAAAACTTAGCAAAACAAGGCCTAACAACTATCAAAATGAAGCTCTTACCTTGAGGAGTCCAAATATAAAATTTGGAGAAAAATAATCTGACGAAAGTTTGTCGATTTGCGTCGATAAGCTCTAAGCCAAGAAATCCCCCTTTTACCTCTCTTGATTTTAGGTTTTGAAAAACTTGTAAATGAAAATATCTCTTAGCTTTCTATACATATCCTCGACTCTTAGGAATTACGTTTACCACCCTACGAGTTCTCAAAACTTCTAATTATTTCCCGAAACGTCTTACACGTCTAATTTATTGCTTCATGGGTGAAAACTATAAATCATAAAAACTATCGTCTAAGTTCCGTTTGTCACCGTAATTACGTTCCAAAAACTAATTTCGTGGAGTTTCTAGATAACTTACCTTTTATGCAGCGTATTACATAGGTTATAGCTATAACATTCACAATGATCTTAATCAAGATCAAAACTAACAGAAAATGTACTACATTGGTAAATTCACTATTCATATATACCAGATAAAATCAAATAACATTTAAATCACATAAAATGCCATTTAATCATGTCAATGCCTCTTTGATTTTCCGATTACCATGTCCTCAATTGACACTCTGTGTTGACCCTCAGTCAACTCCAAACATAATTATCAAATAACATTGATAATTCTCAAAATTCAATTATGCATTTTAACACAAAGGATTTTCGGGACAAGTGTGACAACTCTCCCCTCTAAAAAGGAAGTTTGTCCCCAAAAGATGCGGGTACTCATTCTTCATCTCTTCCTCGTTCTCCCGTGTTGCTTCCTCGACTCTATGACTACACCATAACACCTTCACCATAGGAATCGTCTTTGTTCTCAACACTTGTTCCTTCTAATCCAGGATCTTTATTGGATGCTCTACATAGGTCAAGCCCTCTTGGATTTGTAATGGTTCAGGTACTATGGTCTTACTCGTGTCCATCATACACCGTCTCAACATCGATACATGAAACACGTTGTGCACAAATGCTAACTCAGATGATAAGGTTAGTCGATACGCCACCGATCCTACTCTCTCTAGGATCTCAAACAGTTCTATGAATCTCGGGTTAAGCTTTCCCCGTTTCCCAAATTGTACAATGCCTTTCGAAGGCGATACTCTCAAGCATACAAAATCTCCTACTTCGAATATAATTGGTCGTCGCTTAGAGTTGGCATAGCTCTTATAATAACTTTGAGCTACCTTAAGTCGCTCCTGGATATTTGTCACACCCCAGCCTGCCTCGGGCATTTTAGGACACGTGTAACAACATACACCATATCATGCTCAAATTATTAAGAAAACCATGAATTAAACCTCCTAAAACAAGTTTATAATGATATAACAGCCCCAAGGGTAAAATGGTCATTAATAAAGTATAGCAAATTTTATATCAAAAGATAGGTCTTTGAGTCCTGGTTCCAAAGCAAAAAAATGGCGCCCAATTTTGAATTTTCTAGAGGGAGTTATGCTTGTTTCCGTAAAAGCCGTCGGGTTGAAACCAGACCAGCGGATCGATCTGCCCCAAAATTGGATCGATCCGGTTTTAGCAGATTGTCATTTTCTACGCCTCCAAATGCCCCGGATCAATCCGCAATAGACCCGGATCGATCCTGAGTCTGCGAATGAGTTTTCCTACTGCTAAAACTCTGTTTAAATCAGTTCAAAACATTCCCAAGTTCTACAATTGACTCCAATCATCATGAAAACTTTTGGAAACACCTCCCAAAATACCCATTAACATATCTACAACATTTTTAAGTCTTTCCAAAATATTTAAAAACACAATCCTTGTAATGTCCATATAGGGGTTCTATAATCCCGACACGATCATAAGGAATCCATGTTTATGTTCAATTAGGTTCAACCAAGTCCATTTTTATCCAAGAACTAGTTCTAATCATAAGCATCAATATACATGAATGAATGAATGAATATGAACAAGAATAAGATATGAATTTATTCACTAATTTGGATCACTTAGCCTCTGGATTTAAGATAAATTATCATTATTCAAAACATGATTTGGGTCCCAAGACATTAGGAAACCATTTAACTTAAAATCAATGAGACTAGACAAAAACAGTGACTGTTTCTCATAAATTACAGAGAGCAGACCTGACTTTCAAAGATAGAAAAACCATACTTCCAACGGTTGGAGCTTAGTGATTTTTGGGTATGATATGCCTCTATGCGTCTAGTATCTAACCCAAAAAGAAAATCAAGGTTTGAACGGTTAGATCTCTGGGAATAAGGAAAACACTAGACATCACTTAGGAATCTATAACTCTCTGTCCAGAGATCTTGTACGATTTTCTAAAAATAGTAAACAAATGAGAAACACTTAGATCTTTTTAGGGTATCTTCCTACACATTGAAATACTTAGAAAAAATTATTTTGGGTCAAGAAAGATCGATTAAGGTTCTGATTTATTAATTTTAAAACGGACTTACTATTCTGAAATTTTGGACAGAGAGTTGCTTGTTTTGAAATCACAAGACCAAACCATCTTGAACATGGAATTTCATTAAAACAAAAATCACAGAGGTACTTAAATGGGTTATGAGCATCCTCCAATTGGTCTCATCCAATTCCAATGAACCATGATTTTATAAAAAATCTTTGATCACAGTTGGTTTATGGATTCACTGCACCTTTGTTGAATTGGCGTTCATATTTTGAATCAAACTTGATCCATGATTCTAGAGAGAACTAGGATCAAGTATGACTATGATTATTGGAATAAATAATGAAACATGAAGATATTCATAGATTTTGCCTTAATGGATTTCCATCATAGATCTCATAGCAAGAGAATCCTAAGGTCTTACTCAATCTTATGAACCTTAGAATATAAACAATAAAAATCTACATATAATTCCTCTCTCAAACATATGATCCTTGAGGAATGTAGATCCATGACACCTTATTTTCCTCTCAAATTAATGGTCCTTAGAGACTGAATAAGACCCAAATTTACTCAAATCTCTATAGAATATAGTATGGATTTCATAAGATCCCTAATAGGGAGATCCAAATCATAAGCTAAGACTTGAACTCAACCAACTATGTGTAGATATGACTATAATTCACTTTAATCTCTATATGGATCATAGGATCATAGGAAACTAAAGAATTAAACTCAAAGAGACTCAATAGGATATATAAAATCTCATGAATCTTAAAAGGAAAATAGAAATGAAGAATCAAAGTTTACTTAGAGGAATTGGAACACAAATTCTTCAAAACCAAACTTATTTTAAACCCAAGGCACCAATTAGATCCAAAGTAATGAAATACTGTGAGATTCAATCACAAATTCTAAGTGGTGTGTGATGAAATGAGATAGGAAGAGAGGTTTTGAAAATGTGTAAAAATCCTAGATCTATGAATTTGTGATTGAATTATGTAGAACAAGTATAGGAATAAGGATTTAACCTCTAGATCTTCTCAGGATTTGATTGATTTGGAGAGATCCAAGCCTTACAAGCAATACTCTTCTTCTTCTTCTTCCTTGAAGCTTCAAGGTTCTTCAATGGAGATTTGAGGAATTGGGTGTATTGGGTAGGATTTGTATGGGATTTTTGGGGTTCTCTCTCTATATTTCTCTAAGAACAAACTTCATCTTCAAAATTCAGCCTTTCTTTCTATGATTCAAGTCTCATCTTCAAGGTTCAAGTCTCTCTCTCAAGATTCAAGTCTCCCACCTCTCAAAATGAGAGAAAATGGGGTTTTTTTATAGACTTTCATTATCTTAGGGGCTAAGATAAAGGTAGATAGGTCAATTAGAGATGGTGGGAGCATGGTTTGCATGACCTAGGAGTAGTAAAACATACACAAAAAGGGGCATAGTTTGGTGCATTCATTTGATCAAAGATTGAAAAGGATTTTTGGCTTAAAAATGCAAACCAGCCCAGGCCGGCACTCAATAAAGATGGAACGACACTCGCTGAGTGCCGCGCGGTACTCAGCGAGTGCCGAACTGCATTCAGTGAGTGCCGCAGCAGCATTCACTCACTGCCATTCGGGCACTTTAAGTGCCGCTGCACAGCAGTTCAGCACTATTCACAGCAATTCGGCACCTTAATTTCATTTCATGTCACTTAAGTAAATGTCGTTTAATTTATATATTTACTTAAGACATTAAATGTAATTAAAGAAATACCCCCCATTTGGATTCAATAAAAATATCTAAAAAATCAAAATCCTTAAGGAAAAAAAAGTCAACTCTCCCTCCGAAGGCAAAATTTCCAATTTCCTGCACAATTCTTCTTAAAGACCTTTCGATTTCTCAATGTCCCTTTTATTTGAGAATTCTTAAAAATCATTTCTAGCATAAGGGAGACCTAATGAACAATTACCGGGACTTTTCATCTTGAAATTCAAAAATTTTACGATTGACTCCCTTTTGACCCATTGACTTTTCACTGGGTCAACTATTGACTTTTTCTTTCGGGGTTCATGCTGAATTCCTCTCCTTTTGAAAATGGTTTTAAGATGCTCCGAGAACATTGCCGTGTTCCTATACGTGTTTAAAACTCATGGTCTACAAGGTGACGGGTAGATGAGAATTTTGGTCTTTTAGCTTAAAAGGGTGATTTTTAACCGAGATTCTTCTAGGAAGAGAGTTAGATTGCTTGTAAGAGTCTTGGTTTCGTCAAGACATATTCATCATTGATCTCCAAAGGTAAATCCCCCTAAGTTTAATAGTTCGGTCAAAATTGTGGTGTCTACAAGCCCCGTCACAAACTTTCTAGTTCGATCCCCTTCATTTGGTACTATATTTTCGGCAAATCGAGCCAAACTTGTGAATTTGGTGGATTATTCCCAAACTTTCATCCCCCTTACTTTAGTTCCATAAACTCCTGAGCCTTTTGATCCTCAAACGATTTTGGAAAGTATTATTTCTTGAAGAGTACTACAAACTCCTCTCGTGTATTCGTCTTACCTAGTCCCAACTTAGTCCGCCACTACTGTGCTTCTTCTTTTAAAGTGTTGACGGCATATAAAACTTGCTAAGCCTTAGTACACAGTAGAACCCTGAATATCTTCTCCATATTGGACAACTGGAAATCAGCTTTTATTGGATCAGTCTCTCCCCTGAAAATTGTTGGTTTCTGCTTATAAAATTATGAGATGGTGGTCACCTCCTCTCTCGGATTAGGATTCGGCTGTTCACGTCTCCCCTCTATCGCATGGCAACCACTTGTACCAAACCGACTACAACTCTTTCCATTCTCCCCATTTATGTAGGCGGTGTCGAACCATACATTTTCTCTCTGGCATTCACAATACATTTTCACACACACATTATGTTTATACTTTTTAATGCATGCTCAACATCATTCAACATGCTAAGTAAATGTGTACGCATGATTTACACATTCATTAATCATTTATGCTTAGTACGCGTCTTAATCGTCACTCGTCCCCAAAGGCTCTAACCTATTGCTCTGATACCAAAAATTATCATACCCTAACCCGCCTCAGGCAGTTTAGGACACGTGTAACAAAGCTCACACACCAAATCATGCTCAAATTATTTAAAAAAACCATGGATTAAACCTCCTAAAACAAGTTTATAATGACAAAACAGCCCCAAGGGTAAACTGGTCATTAATAAAGTAAAGCAAATTTTATATCAAAAGATAGGTCTTTGAGTCCCGGTTCCAATGCAAAAAAAAAAAAATGGTGCGCGAATTCAAATTTTCGAGAGAGTTATGCTAGTCACCTCCAAATCTGTCAAAGGGAGGGCCATCGCCGAGTACCTAACTGACCTTGCCGTAGAATCTGGGGAGAAAGTTGAATTCAGGTTTCCTGACGAAGGAGTGATGGAGGTAAGGGAGGATTTATGGAGGATGTATTTCGATGGGGCCGCCAATCAACTAGGCTACAGAGTCGGGGTTATCCTTGTAGCACCTGATGAAACCCCTACCCCACTGGCCGTCAAGCTTAAATACAACTCAACCAATAACACAGCAGAGTACGAAGCATGCATAGTGGGAATGGAGGCAGCACTGGCCTTAAAAGTTGAAAAAGTTGATGTGTTTGGAGATTCAAATTTGATCATATCCCAAGTGCGGGGAAATTGGAGGGTGAAACACGAGAAGTTGAGGCCATACCATGACTATTTGGAGAGTGTAAAAGAACAATTCAAGAAGATATCATTCTACTACCTTCCCCGAGAGGAAAACCAATTGGCCGATTCCCTTGCGACCCTGGCATCAATGATACAGATCCCCTCAGGGGTCACGATGGTCCTATTATCCATAGAAATAAAAAATCAACCCTCATTTGAGACAGTCGCGGCCATAGAAGACAAGGGGGAAATACCGTGGTATGTGGATGTGTGGAATTTCGTTAAAGAAGGAGAATACCTTGAAGGAGCCTCAGAAAAGGAAAAAAAGGCAATCCGAAGGTTCTCAACCCAATTTGCGATCTATGCAGATAAGCTGTGGAAAAGGTCATACACAGGGTATAATTTAGAATGTCTATATGGAAAAGAGGCCAAAAGAATGATGGAGGAAATACATGAAGGAGTCTGTGGGCCCCGCATGAATGGGCATATGCTGGCAAAGAAGATCATTCGACAAGGATATTATTGGACGACTCTGGACAAAGATTGTTGTGAGTATGTCAGGAGATGCCACAAATGCCAAATCCACGCCAATCTAATGCATACCCCGCCTTCCCAGCTCTATAGCATGACCACGCCTTGGCCTTTCTCTGTTTGGGGCATTGATATCATCGGTGAAAAAGTTCCAAAGGCTTCCAATGGACATCGATATATAATCATGGCGATAGACTACTTTACTAAATGGGTGGAGGCCGCGTCATACACCACATTAAAAGCTACGGATGTTGTGAGCTTCATTGAAAAGAACATAATCTGTAGGTATGGAGTCCCTAACGAGTTCATCTCAGATCATGGTAGCCATTTCCAGGGAGAAGTAATCCCGCTTCTGGAAAAGTACAAGATCATCCGCCATCAGTCCTCTCCATATAGGCCTCAAACGAATGGAGCGGTAGAAGCAGCTAATAAGAATGTTAAAGCAATCTTGGGGAAAACAACAGATACATACAAAGATTGGCACGAGAAGCTATCGTTTGCACTATGGGGGTACCGGACCTCCGTAAGAACTTCTACAGGAGCTACACCTTATTCGCTAGTTTACGGTATGGAGGTCGTTCTCCCAGTCGAGGTAGAGATACCCTCTCTTAGGGTTTTGGCAGAATGTGAGATCACCGAATTGGAATGGATACGAGGAAGGTATGAAGAGTTGATATTACTCGATGAGAAGAGGTTTGCCACAATAAACCATACTCGTGGATATCAGAAGAGGATATCTCGTGCTTTCAACAAAAAGGTCCACCCAAGGAAGCTTGCTGAGGGTGACCTGGTCCTCAAAGAACTGAAAGTGCCCGTTTATGACCCCAGAGGAAAATTCAAACCCAACTGAGTCGAGCCGTACATCATAAAGACTCTCCTCTCTGGAGGGGCGGCCTATCTCATGGACCTAGACGGGGTGGAATTTAAACAACCGATTAACCTCGATCGCCTCAAGAAATACTTTGCTTAAAACCATTCCTTTCAAAACTTCTTAACTCAATGAACTATGCTTGACCTAATTCCCGCTAAGGGATACGTAGGCAACCTACTTGGTTCGGTCATTAAAATAAAAACGCCCGAGCGGCATCTTCTTCAAGCCTTAAACCGAACTACTGCAGGTCTGATACCCATTCGGGGATAAGTAGGCGGGCTCTCAAAAGCCTTCGGCCCATGAAAACCTAAAAAGAAAAACCCTGTGCTAAACTAGGGGCAAACTGGAATTTGCCCAGAACCACTTCGAAGCCCCAAAACCAGGGGCAAGCTTCGTTTGCTACCTGAAGAACCCAGATATTTACCTTAAACCCATCTCTGGATCTCCTGACTATCAAAATGAGTACTATAAAGAAACAAACGTGAATTCATGGTATAGAAAGAGTAAAGCTTTAAGCAAGACACAAAGCAAGGTAAAGAGCCAAGAAAAGACATTAAAAGGAGAATTTTTCATAAAAGATTAATTGGAGGAGTGAACACTTTAATTAAACATGCTAGAACTTTTTCCGAAAAGATGAAAGCACTTTTTGAAGAAAGAAATAAAGAGAATCACATTCAAAATCATAAAAGGATAGGCAGGACTTGTCTGAAATTTTTCATAAAGAAGAACTTTGTCCTGTTTGTTTTACTTTTGTCAACTAAAATCTATGAAGCATGTCTCTAGATCAATGTTTGAATCTGAAAAAGATACTCAGCGGTAGGCACGATCGAAGCCGGGATTCTCTGGAAGGGAGCTGAAACTCTGTCATGCCAAGCATCAATGAAAGCCTTCACAATGGAAGGGCGCAAAGTGGACCCCCTAGTAAAATTAGCGGTAACAGTCTCACTAATGTCCTGCAAGAGTCCGAACTGGCAGACCACCCGACCAGGAATGTATGGAGTAGTAGCATACAAGCCAGGCAACCAGATGCCGGGCCGCCCAAGAAGGCGTACGGCAACAGAGCAGTAAACGCACTACGGGCAGGCCCAACAAATATCACCAGAAGAAAGGCCTCGGAACCAGCCAAGCCAAGCATCGGCAGAGTGGAATAGGCAATGAACTTCCATACGATCATAGGGAAGTGGCCCACGAAGATGTGAGGAGTGTATGAAGAGATCAAGGCGTTCCATGAGCCAAACCTGTAAGACAAAAGGTGCTCCTGCGGATAACATAGCCTCAGCAGTATGAGCGTGGCCCAAACCAATCAGAGTCTCGCCAAGAATCAGCATAACAACACTCTTTATCTCCCGCAAACTGCAGGCAATGGGTATGAGAATGTCAGAAGATAACCCAAAGAGGAAGTAAGAAAGCATAGCAATCGACATGGCTCTACGCCAAATGATATGATACTCTCCATCGTAAGGGTCTCCTATGGGAGCATAAACGGAAGAGAGGCACTCGAAGTCAATCTGCCTGTCGTAAACAAAAGAGCCCGCCGCATTCTGAGATATATGGAGAAGAGTGGCTAAATCCCGGACGTACCCGGCCTGAACCAAAGGAACTGTCAACTCAGTAAAAGAATCAGTGTGCAGAATGGCGCTGAATTCCTTGAATAAAGGGCAAGTCTCCTGAGAGCCAAAACGAAAGACATTGAGAGAGGGATCCCAACACCGAATGGCAGCTCGAAGTAGGCCCTCATTCAAATTCATCCGTCAGAAAGAAAAGAGATCATTTAGTCTAAAACACTCAAAGTTGAGCCTATTAATGCCGGAGAGGGTATCCATCCATTGAAAAAGGATTTGGGAGCTAATGGGGGCTATTTGAGAAAGAAGTAAAGAAGAGAAAATGGTGTTTTACAGAGTATTGGGGGAAGAAAGTGGTATAAATAGGGGAATAAAACTGTCCACCCACTCGCGGCACTCGATAAAGCAGAACGACACTTCGTTGAGTGCCGTTGAGACCTAACCGAATGGTGTTTCACTGAATGTCGCTGCGGCACTCATTGAGTGTCGCTGAGACCTAACCGAGTGCCGTCCTGAGCCTCATTTTGGCCAGGGTTTGTTTGTAATTATTCAGCCCACTTGCAAACAAAAGAGAGAATAAATGTGCGCATCATGCAACACGTACAAGCAATATCAGACCATGGTCACATACACTCATTTCATTTATTTATTCATTCATGCATTTACAGAAGCATTCAAGGTTAAAGTAAAGGAGGGACCAAGCTATGGTCCCACATACGGCAAAATATATATACCAAGCATAATAAAAGGACCAAGCTATGGTCACACATACGATGAATAACAATAAAAAGCATAACAGATAAAGGCAAGTGCCTGTCCTACCGGCTATCCTGAAGTCGTCATCAAAAGTAAGTATGTGCATGTGTATATATAATCATCCAGATAAAGTATGAGTCCTCTCCAGAAACACTCAAAAAAAGAGAGAGAGAGAGAGAGAAAGAAAAGTCAGCCCTGGCCCCGGCCTCGAGTCTGGAGAGTGACGCGTCTGAGGGGCTCCTCCTCCGACTCTGTCCCACTCCCGCCACCATGGCCTCTGTCTCCACTGCTGCCCCTACTGTCACCTCCGCCTCGCCCCGCACCTCTAGGGGCACCGCTACCTCCAGGAGAATCGCTAAGGGGGATGCCGAACTGCCAGAGCCGCTGCTGAAGCTGCCCCACTTGCTGGGACAAGACTCTGATCTCCTCCGTCTGAAAGGAGAGAAGATAAAAATGTTGAAAGAATAAATAAAATAATGAGAATAAAATAATAAAGATTGTACCTGGGCCCTCAACTGAGCCGCGACAGTCGCCCGAGCTCCCTCAGCCTAAAAAAGCAAGAACCAGGAATAAAGATTAGTAAAGTGAGAAACAATTAAAAGTCAAAGTGAAAGGCGAGGATAAGTTTCTTACCATCCACTCTCGCCCGAGGACCCACTACCGCATGCTGTGGGCATACATCAAACCCTCATCTGCATAAGCATGCGGAACGACGTCACAGTGAAGAGGAATAGTAGGGGCACCATGAGAGAGCCAGGGGATCGTCGTTGAGAAAGGCTCGTCAAACAAGACAATCAACATGGTCCAATCCCACTCGGGTAAGGCAGGAGGACGAGCAGCAGCAGCAGGAACAGGCTGCAAACAAAAAGAATAAAACATAAATAAAGAATAAAAGAGAACTTATAAAAGATTGAAGGAATCATTTACTCACCCGAGTCACTTCCATCAGAGGGAAGTTCGGCATCAGCTTAGCAGCACGGAAAGCTGCGTATCATGGGGGGGGGGGGGGGGGGGTCCACGAAGTCGCGGATGCCCAAGCCAATCAGAGCAGCTGTGAGCGCACTACCCTGAAGCGTGTCCGTGGCTCTCATAGAATCCGGAGGACAGTGTGGTACGAAGAACCCGGGAGCCGCCAAAGACTGCCTCGTCACCCTCTCTCCCAAATACCACGCTCGGGCTTATGGCCCATCTAGTATACTTCTCATAGGGTTATACCCAGCCGACTGCTGGATCCCCGCAGGAGCGTCAGGAAGCACCCTAAGCCATGGCTACCAGTGAACGTGCTGCTCCCTCAGATTCATCAGGAAGTTCCTGAACGAAATAAAATCGTGGGCCCTAGTCTTCTGCCCGACTCTATCCTTCGCCCATTTCAGCCCCTGGGGCATGATGAGGGCGTCAGCATCGCATATCTCAGGGGACATCATGCGAAGATACTCATGGGACCAGATCTGCAATACAGAAAATGAAAGAAAAGAGGAGGCATGAGTCTCACAATTTAAATAATTTTTTAGTGTGTAATAAACAGTAAAATAAAGAAAAAGAAGAAGGTGTACCTCCCACGCCCTCCAGAAGCCACCAGTGGAAGCTGGCCTATCCCGGGAGATCTCGCCCATATGCTTGTACAAGATAGCTAATCCTGCACCAGCCCAATTGTACTCATCAATCCGGTCCAGGTGCTCCAGAGATGCTACTAGGGAAACAGATACCCGGTCACCCTTGGTGCTCAACAGAGAGCACCCCAACATATACATAAGAAAACCCCGGGTCATCTGCTCGTCAGTAAAACCCTGCCGGCCCCTAAACGTATCCATGAACCATCTAGCTGTGACCAGGGACTCCTCCGGGACCACTCCTAGTAGCGGCTCCACCTGGTCCCACTCCGTATCCACGAGATATCACAGAGGCTCCCCTCCAAAGGGGATCCCCGTAATCATCGAGAAGTCGAGCAGGGTCAGGGTCATCTCCCCAAAATCAAAGTGGAACGTGTTGGTGGTGTCCCACCAATGCTCCGCTAAAGCATGTATCTGCCGAAGATCATTTGAGCTCTTCGTCAAGAGCTTAACGAAATCTCTGAACCCAGCGGCAGTGATAAGACCCTTCACCATCTGATTCAGCTCCCCGAACCACTCGAAGCCATGGGCCAAACTCCCGTGCCCTTTCAGCACGTCAGGCAGAAGCTACAAAAGTTGAAAAAATTCAATATCAGTATAAGAAATAAGAATGGAAGGAATGAAACGAAGTAAGAATGAATAAAGAATACAAGTGGATATATATTTTTTTGGCATATATCGCACCCATGTGGATACGAGAGGGAAATAAAGAAATAATGAATAAAAAAAAGGGCCGCAAGCGACACTCAGAAGATTCATAAGCGTAAACAGTTGTGGTTATGAAGAGATAGGTGAAGTTAATGCATTGCATTCATAAATAATGTGGCACGTTTGGAACAATTTAGACGACGATCGCATTTCACAGAAAGTATGCGAAGCATCGTCATGCATCATATTCATAGGGGAAAATATAATGCCAATACAAGTTCAAAAGAGGAGGAACGAGTGAAAGCACGTATACCTGCTGCTAAAATTCTCGTGCGGACAAGTGTTTATCCAGGTCCCGAAGCAGGAAGGAAGGATCAGAGTGGGGAGTGGCCGTATACTTGGCCTTCTTCTCGCTCCTCGAGCCGCTAGCCATGCCCTATTAAAGAGAAAGAGAACGAGGTGTCAATTTCTTTTGAAAAATCAAGAAAGCAACCAAAATAAAGAGGATTTCGAGATTATGATCGAGTAGAACTTACCCGTGAATCTCTTGGATCAATGTGAGGAAAAGAGAGAAAATCTCCATAGAGGATCAAGAATGAGAGAGTTGAGGAGTGAATGAAAAATGATTTGAAACTCTCGGTTTAAACGTTTCTGCCGCTTAGAACAGCACTCAGGGAACCGTGCGCGGCAGTCTCTGAAATGCCATGCGGCACTCGCTGAATGCCGTTACGGCAGTCACAAACTACCGCACGGCAGTCACAGACTGCCGCATTTTGGCGCGTGTACCGCAAGTAAGGCAGTTCAGAAACCCTTCACTTTCTCCCCAAAATTCAAGTTAGGTCCCGAAAATTGAACTCAAGCCCCCAAAATTTGCCCTCAATGCATTTCTGGCCCCAAAATTTGAAAATTGAAATAAATTTGAGCCCATGGGCTCCAACTTTCAAAGATTAAAATTGAATTTGAGCCCGCGGGCTCTAAATCTTGAAATTGAAATAAATTGGAACCCGTGGGCTCCGAATTTTGAAAGTTTGAAATTGATTTGAGCCCATGGGCTCCCAATTGTGAAAATTTGAAATTGAATTTGAGCCCGCGGGCTCTAAATCTTGAAATTAAAATAAATTGGAACTTGTGGGCTCCGAATTTATCTAAATACGATTACCCCATTTTTGAGAATATAACGGATTTGTGTTCTCGATCCTCGTAACAAATTTACGTTGATCTTCGTTTTGGGAGTGTAACGGATTTGCACTCTCGGTTCTCGCAACATATTTGCATAAACCCTCGTCTTGGGAATATAACGGATTTGTATTCTCTATCCTCGTAACAAATTTACGTTGATCCTCATTTTGGGAGTGTAACGGATTTGCACTCTCGGTTCTCGCAACATATTTGCATTAACCCTCATTTTGAGAATATAATGGATTTGTATTCTTGATCCTCGTAACATATTTGCATTGACCCTCGTTTTGGGAGTGTAACGGATTTGCACTCTCGATTCTCGTAACATATTTGCGTTAACCATCATTTTGGGAATATAACGGATTTGTATTCTCGAACCTCGTAACAAATTTACATTGATCCTCATTTTGGGAGTGTAACGGATTTGCACTCTTGGTTCTCGCAACATATTTGCGTTAACCCTCATTTTGGGAATATAACGGATTTATATTCTCGATCCTCGTTTTGGGATTGTAACAGATTTACACTCTCGGTTCTCGCAACATATTTGCGTCAACCCTCGTCTTGGGAATTTAGAAATGCATTTTCTCGACCCTCGTAAATGAATCTTTGCATCAGTCAACATTTGGTAAATCTTCTCTGGATAAGCGCATCATGAAATATGCGTCACATATAGAGGAGACATGATATAGAGTAAGCGCGATGATTGCTCGTTCGAGTTTATTTAAAGAATGCCATTGCATGAGGCACGTGCATCATGACAGGATAGGTGCATCCATCCATATGACTACTTGTGCCTGTATGTGTTTACCCTATGCCTGAATTACGCTTTGGTCTGATTCCTGATGGGATACATAGGCAGTTCATCATGAAGCACGACCGATTAGAATTTTGTTGCGCGCTTGCTTCCTTTTGCAACGTATTTTATGTTTTTTTTCCTAAATCCAACAGTTTGGTCAAAGGCTTGTCTTCACACAGGCTTCGACGATCGCTTGTGATTCGCGTTGCTCCACGAGCTCTGTCGAAGATGGGAAAACTGTAGACACCTCAGTTTTGACCAAACGTCGAATTAAGGAGAATATTACCTCCAGGATCAGAACGGCACTTAGGCCTTTTTGCGGCAGTCACGGGTTGCCGTTGCGGCAGTCTCTGGACTACCGGACGACATTCTGTGAATGTCGCAAATTTCGTTAAATGCCGCAAAGAAATGAATTTTTACTACAAAACGGCAGTCCCTGGAGTTGTCTGCGGCATTCAGTGAAAGTCGTTCCGGCAGTCAGTGAAAGTCGCGCCGACATTCACTGAATGTCGCAGCGGCATTTACTGAGCACTACTCCTATCTCTCCGAGTGCCGCATTTTTATGACAGCCTGTCCTAAAGTAGATCGGTTTATACCTTGAAATGGCGGCGGGAATTAGGGTTTTTGGCTGGGAATTTCCCAAAATAACCCCTAAAGATTGCCTATATATAGAAGGTGTATATCCCATTATTACCAACTTGGAAAAAATGGAATATTAGGATCCCTAGGTTGATTCTCCTTAAATATTTCCCAAATTAAAGAGTAATAGAGAGATTTTGGTTGAGAAAAAGAACTAAAAGAAGAAGTTTGATCATCACTTGGAAGGCTTTGAAGAAATCAAGAAGTTGAGGATACTTAGAGGTAAAGATTCTAAGACTAATTAGTATACTTAGTAGCTCAATCACAATATATAGATACTTAGGATCTTTTAAACATTTTCAAAACCTCTCTTCCCACCTCTTTTCATCACACACCACATATTGTGATTGAGCTTTCATTTCATTAATTTGGATCAAAGTAGTTTAGTGTTTGAAGTTTAATTAAATCTTGAAGTGAACTTTGGCCCCTTTCTTTGATTATGCCTAACTCCTTGGGTTTGTGAGACTTTCAATGTCTTGCTTAGATCCTTGTGTTTAGAATCCTTCAATGTCCTTATGAACTCATTATTCATGAGGGGATTGAAGTTGATTTTGGTACATTGAGTCAATGAGTTCAAACTTCACCCATAGTTTGAGCTCATTACTTTGAGGTTTTATGAAGTTTCTTCTTACTTCATTAAAATCTTCATATATGTATGTCTTTAGTCTCCAATGACCATCAAATGGTAGGAGAAGTGGTTTGAATATAAACTAATCCCTATGGTTTAGGTTCATTGTCTTAAGATTTTATGAAGTTCATTCATACTTCAATGAAATCTCGAAACATCAATGTCTTTAGTCTCCAATGACCATCAAATGGTAGGAGAAGTGGTTTGAATCTAAACTAATCCCAGGTTCATTGTCTTAAGATTTTGTGAAGTTCATTCATACTTCAATGAAATCTCCAAACATCAATGTCTTTAGTCTTCAATGACCATCAAATGGTAGAAGAAATGGTTTAGTTTTAAGTCCAACTCATCGGTTTAATAGTTGGGATTAACAAGCGAAAGTTGAACTTGAACAAATGGTGCAGTGAATTCAATGACCACCTTTGATCAAGGATTTTTAGTTCGAAAGATTGTTGAAACTGAAGGAAACCACTTGGAAAGTGTTTATAACTCAAAGTTCTACCACTGTAATTTTTGTTTTAAGAAGTTTCATGTTTTAAGTGGTTTGATTAAGGGTTTTGTGGAACAACCATAATCTGTCCAGAGTTTCAGAACAGTAACACTCTTTTGAAATAAGCAAATCAGAATCTTAATCTAGCACTTGTTACCCAAAATAATTTTTTCTAAGTAGGATAATGTGTTAGGAAGCTACCCTAAAAAGAAAAAAAGCATTTCTGATTTTTTTACTAGTTTTAGAAAATCGTGCAAGAACTCTGGACAGAGGGTTGCAGAATTCTGAGTGATGTCTGGTTTTTGTCCAATTCCCGAAGATCTAACCGTTGAAACTTTGATTTCTTTTTTGGGTTAAAAACTAGACACACAGAGGCATCTTGTGTCCAAAATTCACCAAGAGAAAACCATGGGAACCATGCTTTTTATTTCTTTGAAGTTCTTATCTGCTCTCAGCAATTTCCAGAATTCTGTGACAGTTTTGATCAATCTTATAAATAATGGCTTAGATATTTTCATGAGTTAAGGTTTAAACCATGTTTCAATAATGATTAGTTAAGCTTGAATTTGAAGTTCAAGTGACCTAAATCAATAAGTACTTCATGATTTCTTCTTGTTCATGTTTACATTCATCCATGTGACTTGACATTCATAGGTAGGATTCGTTTGCTTTAGGATAACTACATTTGATAGATTTAAGCTAGGAGTCTAGGATTGTTATTTAAGATCCAACTTTATACCTCGTATATCATGTGGACTAACCCTTTGTTTTGTAGCGCTATTAAGGTATGGCTTCTTAAAACTCCTCTGTAGTTTATCTTAATTTCTTGATTTTATCGATTTTATGACCTCATGCGCGACACATTAGAATTAGGATCTTGCCTTTTGTGAATATGTGCAATTAGAGACTTTTTTCTAGGATTTTCTTTCATTTGTATGCATTGCACGTTTAATATCGCGGCTGGATCCCGGGTAAGTTCTCTTGTTCCCTATTGCATATCATATTGCTTGCTACTTGAATTATGTGGTTTTTGAATGATATTTTATCACTTGCAATCTTATACCCTTTAGACATGCTTTTGTAATGTATATTTATACATATGTATTAGTTGAGGGCACATTTTAATTAATAATTCAATTAAAAGGATGTTAATTAGAGGCCTATCGCGAGATAGGATGAGAAGGGGTGTTTTAGTCCGATGGGCTCCTTCCCTTCTCATTCCATAATCCCCGGACCTAGTTAATCTCTGGTTTCTAAAAGATCAGTTTTTTGCTTAAAAAATGGTTTCTTAATTTTCCTTTGAAAAATTAAGTGGCGACTCTTTGAATTTGAATTAGAAAGTTATTTTAAAAGTTTTAAGCGTGGGCCCAAATGCCGGTATCCACAGGTGGTGACACCTCAATTATGTGAATAGGTATGTCTCAAGAGAGGAAAGACTCTCCAAACCGAGGATTTACAAAAAATTGAAGAATGAAGAGAGAACCGATGAGATAATGAGAGACCGACGTCCATTTTACGCCGTTCCATCGCCGTCCGATGCCCAATTCGTGAACCAAAGTCGTATTCGGACTCATGAAAGTGAGACGGTCATTTTTATACCTTTTATTTACATTTTAATCGTTGGATTTTGATAGCTCATTCTTATTGGTGACACACGGTTGCTAAAAACTTATAGGATTTACTCCAGAGTAAGAATTGAACAAGAATTGTTAAGGAATTCAGCTTTTTTTTAGCTTATTTGGGGTAGGAATCATATAAGGTGAGTTTTCTAACTAAAACTTAATTGTTCTTAAATGTATTAAATGCTTTAATAATATCTAGAGTTGATAAATTCATGTTTAGAAGCTATGAGGTTGCTATATTGTGAATAACATGTCAACATGTGAATTTCCATGCTTATGTGGTGATCAAAGAACACAGGGGAAATGGTTCATTATTAGGAGTAATAAGGTTGGAGAAGGAGAAGAATCCATTGAAAATGGAAGTCCAAGGAATAGAAGTGTCCACGGGGCCAAGGGAAGGTCTTCGGGTCTGAATAAATCATTGAACCGGAGGTTCGGCGATCACGAATATGAGTTTTATGCTTAGTTGTAACATTGCATATGTTAAGCATTCAATCAGGATTAGATTGCTCACTAAGCGTAGTGCTTAAGAAAACCGTTTTTCTTTTTTGTTGTGGTAAATAAGAACCACCGCAGGTTCGGAGCAATATTCAGAGAGGAAGTGACGTGCTTGGGAATGGGGGAGAGATTTGGGAGCAGTAGTTATGTTATAGCTTGTAACATCGTATAACTCGTAGTTTCGAATTCTTGACTTATGTTGGAAATGTGTATGACTTTGGAGTAAAACTTAGAGAGCCTTATATTAATTTCTATGTTAATGGTTAATATGCCCAAAATTGGTCCAGTAGTCCAGTGCTTCAGGCCCAACCTCGCCAACCCCCAGTGCTCCGAGTCTGACCTCGACTGACCTCTATCCAAACCAAGACATCCACAATTGCCTGGATGAGCACCATCTCGGGTTGTTTCGGACACCTTGGGTCTCCTGGTCCTGTAACTTAAGGCCCTGCCAAAAAAGTAGCCAGACCACTACGTCGGGATAGCATCGTCCAGTCACAATACAGCTCGGGAACAACTCGACTAGCCCAGAGGCGAATCCCAAGCAGCTCGGATTCCAGCAACTTTCTAAGCCAGTTAGGAAATCTTCCAAATACGCATAAACAATTTCCTAATCAAAATAGGAAATCATCCGAATATGCAACTATCATTACAGGTTGTCAACAGTTTCCTAAATGGACTAGAATGCCTTATAAGGGAGGACTCTTCTTCTTGTAAAATGGTCCTCCCACCCCCATTCAAGGGGATCCAATCTAGAATTCGCCCAGAATTTAACCTAACAAATATACTACAGTGTCTAGCCACTCCTGAGAAACCCTAAATGCACGTTGCACGCCCGACCCTTGGTAGTTCCAGTCACCATTGTTGGATCACCAAGGTCCCTACAGTAGTTTTGTTTTATATAGTGGAAGTGCTCAGACACACACGTGTACGTAGGTTCCTTCATTAACAGGGCCGAATCATATACAAACCCGGTCTCTCATTACTTTATCACTGTTTCTCTCTCCTTGATCTACTCTAATTTATCTTTACCCAAAAATTGCATCATCAGCTTGGCACTGTCTGTGGTAAATGACAGATTTCTTAAAAAAAAAAACAAAATCTCATAACTGATTGTCATGCCTCCGAAGAAGGGTAAGAAGGCTGTGCAACAAACTAACCGGGATGTTTCGTCGGCCCCAGTGTCAGATACTGTAGTCCTTACACTGGAGCAGATTAGCGTGACCCTTGCACAGCTCTTGGAGGGCCAACATCAAACCTAGTAGCAGATCAAAGCCTTGCTGGCCCAACGGAATAACCCTTCACAGGCCGGGTCATAGCCCGGGAACGATGAGCGTAGTCGGGAACCGACACGAACCCGATAATGTGCCCGAGCCAACCCAACCCGTGTTGAGGATGCCAGAGACATCATCAATGATAGGTGTGCTACCAGAGGGAGGAGGCGAGAGCACATGACCCAGAAATCAGCCCATGATCACTCGGCCAGGAGCTGAGTGACCTTAGACACACGATCAACCAGAGTTATAGCCGAGCCTCGTCCCAGAGGACAGCACGCCATGAGGAGGAAGCCTCTTCCACTGACCTGACCTACGTTCGGATACCGGCCAGGAAGGTGTGGTAACCCATATCACGAATTTGGATAAATAGATCGACGGAATGGGCCAGAATCCTACTCAGGATTATGTTAACACCAAGACCGAGTCACCATATTCTAGCTAGATCACGAGGTTTCCCATCCCTCGCAAATTTAAACAACCTCATCTAGTTCTTATAACGGCTCGGGAAAGCCCGATCGACCACGTCCGGACCTATAAGGCTCAGATGGCCCTGGCCACCAACGTCGACGAATTGTACTGCCTGGCCTTCCCCGGCACTTTGAAAGGCCCGGCCGCACAATGGTTCTACCCCTGAAACCTTGATCAGTCAAACATTTCAAGGAGCTCAGCAAACATTTCATCAACCAGCTCATAGGTATGCTCGACCGATCGTAACCTGACACCCAACTACTCACTTTCAGGCAGCAGAAGGGAGAGTCGTTGAAGGATTACGTCAATCGGTTCAACCAACAAAAGCTTTAAGTCTACGACCTGAATGAGACAGTCGCCATTACAGCCTTCTGCTCGGGAGTTCAATACACCAAGTGCACCACGTTGTTTCACTGACAACAACCGGCAACCTTGGTTGAACTTACAGAGAGAGTCGGGAAATATGTTGACACTGAAGAATTTCTAAAGACCAAAGACCCCGGGCACGTAAGCGACGAGTCTTCAAGAAGTAAGCGAAATCGAGATCAGCCTGAGAAGAACAATGTAAAGAAGCCTAGTAGTTCTAGCAGTTCCTTCAGTATCCAATGGGCAGGGTCCGACAGCCCTGACCCGACCTCTAGTTCATAGCAGTCAGGGTCCGATAGCCCTGACCCGACCTCCATTTTATAGTAGTCAGGGTCCAGCAATCCCAACATGGCCTCCAATATTACAGTGGCTAGGAGCCCGGTGATCCCGACTGGACCTCATGTCTCCAACAGTCCAGGTAAGCCTAACTACAGTGGTACTTTTGCCTGATCATAGCACGAGGTTCTACAGACTATATCAAAGAGATCCTACTAAGACCTTGAGATCACACCCAAGGCACCAAAAGACCTCGGGATCACACCCGAGGCACCAAAAGGCCCTAGAACTATCAACGTTCTAGGTCGGTTGCCTATAGTAGCTGTTCCCGCAATACTTACCTCAATAAAAGCTTAGGGGGCAAGAGGGAATACAGACTACATGAAGTCATACCGAGTATTTATAGGCCTTAGGGCTAACTAAGTAAAACCCTTATACAACCCGAGTGCCTACAATACTAGAGGCACTAACTCTAATTAGGTCCAAACCGACGATAGATGTGACTAAAGCCTCTTAGGTTGGCCCACGATAGAGGAGTAAAAAAGAGCCTAAAGTAACACGCATTAGGTCTGCTCTACCAACATGGTCAAACTCTTCTACCAACAGTCTTGATGAATGCTTGTTGGGCAAAAGATAACCATCATGGGAGCTAACATAAAAAGGACCCTAAAGCAATACGCTTTAGGTTGGCTTTTTGGTCAATTTTTTCTACCAATAACCTTGACGAAGGTTTACTGGGCAGAAGATAACCATCCTGGGAGTTAGCTTAAAGAAAAGTCTCCAAATTAGGCTAAGTCTAAACTCTTAGCCAATTCCCAAACACTCAAAGGACTCCGAATTGGGCTAAGTCTCAACTCTTAGCTAACTCTCGAGAATTCACCAGACTCAGAAGCTCCAAGGAAACTTCCTCGAGCAATCACAGTGTTACTGATCTTGACCTGATACTGATACAAGGGTGACTCACCAAGATCTATAGACTTTAAATCATAAGGTACATCGCTCCATGAGGAAATCTAACTTTGCAAACATTAGGCAGGGATAAGCAGAACCAACAGATTTCCAAACTTGACTTGATATAGCATCAGGCCAACCTTGGAAATGGGGGGTAGCTGATACGCCCAAAAATGGTCCAGTAGTCTAGTACTTCAGGCCCGACCTCGCCGACCCCCAGTGCTTCGGGTCTGACCCTAACCGACCTTTATCCAAACCATAACATCCATAATTGCCTAGATGAGCACCATCTCGGGCACCATCTCGGGCTATTCTGGACACCTCAAGTCTCCTGGTCCTGTAACTTAAGGCCTTGCCAGAAAAATAGCCCCACCACCAGGTTGTGATAGCATCATCCAGTCACAATACAGCTCGGGAACAACTCGACTAGCCCAGAGGTGCATCCCAAATAGCTCAGACTCCAGTAGTTTCCTAACCAGTTAGGAAATCATTCAGATATGCATAAACAGTTTCCTAATCAGAATATGAAACCATCCGAATATGCAGCTATCATTATAGGCTATCAACAGTTTCCTAAATGGACTAGAATGACTCATAAGAGAGGACTCTTCTTCTTCTAAAAGGGTCCTCCCACCCCCATTAGAGGGGATCTGATCTAGAATTTGCCCAGAATTCAACCTAGCAAATATACTACACTATCTAGCCTCTCCTGAGAAACCCTAAACGCACACTGCACGGTCGACACTTGGTAGTTCTAGTCACAATTGTTGGATCACCAAGGTCCCTATAGTAGTTTTGTTTTATATAGTGGAAGTGCTCAGACACACACGTGGACGTAGGTTCCTTCATTAACAGGGACGAACCACATACAAACATGGTTTTTCATTATCTTTCTCACTATTTCTCTTTCCTTGATCTGCTCTAATTTATCTTACCCAAAAGTTGTATTCAATGGTTGATTCATGAGTAAGTTGTGGTGTTGGACCTTTCCGGCAAGTCCGGATTGGTGTCGTAATCCTTTTGAATGAGTTTGGGGTATAAACAATTTGTTGTAAAGCTTTTGGAACTCATCTTTCCAATGTTTATTACTTTTTATGAAATTAGAAGTTGTATGACTAGTTCTTGCTTAAATGAGGATTAGATCATGTTTTAAAAGTGTGGGAATGCATAGTTATGTTTGCAAACATGTTAATGAAGGTTTTGAATGCTTGGGAACACTTTGAGTTGGTTTTGGAAGTGCCCAAGAAGTTTGACTTGATTTGATATGTTTTAAACTTGTAAAATAGGGGAAAACTGCTAAAAATTGAGTCCTGTAGAATCCGGATCGATTCGAGTCTTGTGCAGATCGATTCAGGGCATCTAGAAGAACATAATAAATGATTAAGCTAAAATCGAATCGATCCAGTTTTGGGGCGGATCGATCCACAGGTCTGTTTTCAGCCAGACGGCTTTTACAAAAGCGGACATAACTCTTCCTAGAATATTCGGATTCGCGCTTCATTTTTTGCATTAAAACCGAGACTCAAAGATCTATCTTTTGATTTAAAATTTGACCATATTTTATTTATGATCCTTTTGCCCTTGGGGCTATTTTGTCACAACAAAGTTCTTTTATGTTGTTTAACACATGTGTTTCTTAGTAATTCACATGTTTCTTTGCTAATTAGTATAATTGGATGCTTATAGCATTGTTACATGTGTCCTAATCCACCCAAGGTGGGTTAGGGTGTGACAATTTTTGGTATCAAAGCAATAGGCTAGAGCCTTTGGGGACGAGTGATGTACGACGCGTAGTATGCACACAATGACACATAGTTGCATAAATATGCATACACTTTTACTTAGCATGCTTTTAATATTGATTAGCATGCCATGTGATTCTTTAAAGTAACGTATGTGTGTGTATAATGCATTGTGGGTACCAGGCATAGTGTTTAGAGGTGAGAACCCAAGTCAAATGGAACAAGTTGAAAGGGCAATCGAAGGATTAGTCATAGTGGCTAAAACTCATGTGGTCGAAGAAAGACCAGTACAACCGAATTTGAATCCTAGGGAGGAAGTTGTTACCATTTTAAAATTTCATAAGCAAAAGCCAACAATATTTCATAGGACAGCTGACCTGATGAGGGCAAACTTTCAGATTTCAGACATGGAGAAGATTTTCAGAGTATTACCGTGTTCGGAAGAGCAAAAAATGTTGCGGCTGATACGTTATGAGGCGCAGTATTGGCGGCATACCAAGCTAGGCTCAGAGCAATCGACCACTTGGGAACAATTTCTTGAGGTATTCAACGAGCAACATTTCCTAGAATCCTTCAACGATCAGAAAGCTCAAGAATTCATGGAATTAGTGTAATGGGGAATGTCGGTTCGAGAATATTTTGGAGCAATACACGAGTCTGGGGAGGTTTTCCGGAGATATAATAAAAATGAGAAGGTAAAAGCGATAAAATTTGTGACAAGGTTGCGAAGTGATATCCGAGGACGAGTGACAGTATTTTCGACCTCAGACTTACTATGGACCGTCGGAATTGATTTACCCTTTGTTTTGAGATTGATTTGAAAGAAAAGAGGTCTGTTGAAAACAGATACAAAGTCGCCACTAGGTCTTTAAGGATCCAAGAAACCTAATTTTGACTCACCCAAATGGATAAAGGGCACCGGCCCTTCACACCAAAGAACTTGGCTCGGGGTTTTGGTACGAGAGAGGAAGGAGCCTTTGTCGGGACTAAAACACCCTTAACTCGCCCCGTCTCTCAACGGGCCTCAATTAGCATCCAAATAATCATATTATACTACGTTTGGTTTGACAATTAATACTATGATAGTATATTACATCACATAAGAATCTTGAAATGGAAGATTTAAAGATAAAATATCATTTATAAGATCTAAGCCAAATATCACACAATGCAAAGGTAAAAGATCACACAAACAAACCTAGGAATATTCGTCTAATCATATATCAAGTAATCATGTTTTCCTAATCTAAAGAGGGACATGAATTGTTCTTGAAACAAATGATCAAAAAAATCAAAATATGCTTAGCAAGCTAGTATGATGCATGTTAATCTTGAGAAAAGAAGATCTCTCAATTCCTGGGACAGATGAGAAAGGAAGATGTGACCGAGGGGGAGCATGAACGTGTGATCAAGTTCATTCCTTATAATCTTCTTAGATTAGGAGCACAAAAACTCCAAATCTTGCATGGATGCAATGTATGATCCTAGGATGTACAAGGTAGTAGTGTGCTTGTGTTCATAGATTTCTAGAATGACTTAGAAGTCTAAAAATATGCATGAATGAATGAAGGATGTCATTATAGGATGTGTACAAGGTAGTATGAACTACTTCCTAAGAGATGAGCTATTTGGGATGCATGTAAACATCTAATCAAAGAGTTAAAGTTAAAACATGCTTGCTGTGAATAGTGGATAAAATAGTGAGCTGATCTTGTAAAAATGGAAATATGGTGTTAGGAATGTTTATAATTCATGGTGTTTTATGGAGATCGTCCTTATTGTGTCTAGAACACATATCAAAAACCCAAATCACTATTAAAGCTATAGATTGAGAGGAATCATATAAAAAAGAGGTTACTTAGGAACATAGTCCGTAATGTCGACTGAAATGTTCTTATAAAATGAAAACAAAACATTTAGAGGCCCATATTATACAGAAAGTACCCTAAGACACTGAAGTTCAAGGGAAAAATGAGTTGGGACCACTCTCTTTGTAAAAGTTTTCTGAAAATCAAGTTGAAAGTCAACCAAAGTTGTTGTGACAAAAAAACAGAATGTCTGGAAGGAATACATGGGTCAAAATGGGACACTTCCAAGTGTTTTCAATTCAGACCAAAAATCATGGATGTTCTATAATGAGTTAGGAAGACTTTCCAAGTGGTCTCATAGTCATCCTTTGAGTATTGAACTCAGAATGTTATTTTAAAGTTGGATAACTCAGTGTTTTGTAGATTTTTTTTGTTGAGAAAACAAGGTTTATTTCATGGAATCCAAATGTTGGGCTTTTAGAGGGGTTTTGAAATAGGGGTTTTAAAAGCACCTTTCCAGCACTAAATGGAGATTAAAAACCACTTGAGATATCAACATCAAACTCATATTAAGAACCTCCAAGATTGTTGGAGAGCATTGCTTTTATTTTGGAAATAAATACAAGAATATATAGGAATGTATTGAAGTTAGAATCATCATCTATTAAACATGTTTTTGAGGTCAAGAGCTACTATCCATAAGGATTCACTCACCTCAAATACCATGTCATCATCTAGATGATGATGAACTAGTAAGAAATCAAAGAAAAATAAAAAAGAAATGAGATAAGGAGAGATGAACATATATATAAACAAGCAAGTAAATAGCAATCAAAAGTTGATAATCATTGAGATATTGGACTTGTAGCTTGGTGTTTCACTCATATATAGTGACTTTGGACATGGAAGTAGATTCCTATCTCATAAATGCTCACAAAAATGGTGGTTGGGTGTATTGAATGTGAAGTAAAGAGGAGTAATGAAGTAAAAACGAGGTTGGGAACTCACTTTCTTGTTGAAAATCTAAGAAGGAAGCCTTCTTTCTCTCTATTCTAACCTTATCTCTACAACTTCTATAAACTTACATTTGCCACCCCCAAAATGAATAGTCAAGGGGGGTTTATATAGGCCAATTTGGGGGGAATTTGTGATTTAAAAAGTGCTCCCATTGGTCCCAAATATCTTTGAACATAAAACTATGTCGTTTTAGTTTTCAATTATTCAATTTAGGGCCACAAAACAAAATTACAAAAAATGGACTTCTAGGAGAGAGTACAGCGGCAACACTAGGCCTGTGCTACAGCGGTAGTAGGCTAGTGCCACGGTGGCACTGCTCCTCAGTCGCCCAAATTATTCTGTTTAGGGCCCCAGAGGTTCCGGTATTCGTGAAAAGGCCCTATTTCGTCCGAAATTCACAAAAATGCGTACGAACTCCAAACTAGGATTGTGATATACCGTTGAAAAGGTAATGGAGTCTACTTTTCCTAAAAAAAATGTTTTGGAGTCAGGTCACTTTGAAAATTTTTGTGGTATTCGATAAAAGCCGATTTGATCGCCTTTTTCACCTTTGGAAATTCATAATAAATTCATTTTAAATCCAAAAATTATGTGCGATATACCGTTAGAAAGATATTGACCTCTAGTATCCATGAAAAATATTTGAAAAATGATACGGTGCTATGGTTTTAAAGTCAACTTTTAGGTCAAATTGATCAAACCTGGGATCTCCAAAAAGTTCTGGGAACCTCTTGGAGCTCTGAAGGGCTGACGTTTTCGTCCAATTTTATTTTAAAACTCATTTTATTACTTTTCACATGATCTAGGGTGATCTCAGAACTTTTGGACAAATTTAGATGATTTTGGTCAAATCCTGGTCAATCTAGTCAACAGGGACTTTCCAGGAACTTCCGGGACTTTTGGGGGTCTCTGGGAACTGACGATTTCATCTTATTTTGCTTCAAAACTCGTTTTATTACTTTTCTTATGACGTAGATTGTTTCCAAAAATTTTGGTCCAAATTTGGGAGTGTTTGATCTTTTAGGGGCATTTTGGTCATTTGTACCACTTTTTGAGCATTTTGAGAGAAAAAACTAACTTCCAAAAGTCCTTTTTGAGTCTTCTTCGATCATTGTGAACCACCAAGCTATGGGTCTCCTAAATCTGATTACCGACAAAATGGGGTGTCTACAGTTTGCCCCTCTTTTGCATAAACTTGCGAGATAACGCATGTCGCAGGCGAGTGCTAAAGCTTTGAAGAGACAAGTCTTTTTGGAGGCTATAGATTTAGGATAAAAAGCATTGCAAAGATGCAGTGATAGAAAAAACATGATGCTGAGGCCGGTGCTGGTCGCGCTCTGCGTGAGTTGCCTACGTATCCCCGAGGGAATCAGACCAGGACGTGGTTCGGGGCTTAAGGGAACAAAACACATA
This sequence comes from Hydrangea macrophylla, assembly GCA_033977485.1. NCBI lineage: Eukaryota > Viridiplantae > Streptophyta > Magnoliopsida > Cornales > Hydrangeaceae > Hydrangea > Hydrangea macrophylla. Next base: position 98,372,139 of record CM066996.1, on the reverse strand, counting down.
TGTATAACAAGACATGCAGATGCTATGCTAGGAGGATGATATGAAGTGCAGGGATGGCAATGGGGCAGGTTTTTCGGGTTCCCCGCCCCTAATAGGTAGGGTATGGGGTAGATTTTCACAACCCGAGTCGGGTTCGGGTCGGGGGTAGGGTCGAAAAACCCGAACCCGCCCCGAATATACTTATATTTACATTATTAACCCTCAATAATTATGTGTATTACCCTTTTACCCTGCTAGTATAAATACAAAACAAAAGTTTTAGGGCTTTCATATTTCTCAATGGACATTTCGGCGCCTCTCTCTATATGTATCTGTTCAACCCTCAAGTTCTCTCTCAAGACTCTCAGATTCTCTCTCAAGACTCTCAAGTTCTTAACCCTCTTCTCAAATCTCATAGAGGACTATTTCTTTCTCAAATTTCAAAACATAACTTCCCAAATCAGGTAAATTTTAACCCTATCTTCCCCAAATCTGTTTGTATAATCGTATGTAGTGTGTGTTTCACCATGTATGTGTGTGTGTGTTCGTGTGTATCAGTGTGTGTTCATGTGTGTGATTGTGTCACTGTGTGTTCTTGAGTATCAATGTATCATTGTATGTGTTCTATATATATATATATATATATACAGATTTGAGCCTCTTTTATTCACACGTCTATATATATGTGTGTGTTCCGTGTATATATATATATATATGTATGTATGTATAGATGAATCTGAACATTTATGTTAAATTTTGTTTGAAAATTTTACGAATCTCTATAAAATCTGAATATATTTTAAACTTTGTTTGGAGATTTTACCAATATATGTAAAATTTGAGTATATTTTAAACTTTGTTTGGATATTTTGAAGATCTCTCTCTCTCTCTCTAGTGAATAATTTTTGATTAAATGTGGTTAGATGTGGCATGTGGGTGATTAGGTCAATAAAGGGGGACAAATTGCATTTTTAATTTTTTTTTAATTTTATTTTCTAAAATCTAACTCTTAATCGGGGCGGGGCGGGGCGGGGCGGGGCCGGGGTTAGGAAGAGGCACTATGCAGGGCTGGGCAGAGGCGGGGGATGGGCGGGGCAGGGGCGGGGTATGCAGGCCCCGTCCCATACCCGCCCCGTTGCCATCTCTAGATGTGACATGAAATGTGTCCTGTACCCTATCATGTCTAGTGTTCTGATCCTAGTATAAGATGGTGCTACGGGGTGTGCGTCATTCCGAATGGACTTATGTTACGACTGTGATGCAGTGGCTGACTTGGACAAAGACACCAAGGTTTGGAAGACTCTGGGTCTTGGGGCAAACTTCTCAAACTTCTGGAGGGGTGTTTTGCAAATGGAATGGGTCGGACGCGGGGTCCTTGAAGATGACAACTAAAGATAACCAACAAGTGAGCAAGCTCATGATAACTGAGAGTTGGGGAAACTTGTAATAACTGAAATGAGGAGGCTCACGATAAGAGAGAAAGCTCACGATGACCAATGGGTGAGAAAGCCTATGATAATGGACGGGGAGTCGTGAATACATAGTGCTCGGCCTGGGAGCCGCTGTATTCTATATGTGGGTGGTGTTTTGGTTAATCGGGATGACCTATTCAGAAAGTTGGTTTAGATTTCTGTTAGCTTCTACTGGGGATCGTGGGGGACTCTCCGGGAATCTCTCTTAACTTCTGACCAAGAACCAGGATCCATCTCCGATTTTCTCATGGTTGATTAAATTCTGCTGACCCAGAACTAGGACCCTTCTCTGAATCTCTCAAGGTTGATCAAATCTACTAAGGCTCAATCCAAAAGAGTCGGTTAGAGCCTTCGGGAACTGATTTCTTCTTGTATTTGTCGGTTGGGGATGATCTGGATCCACTGTGGATTTTTTTAACTACTTTTCTTGATCAGGAACCAGGATTCAAAATTGAATCTCTCGCGGTTGATCAATTTCTGTGATGGTCATTCCGAAAAGCCTGTTCAGGTTTTCGGGAGCCATCTTCTCTCTGTAATTGTCCTCTGGGGATAAATTGGATCTACTGGGGATAAAATCTTGTAAAATTTGAGTAAAATGAGTCACTGGGGATAATCGTGGGCTGAAATAAACCAAAACGGGTTAAAATGGGCTGAAATAGAGCAAAGCGGGGCTCATAGGGAGCAGTGACGCGGTGGCACTGGGCCAATACCGTGGCGGCAGTTGGCCAATGCCGCGGTGGCACTGGGTGGCCGGACTCCATTGTTGTATACCTTGAGTTTTTTTTATTTATCATTTTGGGCTCGTAATGTATCGATAACTTCTAAATGATAACATAAATGGCGTATATGTTCATATTGTAGGTGCTTTGTAGTTCCAGGTGTTGGCGATGCTGTTCCGCTAGGCGAGTACTATGAAGATGAGATCGTTGATGAGGAAGGCTGGGGCTTCGCCAGTTGAAGAGGAGTTCGTGTTGCTGAAGCTGTTCGGTTCTTGCTGGGGATTTTATTATCTATCATTTATTATGTTGTTGTTGTTGTTATCAATCATTTGAACTTAGACTTCTGTTTCTTTTGAATTTGGATGACTATAATATATTAGTATGTATAATGGAGATTGTAAGACTCTGATATTGCTTTCGCAGAACTTAGAACATTTTCTTTGCTATTACCACTCTGATATTTTATATTTCATTGGTACTTGGACAATCATGCCATCTGTAACTTGTTGCGAGCCTACGGGTCTGATAAGGAAGCTTAGTTCTCTTAATTATCGCAACGCCGGCGCGTGACAGATCTTCACGGACCACAAGAGTTTAAAGTACATATTCGCACAATGAGACTTGAACATGAAACAAAGGAGATGGTTAGAATTGATGAAGGATTACGATTTTTGAATTGAGTATCATTCGAGGAAGGCCAATGTAGTAGCCGACGCTTTAAGCCAGAAGATGAAAGGGAACTTAGATGACGAGCTAACTAAGCAAAAGGAATTGGTCAAAGAAATTGAATGGTTGGAGTTAGATGTCATTCCAGAGATAAATGACGGTGATTATAGCTCACCTAGACATTATAAATGAGATCAAGGTAGGGCAATTCAATGACTATTACTTATACAAAATGAGAGACGAGATACCTTTAGGGAAATGACCTAATTTACGTTAGAGCAAGGAGTGTTGATGCTTGGGAATCAATTACGTGTGTGCCAAATTTGAAAGAATCGAAAGAGAGAATCCTAGAAGAGCCACATAGTACCAAAATATTCAGTTCATCCGGGAAGTAACAAGATGTACTGGAACTTGCGAGAAAACTTTTGGTGGAGAGGTATGAAGTAGGAGGTTGCTAAGTGTGTTTTAGAGTGTTCCGTATGTCCACAAGTTAAGGTAGAGTGGAAATGGGATGAGATCACGATGGATTTTGTTTTTGGATTTCCACAATCACTTAACAAGAATGATAAGATTTGGATTATAGTTGACCGACTGACAAAGACGACTAAACCTTCGAGGTTAGCAGAGTTGTATGTGAAAGAGATTATGAGACTACATGGGGTCCCAATAGTGATTATATCGGATTGCGATAGTAGTTTTACATTGAGGTTTTGGGGAAGTCTGCAAAGGGCTATGGGTACGAAGCTGAGTTTCAGTACTGCTTTTTATTCTCAGACCGACGGGCAGTCAGAGCACATAAATCAGACGCTAGAAGATATGCTTAGACTTTGTGTTCTAGACTTTGGAAGTGATTGGGAGAAATACTTGCCACTAATCGAGTTTGCCTACAACAACGGTTTTCAGTCAAGTATCGGAATGGCAACTTATGAAGCTTTGTATGGGTATAAGTGTCATTCACCTATTTGTTGGACCGAGGTCAAAGAAAGAAGATTGATAGAACTTGAAATAATACTGTAACACTCGTACCCGAAAAAGAAAATTTTATGTGGTATTAGTATGCGTTAATTAACGATAATTAATGCATAAAATGATTTAAGGAGGGGTTATGAACCCACAAGTAAAAAGGTGTTCAAACACAAATGAAAGTTCTGTGAAAGGCAAAACTGGTATAAATGTAGGGCCCAACGAGGGTCTAATTAAAATAATTTGCATTTTGATGTCATTATATGTTTATATGAGTACTTGTTTAAATGCTTAAAGATATTACTATGTCTTATGATAGGTAAGGGGACCAGTTTGGGTAATCATGTGAGGGCGTATTTGATGCAATTCAAAATTTATAGGTTTTATAGAAACCTTGTATTATATGTGGGATCACGTTTGAGACCCACGTGGGACTTAGATTAAATCCATTTAGAAAAGGTGGGTAGTTAATGTAATTAACATGGGGGTTTCATAATAAAGCTTAAAGAAATTGGGCTGAGGTAAATTGAAATATAAAAGGTGCATGTCAACACATATGCATGAAGCATATGTATCTCTACCATACCAAACACAGCTGGGAGTTCATAGTATTGAGAGAACCAAGAGCTCTCGACGAAGACGACGACACTCCGATAACGTTTGACGACGTTCCTTCGCCGATAGACACCAAATTTTTGATCCGAGACCATTTTTGGACTCATGGAGGTAAAAGGATCACATGCACATAGTTTGTTTTTATTTTTGGCAATGTTTTTCCAGCGACTTTTCTTGATAGACGATGTTTGTTTTATCAAAATTATGTAGAATTACTCTAGAACAAGAATTGGGTTTGGTTCTAGCTTGAATCGAGATTTTAGGAGCTTAATTGCATATAAATCGAAGAAGTGAGTGTTCTAATCCCAAAATTGGGTGTTTTCTTATGTTAATGTGATAATTGATGCTTTAGAATGCTTAATTCATGATTAGTATGCCAAGCATGTGATTTAAGTGAAGTTTATATATCAATTATATGAAAAATTGTCATGGTTATGTGATTAGTTGCTTATATGCCTATATGGATCAAAGGGAAGTCAAGTAGTGGTCACCATTTATAGGTCCCATATGTAAGGGATAGTAAGCCCTCAATGAGCGGGGTGTGGTGACGACCACGATGATGAAACGGTGATGCCTTCGGGATCACAAGAGTGTGTAATACGCTATATGCGATAAAAGAGTGAGAAATTCCGGAAACCACTGTCACTATTAAACTCTACAACAACTACTATATATGCTTAGGACAATAACTCTTTGAAAAAGTGTACATTATCGGAAACCATGACTCTTTTTCTTATAATATGTATTAGAGCACACATATTAAATACCATATACCTTCAAACGCCTTGCAAGTTCTGTATTACCAAATACAGAGCACTTAGTTTTTGCTAGAAGTGTGCAAGACATTTCTCGTTTATAATGCATGGCAATGCAAGTTTGAATGAACAACAATTGACTCCTGGTTTGATTATTAAAATGGTATTTCCATCCAAGAGAGTAAAAATAGTTTTACTTTTACCCAGATTGGTCGTTGATGTTGTCGAAGCGAACCCCTTCAAGATATGAAAATTTGTGCCTTCGTGATGACACGTTGACTATCCTGCCTTCTTGGCTACTTTCACATGTTGTTTTCTTCATGCTTTCTAACAACAAATTTGTCAAAAGAAAATGACCTACAAGCAGATACACGCACTCCCTTAAAACTAATCATCCCTTCATTGAATTCACATAATGAAATGATAGCTTCATTAAAGCTTAACATCATGATTGTTATATCTAAAACCATATGGATAATCACCAAAGAAACCTATTATTTCTAAATCATGCATTACAAAACCATGTTACCCAAACTAAAAAAATTTATGGAGTACCAAAAGAACTAGGTAATAGTTAAAATCCAAAAATGTATTGTCATCCAACCCAACCAAAATGATCCATCTCTGCATACTAAACAACAAATGAAGCAATGTTTACCTATATGGTTAGTTGCAAACTGTAGCTTTATGTTATCTTTTGACAGCTTGAATGGTGTTGCCATAACTCCTGCATTATTACTTGAAACAAAAACACAAATGATCTCCATATTAGTATATACAAGTACGTAGTTATAACTTACTTTATTCACACCTATCATGAAGAAAAAAAAGGATTTAACTCGAAAAGCAACACATATGCACCTTTTTGGTAATGCACATACTTAATAAAATTGTGAAGAGTTCAACAATTTTGAGGAGATTTAGAGGAAGACCCGAGGAATTAAAGTCTGATGCAAAATTCCTCACTGATGCAAATGAACATTGATCCAATTCTATGGCATCAAATTTTGCAGTTGGGATTTCTTTAGTTATTGTTTCTTTGACCTTCCTTTCAGCAGAAACATCCCTGACACCCATAACTACATGGACGCCACGCAATGCCAGAACACGCGCAGTTTCAGTGCCAATACTACTTCATGCTCTTGCAGTAATAATGCCCATAAGTAAACACGGCCAGCTTTGCCAAACATAGCTTTATATAACATGTCCATATATCATATACCTTGTACTTATAACAAGTTTGTAAGGATTTGCATGTTTAGCATACAAATTATTTGATGTATAGTAGGATTACCATAATCTGGAAAGATGAAGTAGTTAAAGTATGTAGAACAAAGTATTGGGCATTTCTATTTGCCATTTTCTATTGCATCAAAAAATTACCTGAATCGCCAAATTGAAAATGGAAGTTTGGGTGGCTTAACTAATTTAAAGACCCAGAGAAATTTTTTTCAGCACAACTGACACATCAATGTTGGAGAATGCATATTGATATGATCAATTACCCTCATCTCATGCTTAAAAAGTATTTTAAAAAAATAAGCTAAATTTTGGAGATAAATCTGCTAAGACAACTTGGGTAATCACATTATTGTCTACTGCTATAATTTGATTAAGCTATGGGTGTAATATATCGGAGTTGTTGAGCAGATCATTGAAAATACAAATATAAGATAAAAGAATTGACTCAATTGAGTAAATAATACATGCATGGCCTCACAAAAGAGAAAAGGAAAGTAAAGTAATATATGATCAGAAAATTGAGACAAGGGCATGTAAGAATAGATGGTCACACCCAGCTTTTAAACCACCACAAAAACATAAGTAGTTTACATGAATTGTTAAAGAGTGAAAAATACACTGATAACCTCAAAAATGGATTGGTTTCGAATTATGGGCTAAAGAAGAAAATTGAACCTGTAACTATGGTAGTAAGACCAATGCCATCAATTCCTTGAGTAACTTCCTCTACTATTGAGGATGATGAGAACCTAGAAGCCCCTTTTCTGCTTAACACCCACATTCTCTTATAAAAACTCCAAGATTTAGCAGTGATTCATGGGGATAGCACAAAAGATCAATGCAAAGATTGAGTCCAAAGTTTTCAAAATTCTATTTTTCTTTTTACTTCCAAAAAAAAGGATTTACATAAATCTTCTCAGAAATTTGGGGGAAAAAATAGCTCAAAAGATTAATTGCCATTACATAGAAGGAAAAGAATAGATTAAATAAACAAAATTAATTTACATTAAAAAAAAGGGGAAGAATACCTTTGATAGCTCCTCAAAAAACAAGAACAAGAATCTCTTGGGAAAAAAGAAAGAAAGAACAAGAACAAGAACAGGTTAAAGAACTTCAAAACAAGTACTAGTCATCATTCAATATTCAAGAAGAGAAAGCTCCACAAATCTGAAATGAGAGTGAGAGAGAGAGAGAGGGTACCTTGTAATCGAGAGAGCGAGAGAGGCTTGGAACAAAGACGGTGGAGGCGGAATCGGATCGTGGTGGCTGTGTGTGGTGGCTATGGTCGATCATCATGGTGGAGAGCGGCAGTGGATGAAGGTGGAGGCGGTGGGTATTGATGGTGGCTGTGGCGGCTCGTAGTTTAGGGTTTCAAACCCCTCTTAGTATAGAGAGAGACAGAGAAGGGCGATGAGAGAGTACCTTTTTTTTCGAGGAGGATGAGAGAGAGTACTTTGTAAACTGTTTTGTTATAATTAGGTGATAAAAGAAATAATAAAATCTTAGTGTCTTATTTACAAATTTGTCACCGTGTTTTCACTTTTGCATTTTATATTTACAGAAATGCCACCGCAATTACATTTTATTGAAAACGTTTGACCTTTTATAAAAAAAATTCTAACGGATTTTGATATTTCTACTGGACTTTTACCGTTAGAAATTTGTAACGGTAATTATCCATTAGAAATATCAAGATCAGTCCGCAAGAAATTTGTCTATATGGTGTAGTGCTAGTTCTTCAATTAAATGTACAAGGATTGTGTATTTAAATGTTTTGGAAAGACTTAAAAAATGTTGTAGATATGTTTATGGGTGTTTTGGGAGGTGTTTCCAAAAGTTTTCATGTTGATTGGAGTTAATTGTAGAACTTGGGAATGTTTTGAACTGATTTAAACCGAGTTTTAGAAGTAGAAAAACTCATCTGCAAAATCTGGATCGATCTGGGTCTGGTGCGGATCGATCCAGGGCATCTAGAGAAGCAGAAAATGACAATCTGCTAAAACCGGATTGATCCGGTTTTGGGGGCGGATCGACCCGCTAGTTTAGTTCAGCCTGCAAAAGATGTATGACCATGCCCACTCTGATTCACGAGTTTTTGAACTTTACCAGGACATCTCCCATGCCTCTCAGGCTGCTCTAGGACATTCTGTCTCTGAATTCTTCAACTATCTGCAGACCCGGTGGAAGGAGTTAGCTCAATATGATCCCATCAGTGATTTTCCCAATGATGGTGATGTTGAAGTCAAACGGCTCGATCGTCGGCATACGTACCAATTTTTGATGGGCCTAAAACCAGAGTTTGAGGCCCTCCATACCCAGATCCTAAATACTGTTCCTATGCCCTCTTTATTTGAGGCTTTTGCTACCGTTGAGGGAGATGAACGTCACTGTCGTTTATTGTCACTGTCACGCCCCGACATAGCATAAATAAGGAAAGCGTTTAATTTCCTTTATGGACCCATAGGTCGTAACAGTTTGAAGGATCGATTCCGTCCCAAACGTCAACAACAAAAACATAATAATCATAGCAGAGCAATCAAGGCTTACAATGTTTTTCTAACTTAATAGTTATTACAGCCCGGGGTCTCTAAAGGCACAAACCGCCTTACATCAAAATAATAACTTAACATCTATTACAATCATCCTTATTACAAAACAGTTCATAAATTAAAGCATAGGATATTGATAACAGTTCTATCTTCCAAAAGCAACCGTTCTCAGTTAGCATAGTCATAATGTTCTGCTTGATCAAAACTTGAAAAGCCTGAAAACGAATGTCCAGAGCGCATCGACGCCGTCAGCTTCAAGAAGCTGATGAGTATTAAAAACATAACTTTGAATGTAACACATACTCATTTACCATTTTCAAATTCCTATTTAATTCAACAAGTTTACATTAAAGTAAAGAGTTCATTTTAGAAAACAACCACGATATCATTGGAAAGCTATAATTCACATATATGAGACCGTGTATGAAAACAATGCACCATCTCATCTTACCGACTCTTTTCTCTCGACAAACACAACCACCAACTCTCTCACACCAGTATCTTTGAAATACTCCGATAGCCACACTTTAGCACAAGGGTGCCAGGGAATGTCCAGTTTGCCTCACACTTTAGCACGGGGTGCCAGGGAATGTCCAATGCCTCACACTTTAGTACCTAATCCGCCTCGCAAATGCATCACACAGTATCTAGACTCGGGTACCAGAGAATGTCCGTAGGACACACTTTAACACTACCATGGGTGCCAGGGAATGTCCAAGTTCGGCTACACACACTTTAACGCTTCCATGGGCATCAGGGAGTGTCCAATTTTGCCACCGTCGCATTTCAAAGACACTCTAGCCGCAATCTCAACCACAACACACTATGGTACTCACTTACCAGGGAGTGTCCACAACACAATCTCAACCACACACTCTATACCACACTGACCATTACTCTTTTCCACACTGACCAACATTCACACTCACCATGCTGTGGATATCGGGATTCCACCTCTTTTTGTTTGTTTTGTTTTAAAACTTGTTTGAAATTGATCAAAGGAAGAAAATGGTCTATTGAAAACAGATACAGAGTCGCCACTTGGTCTTTAGGGAACCAAGAAATCCAAATTTGACTCACCCAAACGGATAAAGGGCACTGGCCCTTCATAACCAAAGAACTTGGCTCGGGGTTTTGGTACGAGAGAGGAAGGAGCCTTTGTCGCGACTAAAACACCCTCAACTCGCCTCGTCTCTCGACGGGCCTCAATTAGCATCCAAATAATCATCTTATACTATGTATGGTTCGATAATTAATACTATGATAGTATATTACATCACATAAGAAACTTGAAATGGAAGATCTAAAGATAAGATATCATTCATAAGATCTAAGCCAAATATCACACAATGCAAAGTGAAAGATCACACAAATAAACCTAAGAAAAATCGTCTAATCATGTATCGAGTAATTAAGTTTCCCTAATCTAAAGGGGACATGAATTGTTCTTGAAACAAATAATCAAAGAAATCAAAATATGCTTAGCAAGCTAGTATGATGCATGTTAATCTTTGAGAAAAAAAGACCTCTCAATCCCCGGGACGGATGAGAAATGAAGATTAGATCGGGGGAAGCATGAACGTGTGATCAAGTTCATTCCTTATAATCTTCTTAGATTAGGAGCCACAAAAACCCCAAATCTTTGCATGGATGCAATGTATGTATCTAGAATGTGCTAAGGTTGTAGTGTGCCTTGTGTTCATGGATTCCTAGAATGACTTAGAAGTCTAGAATGTGTATGAATAAATGAATGAAATCATCATAGGATATGTACAAATGTATTATGAACTACTTCCTAAGACATGAGCTAATTTGGAGTGCATGTAAGCATCAAATCAAAGGATGGAAGTAAAAGTATGCTTGCTGTGAATAGTGGACAGAACAGTAACATGATCTTGTGAAAATGAAAAAGATGAGTTAGGAATGTTTTCAATGCATGATTTTTTATGGAGATCTTCCTTATTGTGTCTAGAACACAACACAAAAAGCCAATCTTTAATAACTATCATATATTGAGAGAAATCATATAACCAATGGAGGTTACTCAGAAACAGAGTTCGTACTGTCGACTGAAATGTTAGAAAATCTTAGAAAATGAAAACAAACGATTTGGAGGCCCATATTATACAGAAAGTTCCCTAAGACATTGAAGTTCAAGGGAAAAATAAGTTGGGACCACTCTTTTTGGAAAAGTTTTCTGTAAAACAAGTTTAAAGTCAACCTAGCTGCTGTGACAGCTGAGGCAGAATGTTTGGAAGGAATGTTTGGGCAAGAATGGACCCTTTTCAAGTGCTTCCAAGTCAAGCCAAAAATCATGGATGTTCTATAATGAGTTAGAAATACTTTCCAAGTGGTCTTGTATTCATACATTGAGTATTGAACTCACAATAATTCCTTGAAGTTAAATGACTCAATGTTTTGAGGGTTTTGAGAAAAACAAGGTTTATTTCTTGAAATCAAAATGAGGGGTTTAAGAGGGGAGGGGGGGTTGAAATGGGGGTTTTGAAAGTATACTTCCAGAACTTGGATGAATATTCTAACTACTTGGAATATCAATCCCTAACTCATTTCAAGAACTTCCCAAGTATTTGCAAAACATGATTTTATTTGGAGACCAAACTCAAGAATCTATGGGAGTATGATACATGAGAGGATAGATGATACATGATATGATATAGCATGCTAAAAGTGGTAAAGAACATGTTCATGGGATATGGGTTCATCTAGATCCAAGAGAGTGTTGCATCAAAGTGTGAAAGTCAAAAAAATGATATGCTCTGAATAGTGGACAAACTGTATGCATTACTTTGTAACATCATGATGGGAGGTATCACAGATTGTGTCTAGAAAACAACCCAAAAAGCCAACTCAATAGCTATCACAGATTAAAAGAAATAAATCAGAATGTACACATGACTCAGAAACAAAAGCTGCACTGTTGACTGATTTTGTATGATTTTTCATAAATCAAAGAAAGGGTTTATGATGACCCATTATATACCAAGGGTTTCCTAAGACATCCAAGTTGCATAAAAAAAATAGAAAAGATATATGTACAGTGACGAAAACATCCAGAATAAGTGCAAGAAGTCAGGTTAACATTCTGTGAGAACAGAGGCAGATTATGAATATGAACTTCTTAAATCCGAAAATAATACTTTCACATCTCTATAATTGAGGGAAATATTGGAGACAAACTATGATGTCTTAGGAAGATTTTCCAAGTGGTTTCATCATCATAACTCAAGTATTTAATTAAAAATAAATCTTTGAATCTGAAAAGCTCACTGTTATGGATCATTCTTGAAGAAAATGGATTTGGGTTTTAAAATAGAGTTTGAGTTCTTGATTGGGGGTTTTGAAATGGATGTTCAAAGCATGAACTTAAACTCTTGAGATGACCATGTGACCACTTAGAACCTCATCCAACCTTGAATCATTAAAGAACTCCCAATATTATTGGTGAGATTCATTTTTATTTTGAACATAACTTCAAAGATACCTTGGAGGTATTGAAGTTATAATCATCATCTATCAAACATGTTTTTGAGGTCAAGAGCTACTATCCATAAGGATTCACTCACCTCAAACTTCATGTCATCATCTAGATGATGATGAACTAGTAAGTAAATAAAGAAAATAAAAAAGAAATGAGGTAAGAAGAGATGATCATTGTATATAAGCAAGCAAATGAATAAATCAATAAATGATAATCAATGTGATATTGGACTTGTAGCTTGGTGTTTCACTCATAGATATAGACATTTGGACATGGAAGTAGCTTCTTAACTCAAAAATGCTTAGAGAAATGGTGATTGGGTATATTGATGATGAAGTATATAGAAGAATGGTGGAGGAAAACAAGATTAGAACTCACTTTGATTGGAAAAAAATGGAAGAAGAAGACTACTTCTCTTTATCTCTCTATATTTCTCTAGAGTTTCTTCCTAAGCTCTCTCTAAGCTTCCATGTCTCTCCTCTAAATGGAAGTAAATGGCTTCTTTTATAGGCAAAGGAGGGGTGGTAAATGGAGTTTTAAAAAGTTTAAAATGGTCTCCCATTAGTGCAAAATAAGCTAGGAACCAAAACTACGTCATTTTGATTTCTAATATATCAAATTGGACCCCCAAAATAAATTACAAAAACATACTGTTCTGGAGGAGAGTGCCGCGGCGGCACTGGACCTGTGCCGCGGCGGCAGTGGGCCAGTGCCGTGGTGGCACTGCTCTTCCTTCGTCGAGATAATGCTGTTTAGGCCCCCAGAGGTTCCGGTATTCGCGAAAAAGCCCTATTTCGTCCGAAATTCACAAAAAATGCATACGAACTCCAAATTGAGGTTGTGATATACCGTTGGAAAGGTACCGGAGTCTAATTTACATAAAAAATAGTTCGGGGATAGGTCACTTTGAAAAGTTTTGTGGTATTCGCGATAAAAGCCGATTTGATCCCCTTTTTTGCCTTTGGAAATTCATAATAAATTCGTTTTAAATCCAAAAATTATGTGCGATATACCGTTGGAAAGCTATTGACCTCTAGTATCCATGAAAAATGTTTTAAAAATGTTACAGTGCTCCGGTTCTAAAGTCAAATTTTTGTCAAACTGGTCAAACCTGGGATTCCCGGGAAGTTCTGGAAACTTCTGGGAGCTCCCAGGAGCTAACGTTTTCGCTCGATTTTCTTTTAAAACTCATTTTAACACTTTTCACATGATCTAGAATGATTCTGGCGAATTTGGACGATTTTGGTCAAACTTGGTCAAACCGATCAACGGGGACTTTCTGGGAACTTCCGGGACTTTCGGAGGTCTCTGAGAGCTGGCGATTTCATCTGATTTTTCTTAAAAACTCATTTTTCTTACTTTTCTTATGACATAGCATGTTTCTAGAACTTTTGGTCCAAATCTGGGAGTTTTTGGGTTTTCAGGGGCATTTTGGTCATTCTGAGCATTTTGAGAAATAGAACCAACTTCTAGGAGTCCTTTTGAATCTTTTCGATCATTGTGAACCACCAAGCTATGGGTCTCCTAAATCTGATAGCCGACAAAATGGGGTGTCTACAATTTGCCCCTCTTTGGCATGAACTTGCGAGGCAACGCATGTCGCAAGCGAGTGCCAAAGCTTTGAAGAGACATGTCTTTTGGAGGCTATAGATTTAGGATAAAAAGCGTTGCAAAAGATGCAATGATGCTGAGGCTAGTGCTGGTCGTGCTCTGCGTGAGCTGCCTACGTATCCCGAGGGGAATCAGACCAGGACGTAGTTCAGGGCACAAAGGGATAAATCACACATGCATGTATACAACAATCAGGCGGATGCTATGCTATATGAGTGATATTCCATACGTGGATGTGATATGAATTGTGTCCTGAGTCCTATCGTGTCTCGTACAATGACCCTAGTATAAGCAGATGCTGTGGGATGTGCCACTCCGAGTGGGCTGGTGTCGTGCTAGTGTTTGCGACTGTGATGTGGATGACTCGGATGAGGACATCAAGGTTTAGAAGACTCTGGGTCTAGGGGTAAATTTCTGGAACTTGGGAAGTGTGCTTTGCAAACGAGTGAGATAGATCAGATGCGCGTTGTTTAGAAGACGACAACCAAAGGTGACCGAGGGATCTTGTGATAAAGCTATGAAAATGGACAGATGAGAAAACTCTTGATAATTAGGAGATCTGGATGCGGGCGATGTTCTGATTGTTCCTGACGGTCGATTTTTGGGAGTCGGTTCCTCTTTTGTTACTTTCTGCTGAGGGTAGTGGGAGCTAGTATCTTTCCGTATCTGTCCTCGGGGGGTGACGCGGGGTTCTCAGAGAATCTCTATTTTCTTGATCGGGGAACCAGGACCTAACTTTGAATCTCTCACGGCTGATCAAATCTTTCGGCGCTCAATCCAAGAGGGCCAGTCGGGGCCTCCGGGAGCTGGTATCTTTCTGTTTCTGTCCTCGAGGGATGATGTAGGGTTCTCGGAGAATCTCTCTTCAATTCTTGACCTAGACCCAGGATCCATCTTTGAATCTCTTATGGTTGGTCAGATTCTGTAATGCTCAATCCAAAAGAGCTGGTTAGGGCCTTCGGGAGCTAAAGGATAATGTACTCTGCTAGGAAGAAGGAAATGCGTCCATTAAAAGGGAGTAAAGGTATCTTTCTATTTGTGATGAGGGATACGGAGATGGTCCGCGACAGTTAAGGTTTTGATATTGAAAGAGGAGGGTGATCAACAATCACTTATGGACTTATGTTGCTTTAGGATGAAAGAAGGTCATCAACGACCACTCATGGACTTATGTTGCTAGGATGAAAGAAGATCATCAACAGCCACTCATGGACTTATGTTGCATGAAAAAAAGATGAAAGATCAACAGCCACTCATGGACTTATGTTGCTAGGAGAAAGAAAGATCATCAACAGCCACTCATGGACTTATGTTGCATGAAGAAACATGAAAGATCAACAGCCACTCATGGACTTATGTTGCTAGGATGAAAGAAGATCATCAACAGCCACTCATGGACTTATGTTGCATGAAGAAAGATGAGAGATCAACAGCCACTCATGGACTTATGTTGCTAGGATGAAAGAAGATCATCAACAGCCACTCATGGACTTATGTTGCATGACGAAAGATGAGAGATCAACAGCCACTCATGGACTTATGTTGCTAGGAGAAAGGAAGATCATCAACAGCCACTCATGGACTTATGTTGCATGAACGAAGATGAGCAACAACCATTTATGGACTTATGTTGCTAGGAGAAAGGAAGATCATCAACAGCCATTCATGGACTTATGTTGCATGAAGAAAGATGAAAGATCAACAGCCACTCATGGACTTATGTTGCTAGGATAAAGGAAGATCATCAACAGCCACTCATGGACTTATGTTGCATGAACAAAGATGAGCAACAGCCACTTATGGACTTATGTTGCTAGGAGAAAGGAAGATCATCACCAGCCACTCATGGACTTATGTTACATGAACGAAGATGGTTAACTTTCGATGGTTTGGAAAGGGATGAAATTTTCCCCAAGTTTGGACGCTTCTCATGCTGACGCCTTGATTGGTGCAGTAATAGTGTTTTTGGTACTCTTGCTTGCATTGTCCTTGGAACACTCTTAAAAAAATTTATAACTTTATTTAAAAAATTCATTATTAGTCACTATCAACTCACTTATTTGACACTACGACAGACTTGACGACTAACAAACATCGATACACGAGGATGACACTTTCGACACTGAAATGAAACAAGGTCGACTTGCCAAAACTTAATGAGCTTTTGTCATAAACGATGTACCATTTCTCTTTTGGTGTTCACCCCTCATCTTAACATGGTAGCACTTTGCTGATAAATCTGATTTTTAAAAATTCCTCCCTAGTGATCTAGTCAATTTTCTACTTCTCCCAGGAAGTGCTTTGAATTAGTGCCTTAGCTTTTAGAGTAAAAGATGCTCTATTTCAAAATTTTCAAAATAACTTGGTAACTTGAAAACTCTCCCTCGGTGTGAAGGGATTGTGTTAGGCAAACGGAGTTTGCCCCTAGTTTGAGGTGTACAAAGTGAGATTCATAAGCAAACGAGGTGGGTGACCGAAGTTTGCCCCTAGTTTGGATGATGGTTTATTGGAGGTTTTGGGCAAACGAGGTAGGTGACCGAAGTTTGCCCCTTGTATAAAGGGTAGATAGTAAAAGTCAGGCAAACGAGGCGGGTAGCCGAAGTTTGCCCCTAGTGTGGTAGGTGATTTTCTGGCTTGAGGCATGGACCGTGAATTTAATCTCTCAAATGCTCATAACTTTTGCCTAGGCACCAGTGAGGTGACCTAGCAAGCACTTTTCTCTCTTTTTGTTATTGCTCACCTTGGATTTAACTCTAATTTTTGCCTAGGCGTCCTTTCGGATTTTTGACCTAGCGAGTCATCCTTCTTTTTTTCTTTTTTTGAAAGTCTGCCTAAGTACCCCCAAGTGGGGATCAGGTCCAACGTAGTTCGGGCCACGGTCGGAAAGAAGCGGGTTGATTTTTAGGTAGATGGGGTGACTGAACCGTTGTGGTTGCCTACGTATCCCGGAGTAGGTCGAGCGTAGTTCAAGGCAAGGCTTGAAGGAAATTGGTTTGATTATGATGGTGTTGACCGAACCGATGTGGTTGCCTACGTATCTCCGAGTGGGAATCAGGTCAAGCGTAGTTCAAGGCAAGGCTTGAAGGAAATTGGTTTGATTATGATGGTGTTGACCGAATCAATGTGGTTGCCTACGTATCCCCGAGTGGGAATCAGGTCAAGCGTAGTTCAAGGCCGAGCTTTGAAAGAAATTGGGTATGAGGGTTTTTCAAACCAATCGTCAAAGAAGTTCAAACTTGGGTTACTTATGGTAGCCTTGAAGAGAAGGATTCGGTTTCCATCTCCCTTTCTTTTCTTTTCTTTTTTTTCCTTTCTTTTTCTTTTTCTTTTTCTTTTGTTTTGAGGATTGATCCTTTTCACTTTCGCCTAGCCAGTCAATTTTCCTTTTTCACATAGTTGATTCATGTGAGATCTTTTGATTACAATTTCAAAATTCCATAATGTGCATATCAGTTCTCAGAATTTATTTGTGGTCGTTCCGAGCCTTTTGAAATGTGCTCTAGGCATGTTCTCATGACGTACCTTGAAGTGTATAATTCTCTGTATCACCAAAATTTTCTTCCTTTCATTTTCCCCATCATTTTGACTGGCTAAGGTCAGATCTTTGAAATCAACACCTTTTTCAGCTCTAACTTTTGCCTAGGTTCCCTTTCGGGTTTGCAACCTAGCAAGCTTTTTTTTTTTTTTTTTGAAAGTGGAGATGAAACTCACTGAAATGTTTGTCTACCATCAAGGACCAAGTCCGCACAGGTTCGCATGGCTATCAATTGGGTTGGGCCCAAGGCTTTGAAATGGTAGAAATGGTGGAAAGGTGTTGGGCAAGCCCCAAATCAGTCTCAAGTATGTCTTTTCAAGATTTGAGCAAAAGCATCTTTAAATTCTTAAAGTAAGACTATTCAATTCTCGGCTCTTCATCGGTGTCGGCGCAAAATTGACTTTGACCTTTCAGGATTTTGAGTAAAAAAAATTACCCCTTTTTTTTAGCACAGTAATATCTATGGTAATTTGAAAAGTGACACTTTAGTTCAGCGATTCATGCATCTATGACTAAGCACATTAGATTAGGCAAAATGAGACTTTATTCCATCAGTAGAGAAGGATTACAGACTCATTAACAACTCGATGACAAACAGACTCGACCACAAGAATAAACATACAACAGACTCGACTTGGTCTCAAATGGAATGTCACAGTGACTCACTTATTCTTTTTATTTCTTTTTTTTTTTAAAGAGCATCTTCCTTTGGTTTTCTAGCAAGATTCCCAAACACCATCACTTCACCAGCACAGGTTCAACATTCATGGGCCTCAGCGAAGAGGATCATTCAAATAGGTAAGCCAGGGGCTTAGGTGACACGGGGTTGAATGGGTGGTGGCTCAATGATGTTTTGGTCGATGAGGTCCTGGATATCATGGCGGAGACGTATGCACTGGTCGGTGTCATAGCCTTGGTCTTGGTAGTAATCACAATACTTGGATTCATTGTACCCAGGAGGTGGGTGATTAGGAGGCTTACTGGGCTCCAAAGGTACAAGGTGGCCCTTTTGAACAAGGTGATTGAGAGCGGAGGATAAGCTCATGTCAAGTGGTGTGAAGACTCTTTGGTTTCCTTTCTTGTGCCTCTTACTGCAGTCATTTTGGCTTGATGATGGGCTTAAGGCATTGACATCTAGGCTCTCTTGATCTTCACCAAAGGTATGGGGTCTCTTCTCCTTTTTCAGTGATCCAGCTCCATTGATCTTGCCTTCATAGATAGCATCCTCGATTCTAGTCCCAGCCTCAAACAGCTCTTCAAATGTTGAGATGGACTGGTAGAATAATTTTTCATGGTATACTGGTTGCAGGTTCTTAACCAGCATACGTACTTGCTCTTTCTCAACAGGCCTGAGGATCATTTGGGCTACTTTATTCCTCTATCTTCTCAAGAATGCAGCAAAGGACTCATTAAAATTTTGCCTGGTAGTTTCCAGATCTCAAATGGTGACATCAAGCTCTTGGTTGTAGGAGTAGTGATCAATGAAAGTTCTAGCAACATCTTCCCAAACTCGGGTCTTGGAAGTTTCAAGGGTTAGGAACCAGGATAGTGCGGCTTTCTGGAGGGTTTGAGGGAATAACATAGCTATGTCATCATGGGTGCAGCCCATTGACTGGAAAATGCTCATACAAAACTTCACGTGGCTCTTTGGATTTCCAATTCCGTCAAAACGGTCGATTTCAGGCATCTTGAAGTTCTCGAGTAGCCTCACCTTGTTGGGCTCAAACAATCCTTCCAGATCTAACATGTAATCATCGACCCCCTTACTCTTCCTTAGTATGTTCTCAAGCTTGTCGACCTTATCCATTTTCTCTTGGAGCTTTTTCTCATATACAGGCAACGGGACCCCTTGAAACCATTCTTCTTCTCCATTGTTTTCGGGAGGCTGTCCAAATCTAGGCGGTGGTGGTGGCATGAACCCTGGTAGTGGTGGGAACCAAGGTGGGTACTGTGGCTGCTGTTGTCGGAACTCTTCGATAAATTTCAGAACTTGAGTCAGCCGATCTAACTGTTGAAAGATTAATTCAGTGAGCTTAGCTTCCAAAGTTTCCTGATTCATGTTGAATTTTCTTGGCGGACTGATTCTAACCAAATGGCTGTTCGAACTTTTGACCCAGGATGGGGATCTCAGTGGCTGACTTTGGGAATCTATAATGACCTATAGATTCGAGAGGAGTGTATCAGATTCTGATAGTGATGACTGGAGAGACAATGACATTGATGTTAACAAATGAGGACTGACTTGTGTACAGACTGACTAGGATATTGCGTGTAGACTGATAGGAATGGTGCATGCATACGAGGCAAGCATGCGGATGTAAGCCCTAATCTATATGGTGCTCCTATTTCTAACAGATAGCAGCTAAACAAATAAGGTCCTAGCCATACAGAGTGTGTTAACCTTACTTTCTAGTGTGATCACCAAGGGATAACAGGGATTTTCGGGATACTTCAGGAATTTTGGACAGAGTTTCTGGGAGAAATAGGGATTTGGAAGATTCGGAGAAATTTCTAGAAGTCAATTGAGTTTCTAGGAGAAATAGGGATTTCTGGTTGATTTGGACTGAGCCTCTAGGAGAAATTGGGAAATCAGAATTTCTGGGAGAAATTGGAACATCTAGGCATTTTTGGGAAGTTTGGATGGAGTTGCTGGAATTTTTGGGAAATCTTGGAGATTTGGATAGAGTTTATGGGAAAACATGAAAACTTGGGTAAGTTGGATAGAGTTTCTAGGAGAAACAAGTATACCGGAGTTTCTAGGAGAAATTGAGACTTCTGGGTAATCTGAGAGATTTGGACAGAGCTTCTGGGAAAACAAATATAACTGGGTAAGTCAGACAGAGTTTCTGGGAGAAACAAGTATATCAGAATTTCTAAGAAAAATTGAGATTTCTGGGTATTCTGGGGGAAGCAAGAATATCTGGGGGACATAAGTATATCGGAGTTTCTGGAAGAAATTGAGATTTTTGGGTAATCTGGTAAGAAATAGGGATTTCTAGGAAATCTGGGTGATTCGGACAGAGTTTAATTCTAGGAGAAACAGGGATATCCTGATGAGTTGGGTAGAGTTTCTGGAAGAAATAGGGATATACGACGGGAATAGGTGATGATGGTGATCATACTGTCTAGCAAGTTTTCATACTCCTATGTCTCAGGACCAACAAACAAGGTTTGCGGTGTATATCTTTGTGAGCATGGAGCAGACATCCTTATCATGGTGCCTAGGCAAGTCAACTCAATGTGATCACATGTGAGTGATTGCCTTGGGAATCATAAGAAAGAGATTCTGTTCTATGCCACATAAGCGTTTACACCGCGCAGGTAATCCCGCCAGGGCATACATCAGTTATATCACATTGTCCTATCTGAAAAGATAAATGAACAGTCCTATAAAAGGTTCTACATGAATCTATATGCAAAGGCTGGGTTTAGTCAAAGAGGGTCCGTTGACGAGAGTTCCAATATACCATCGGAGAGACAGTACGGAGGTTTTTACTCTTTTTGATATACCTTGTAAGGTACAGTATCAACAGTGACTTTTGCCCTGGCACAGCAAGACCTGAACAATGTCAGCATCGCGTTTCAGACACAGTCGAAGGGAAAATGCAAAAGTGCAATGCGGTGAACCAAACACAGTAAAAAGATGATTTTAAGGATGCTTCTTATGAGTCAAACCTCTGTATTATTTTGTTTTAAAATAAAAATCCCCAGTAGAGTCGCCATGCTGTGGATACCGGGATTCCACCTCTTTTTGTTTGTTTTGTTTTGAAACTTGTTTGAAATTGATCAAAGGAAGAAAATGGTCTGTTGAAAACAGATACAGAGTCGCCACTTGGTCTTTAGGGAACCAAGAAACCCAAATTTGACTCACCCAAACGGATAAAGGGCACCGGCCCTTCATAACCAAAGAACTTGGCTCGGGGTTTTGGTACGAGAGAGGAAGGAGACTTTGTCGCGACTAAAACACCCTCAACTCGCCCCGTCTCTCGACGGGCCTCAATTAGCATCCAAATAATCATCTTATACTATGTATGGTTCGATAATTAATACTATGATAGTATATTACATCACATAAGAAACTTGAAATGGAAGATCTAAAGATAAGATATCATTCATAAGATCTAAGCCAAATATCACACAATGCAAAGTGAAAGATCACACAAATAAACCTAAGAAAAATCGTCTAATCATGTATCGAGTAATTAAGTTTCCCTAATCTAAAGGGGACATGAAATGTTCTTGAAACAAATAATCAAAGAAATCAAAATATGCTTAGCAAGCTAGTATGATGCATGTTAATCTTTGAGAAAAAAAGACCCTCAATCCCCGGGACGGATGAGAAAGGAAGATTAGATCGGGGGAAGCATGAACGTGTGATCAAGTTCATTTCTTATAATCTTCTTAGATTAGGAGCCACAAAAACTCCAAATCTTTGCATGGATGCAATGTATGTATCTAGAATGTGCTAAGGTTGTAGTGTGCCTTGTGTTCATGGATTCCTAGAATGACTTAGAAGTCTAGAATGTGTATGAATGAATGAATGAAATCATCATAGGATATGTACAAATGTAGTATGAACTACTTCCTAAGACATGAGCTAATTTGGAGTGCATGTAAGCATCAAATCAAAGGATGGAAGTAAAAGTATGCTTGCTGTGAATAGTGGAGACAAACTATGATGTCTTAGGAAGATTTTCCAAGTGGTTTTATCATCATAACTCAAGTATTTAATTCAAAACAAATCTTTGAATCTGAAAAGCTCACTGTTTTGGATCATTCTTGAAGAAAATGGATTTGGGTTTTAAAATAGAGTTTGAGTTCTTGATTGGGGGTTTTGAAATAGATATTCAAAGCATGAACTTAAACTCTTGAGATGACCATGTGACCACTTAGAACCTCATCCAACCTTGAATCATCAAAGAACTCCCAATATTATTGGTGAGATTCATTTTTTATTTTGAACATAACTTCAAAGATACCTTGGAGGTATTGAAGTTATAATCATCATCTATCAAACATGTTTTTGAGGTCAAGAGCTACTATCCATAAGGAATCACTCACCTCAAACTTCATGTCATCATCTAGATGATGATGAACTAGTAAGTAAATAAAGAAAATAAAAAACAAATGAGGTAAGAAGAGATGATCATTGTATATAAGCAAGCAAATGAACAAATCAATAGATGATAATCAATGTGATATTGGACTTGTAGCTTGGTGTTTCACTCATAGATATAGACATTTGGACGTGGAAGTAGCTTCCTAACTCAAAAATGCTTAGAGAAATGGTGATTGGGTATATTGATGATGAAGTATATAGAAGAATGGTGGAGGAAAACAAGATTAGAACTCACTTTGATTGGAAAAAAATGGAAGAAGAAGACTACTTCTTCTCTTTATCTCTCTATATTTCTCTAGAGTTTCTTCCTAAGCTCTCTCTAAGCTTCCATGTCTCTCCTCTAAATGGAAGTAAATGGCTTCTTTTATAGGCAAAGGAGGCGTGGTAAATGGAGTTTTAAAAAGTTTAAAATGGTCTCCCATTGGTCCAAAATAAGCTGGGAACCAAAACTACGTCGTTTTGATTTCTAATATATCAAATTGAACCCCCAAAATAAATTACAAAAACATACTGTTCTGGAGGAGAGTGCCACGCCGGCACTGGACCTGTGCCGCGGTGGCAGTGGGCCAGTGCCGTGGTGGCACTGCTCTTCCTTCATCCAGATAATGCTGTTTAGGCCCCTAGAGGTTCCGGTATTCGCGAAAAGGCCCTAATTCGTCCGAAATTCACAAAAAATGCATAAGAACTCCAAATTGAGGTTGTGATATACCGTTGAAAAGGTAATGGAGTCTACTTTACATAAAAAAAATAGTTCGGGGATAGCTCACTTTGAAAAGTTTTGTGGTATTCGCAATAAAAGCCGATTTGATTGCCTTTTTCGCCTTTAGAAATTCATAATAAATTCGTTTTAAATCCAAAAATTATGTGCGATATACCGTTGGAAAGCTATTGACCTCTAGTATCCATGAAAAATGTTTTAAAAATGTTACAGTGCTCCGGTTCTAAAGTCAAATTTTGGTCAAATTGGTCAAACCTGGGATTCCCGGGAAGTTCTGGAAACTTCTGGGAGCTCCCAGGAGCTGACGTTTTCGCTCGATTTTCTTTTAAAACTCATTTTAACACTTTCTACATGATCTAGAATGATTCTGGCGAATTTGGACGATTTCGGTCAAATTTGGTCAAACTTGATCAAACATGGTCAAACCTTGGTCAAACCGACCAATCGGGGACTTTCTGGGAACTTCCGGGACTTCCGGAGGTCTCTGAGAGCTGGAGATTTCATCTGATTTTTCTTAAAACTCATTTTCTTACTTTTCTTATGACATAGCATGTTTTCAAAACTTTTGGTCCAAATCTGGGAGTTTTTGGGTTTTTAGGGGTATTTTGGTCACTCTGAGCATTTTGAGAAATAGAACCAACTTCTAGGAGTCCTTTTGAATCTTTTCGATCATTGTGAACCACCAAGCTATGGGTCTCCTAAATTTGATAGCCGACAAAATGGGGTGTGTCTACACATGCATGTACAACTGACTCCACATGTATGTCATGAAACTTTAAACATAAAGTAAAATGCTGAATTATAGGAACAACATACGTACGGGGATTGTTAAGTCGTAATACATCATTTCATTCATCCAAACATAACCAAATAGTTTTCTGTTTTAGTAAATTTCTCAAACAGAGCTTTAAAAGTCCATGAAACATCACCCAAACAGTTCCTTAACATAAAACAAGCAAAAACCAGAAACTGTCCAAAGTCGCTCGCGCGGGCCGCTCGTACAAGGGGCCGCTCGCGCGATATGCCTATTTTCGTTTTCATATAAAAACCTTTTCTGTATGCTAGAAAACACACAGCTTGCGCGCACAGGCCGCTCGCGTGATCTGCCTAATTTTTATTTTTCTTAATAAAACCTTTCTGTCTACCTGAAAACACACAACTCGCGCGTGCGGGCCGCTCGCGCGAGGGGTCGCTCACGCGTGCGAGTTTCAGCAGTGTATTCGTCTTCCTCGCTGGTTTTCCCCTATTTCAGAAATTATGGGGTCTTTTGACCCATTTTCGAAAACTGAAGTATATATAACATATCATATATGGATTTCTTTGGTTTTTTTTACAAGGATTAAGAATCTACGATCAATTTTACTTGAATCGATCCATAGCTCTCGGATTTTATGAAAAACTAAAAGTTTACAAAACTTAATTTCTTATATACTTTCTCCTATGAATGAATTAAGCTCTAATGCTTTAACCATAGTCTATATATACTATAATATTTCATTATTAACTACAAAAATAGATTTTGGTTGAGTTTGAAAAGTTATGATTTTCAAGCTATGAAACTTCCAACGTGAACTCAAAAATGGTGATCACAATTCAACTACACAAAACAGTAAATCAATGGTGAATTACATTCTGAGTGAGTTAGAAATACTCACTGTGATTGTGATTGAAGTAATTGTTGAGAAAGAGAAACAATATAGAAATTCAAACCCAAGCTTTGGCTATGGGGATTGAGTCCTCTCTCTCTAGCAAATACACCAATTAAACTCTCAAGCTCTCTCTCTTTTCTCTCTGGATTGTGAAGTGCAGGTTGTGAGAGTGTAGAGGGTGTATATATAGAGAGAGTTAATAGAGATGAACTTGGAGGCCAAGTATACTCTCAATTTGAAAGCATACATGTATTCTCAGCAAATACTTACGTATATACACTGATATACATAACTCCACAGATCACCAAAGGAAAGAATAGGTGTATAGGGGCCAAGCTAGGGGTGTTTGGAAAATCAAGCTTATGGCATAAGAATACACACACACACACACAAAGCATTCCCAAACAAGCCCAACCCAATGATTACTTTTCATAAATGGAAAAGTATGTGTCATATCTTGATTGGTAGAGTTTCCCAAATTGTAGGAGATCAATGCGGCGCGGACAGTTTTACACATAAACTGGTATTTTTGCGTCGCGATGGTCACCAAAAAAATACAGAAAATTCATTTTAACGTAAGAAATTATTTCCCGGTTTTATAAAAATATTGCTTGAGTTAAAAGAAAATATTTCCACCATTTTGAAATACAGACTTTGAAATCCAACACAGGCATTACTAAATTTATAAAATTTGCAGTTTGACCCCAATAAGAATTTCAATATGAATTAAAAACAAGTATTAAAATTCTAAACATGAGAATTGCAAATTTAAGATAACATCAGGAACACTAATTAAATATGAAATGCAAGTTGTTACAGTCACCATCAACTGTGACTACCCCTTCAGTCTCTGATCAGATGGCTTTTGCTGTTCACTCAGGTCCGCGGCCCCCTTCATCCTCCCATGGTGCTTCCTCAGGTCCTCGTCCTCCAGGCAACCATCCATATTGCCAGCACTGTCGTGTACCTGGTCACACTATTGATGGGTGTTTTAATCTCCATCCTGAATTGAAGCAGCAATATAATAAGGCTCGATCTTCTGGGCGTGGGAGGGGTGCTCCTCGTACCGGTGCCATTGTTGAAATGACTCCACCTCCTTCAGATTATGCTGAACTTCAGTCGCAAATCGCCCAGCTGCAGTCACATTTGGGCCTTGGTACCTCCTCATCTTCCGCCACCGGATCTATAGCTACTATTGCTATAGGTACTCCTACTGCCCTCCATAGTAAGTCAGCTAATCCCACATGGATTCTGGATTTTGGTGCTAATAATCATATGTTTGTCTCTCCCTTTACATCTATTGATGAGCCAGTTTGTATTGCCGATGGTTCCTTTATTTCTGTACATAGTCAGGGTAATGTTCATTTATCCTCTGACATTACTCTTTCGTCTGTTTACTATATCCCTAATTTTGCCTACAATCTTTTATCTGTTAATCGTCTTGCCAAAGACCATAATTGTGCTGTTGTGTTCTTACCCACTTGTTGCTACTTACAGGACCTGACTTCGAAGAAGATTTTTGGCAGGGGGTTATGAGCGTGACGACCTGTACTACTTCGGGACCTTGGGTCTTCTAGTCTGCAAGCTACCATTTTACCTAGTTCTAATAATTCTGTTTTACCGGATTCTCATAAATATGTGTTTAGTCTTAAAACTCTAGAATTATGGCATGCTCGCCTAGGACATGCAAATTTCCAGTATTTGTGTTGGTTGTTTCCCCATTTTAATAAAGCTTGCAAGGATTTTGATTTTAAATGCGTGGTTTGTGAATTGTCTAAACATACTCGTACCTCTTATATTCCTCGCATGCATAGAGCACCTAGTGCATTTGAACTCATTCATTCTGATGTATGGGGCCCTTCTCCTGTTACGGCCTTGTCTTAGCATCGCTATTATGTCACATTTATTGATGATCACACTCGTTGCACTTGGGTTTATCTTATGAAGAAAAAAATCTGAGGTCTTTTCTCACTTTATAAATTTTCTTCAAATGGTTAAAACTCAATATACTACTGTTGTTCGTAATGTACGATCTGATAATGGTCGTGAGTAGCTCACTGATGACTTTTGGGTGACCCTTAACAAAGATGGGATACTTCAACAACTTACCTGTCCCTATACCCCTGAACAGAATGGTGTGGCGGAGCGAAAGAATCGCCACATCATAGTCGTAGTTCGCTGTCTCTTGTGTGGTATGAATGTCCCTAAATATTTTAGGCACATGGTTGTCCTTACTACCACATATCTTATAAATCGCACCCCAAGCCGTGTTCTTGCTAGAAAGGCTCCCCTTCAGGTCCTTAAACCTTCCAGCACTCTTTTCTCAATTTTACCCTGTGTCTTTGGGTGTACTTGCTTTGTTCAAAATAGGAGTCCTACCTTAACAAAGCTTGATAATAAGTCAGTTCGCTGTATTTTTGGGGGGTACTTATCTATGTCTAAGGGATAATGGTGCTATGATCTGGTTACTCATCATTTATATCATTCTTTGGATGTTACGTTTTTGGAAACTGTTCCGTTCTTTTCAGGTACTCTTACTTCAGGACATGCACCGGTGGTTTTTAATCTGTTGAGCCAGATGCTTCTATTCTGCCTCGACCTATTCCTATTCTCGACTCCACTGATGATTCCTTACCTCTTGTGATTACAAGTGATCCCACGCAGGTTTACTCTCGTCGTTCACGCCCCTCTCCCTCGCCATCGTCTTCTCTGGATTCAGGTACCCCTTCTCCTCCCTTACCTCCTATTGTTACACCACCTGCTACTCCCCCCCGGTTATCCTACTCGTATTCGTTGGACTCCTGCTCGATTTCTTCTATCTAATAGTAATAACCATCCCATTTCCAAATATGTCTCTTATCAGGGCTTATCTACTTCCTACCAATCTTTTCTCAGTCAAGTTGATTCAGTCTCTATCCCTCGTTCAGTTCATGAGGCCCTCCAGAATCCTAAGTGGGTTGCTGCTATGGAAGCAGAAATGAGTGCTCTTCAGGGTAATCGGACATGGGAACTTGTTGATCTTCCCACCAGTGAGCACACTATTGGTTGTAAATGGGTCTTTAGCCTTAAGTATTTTCTAGATGGATCCATCGATCGGTATAAGGTTCGTTTGGTTGCTAAGGGCTTTACGCAAGTGCCTGGTAAGGATTTTGGTGCTACTTTCGCTCCAGTGGCGAAGTTAACTACTGTTAAACTCATCTCATTGGCTGCCTCTTATTCTTGGCCTCTGGACCAGCTCGATGTTAAAAATGCTTTTCTTAATGGCGATCTTTCTGAAATAATTTACATGGATCCTCCACCTGGTTTTCGGCCTCAGGGGGAGTGTTCTGGGAAAGTCTGTCGCTTCCGCAAATCTCTTTACGGGCTAAAGCAGTCTCCTCGTGCTTGGTTTAGTCGGTTTAGTGTTGTGGTTCTGAGTATGGGCTTTAGATGCCAGTCTGATCACACGTGTTATATTCGTCGCCGGTCTCAAAGAAAATGCACTATTATCTCAATCTATGTTGACGATATTATTATCACTGACGATGATGCTCCCAGTATTGCTCAAGTAAAGCACGATCTAGGTGTGTCATTTGATGTTAAGGATTTAGGTCCACTTCATTATTTTCTGGGGATTGAGGTTGCAAGGTCTCGATAAGGTATCTCGTTATCCCAGAGAAAGTATTCTCTTGACCTTCTTCAGGACACGGGTATGCTTGGGTGTAGGCCTGCCTCTTCTCCGATGGATCCAAACTTTAAATTGATCGCTGAAATAGGAGACTTGTTACCGGATCCATCAGTGTACCAACGTCTTGTGGGTCGTCTCATTTATTTGACCAACACAAGATCGGATCTTACTTTTGCTGTCAGTATTGTGAGCCAATTTATGCATTCACCACGCAGTCTCATTTGGATGTTGTCTATCATATTCTTCGCTACCTCAAGACTTGTCCTGGTCTTGGGCTGTTCTTCATAGCAGGGACACAATCTGGTCCCTCCTGCTTCACAGATGCAGATTATGCAGGCTCTAGGAGTGATCGGCGTTCTACTTCTGGCTTCTGCACTTTTCATGGTAGCCATCTTATATCTTGAAAGAGTAAGAAGCAAGCAGTTGTTTCATGTTCATCTCCTGAAGCTGAGTACCGTGCTATGGCTCAGGGCACGTGTGAGATCTTATGGCTCAGGTCTCTACTGGATGAGTTAGGTTTTCCAGTAATTGGTTCATCTACCTTGTTCTGTGATAATAAGTCGGCCATTATGTTATCTTCTGATTCTATCCTTCATGAGAGAACTAAGCATGTAGAGGTTGATATTCACGTCATTCGAGAGAAAGTTCGATCTGGTGTTATTGTTCCAAGCTTTGTCTTCTCGTCCAACCAAACTGCCGATATTTTTACCAAGTCTGTTGGTCCAACGATTCTTCAGTCTTCTATTGGCAAGCTGAGTCTCTTTAATGTCTTCGCTCTAGCTTGAGGGAGAGTATTGGAATTAAGAGATAATTATGCAATTTTATTTATTCACTTTCTGTATTAGGCAATTATATATATGGTCATGTTGACCAACTTTATTTCCTTTTGTTACTTTCCTTTTTGGTTTTATCAACTTAATGTATATATATACATATATCAGTCAGGCTCTAGAGAGGGCGCCCTCTCTTTATTAAAGAGAGGGCTTTTGTTTTGACCGTCGGATCGTGTTTAAAAACTGTAAAATGACAACACTGACCTTAATGAAAACACGATCCGACGACCAAAACAAAGGCCCTCTCTTTAATAAAGAAAGGGCGCCCTCTCTAGAGAATTTTCGATACATATATATATATATGTATATATATATATACATTGAGATGTAAATAATAAAAATAAGTTTTTTTCAAAAGTCTTATGAAGTAATTAATCATCAGTTTCTGCATCCAATCAACGTACCTGTAACGTGGTGGAGCTGGAGTTTTCTTGGTTGGGCGGGTACTGCTCAAGTTGGCCAGAGGAAAGGAACATAATTAACGATATATATATATATATATACACTTTTTGTTTATGCATTTCTAAAGTGGAGACTTAGTAGTTTGATGGAGTACACATGAGAAGTAGAATACTACACAAGAGGTGCTATCACTGATAAGCTGTGTTGTATTAACACAGGTAAGGAAAGAAAAAAAAAAGAAAAAAAAGGACGGGGACAACCCCGAGCTTGCATTTTAATTTGCATTACGAAACAGTCAACATTTTCTTAGTTTAACATTCGAGTCAACAATTTTTAATTCTGTACAATTAATTGTATACTTGAGGAAATTAATATTAGTAACTATTGTTTGTTTTTTCTTCCTGGGAAACTACCAAGAACATGTGACCAAGTCCACCACCAAGAAATGCAGGCATGCAGAAATAACCTTTTCATACTAAGTGTGAAACTTTTTTTTATTAATTATTATTAATTATTTAAAAACTCCATGTAAAATTATCTCCAGCAATTACACGAGTCAATTTGAACAAAGTACATGGAATCATATTTTGACTTCAATTTTGTAGACTTGTTCATACAGAAATTCCTAAAGATATATATTAATGAATTAGTACATGGAGATACTATATCCGGAGTGATCGAAATTGAGGACAATGAAACTTAAGAAAGGGATCTTCGTTTGGTAATTTAAGTGGGGAGAGAAGAGAAGAGAAAGTAGAGAGAAAAGAGTCCACTTTTGTTACTCTCCAAATCGGAGAGAATCTGGAGAGAAAAGAAGATAAACTTAATTAAATAATGTATAAAAGACCAATACGCCCCAATATATTATTATTTCATCTAAACTATATCCCTAATAGAGGATGAAAAAGTAAATTGGTTAACCAAACGAGAAAAAGCTATGTTTCTTTTCTTTTCTGTTCTCTCATCTATTCTCTATCCAAACATGATGGGAAAAAAACTCAACTTTCTTTTCTCTTCTCTTCTTTTGTATTCTCTTGATAATTTTCTCTACTCTCCACTTCACTCAATCCAAACGAAGTGCCAAGAGAATCCACATATCTTTGATTAAAAACTCCAATAGTGCTTAGTACAAAGATCTTTGGGAAATTCATCATAAATATCATCGTGCTTCCATTACCTAAAAAAGTTGGTAAAAAGCATTGTAAAGGAACGTAGTAAATACCTTAGATTACTATGTTATCCTCGTCTGATAGTTGTGGGAAAAAGCAAGCAAAAAAAAAAAAAAAAAAACAAACAAACAAACAAACTCCCTCTCTAAATCCTCTAAACAAAGGATTTTTGTTGGGGTGGGGGGATCGGAAATGTCAATTCCTATCTGGGAGTGACTAAATAGCACCCCTATTGCGAACCAAAGATAAGAGAAACCTCAAGTTGACTGAGCAACGATCATAATACCAACTTTTTATAAATGTGATTTTTCTATTTAGAGTTTAGACTTCTATACTGAGTTGGAAAGGATTCGGATCCTTGAGAAAATTAAGGGATTCTTATGGCTAGTCAGACATTGCAGATTACTCAATCAGCCCTATTAGATAGGTACATGGAAAAGCTAATTTATAATCACTCTTTTAAAGTTTTGTTCACTGACACGTTATCAGTATTCCTGTCAGTGTTGGCATTACTACTGCTGTTAATTGTGTACAATTCTTTGGGAGCAGAACGCTTACTACCGTTGCTGATCGTGTACAATTATTTCTACTCCTGTTAATGGTGTACAATTCTTTGGGAGGAGATGCTTACTTATCCATTTTTCTTTCTTGATAGGGTACGTGATGGGGGGAAAAAAACTTGTATCTTCCTTTTGTCACAGAAACATGTGTTTTAAGTGCACAAAAGCTTGAGACATGCGACAAGGAAAGCCAAGGGGGCATTTGAAGAAGGAAGTTTTTCAATACTATTCAGTATCAGCAATTTTATTTCCAAAATTTCAGCCCCTCAGAGACCACCAAAAATGGAACAGATGATTACGATCATCATGGCCAATGCCCAGCCAGTTGAGGAAAAATGGAAAACAAAACACATGTTTAGTAATGAGCTACTACTGCACGCACTACATCACTCATGTAACATACAAGTCATAGTTTCATTAATATCGGGCCTATACACGACTGGAACATGTAGCTCAGAACACGCTGAACTTCTCCTGAGCAATGCTCACACCGGACAAGATCTACCAACAAGGGGAATACTTGGGAAACATACCTCCTAAAAATATGGCTTTCCAAACCACTCATAACCCGCAATGCTAGCACAACTAAAGCAGTCCTTGCTGCTAACTCTTCCTTCTTCGCGGAACCCAGTGGAAGAATCCAGTGAAGCACTGGTTTACCATTCGATTTATGTGGGGCAGTTCGTGACTCGGCACAGTCCAGGTATATCTGCAAAACTTTTTCACATACAGAGATAAGTTGCGATTCTATGTTCATCTCCTCGGGCAGAGATGGATTGTTCATACACAAATCATGCAGAAAGCTGAGGTAATTCTGGTAGGTCTCATTCTCAAAGTGAACCATGGGTGGTTCCGAGATCTCCAGGATAGAGCATGCACGCTGTAGCTTCAGCTGTAGTGTTTCTTCAGAGTTCAATTCGCGGGCATGAGATGCAACAGATGAAAACATTTCAAGGAGGACTGTGATGTTGCCCGGTGACAAGTTTTTCTGGTGCATCTTGTAAAGATCGGTTATGACCTGTAACAGAGAAGAGAAAATTAGATCCTACAGCATAATCAATATCATTGGCACAACTCCAGAAATCTTATACAGCAACAATAAGATTCACATGCTTCCACTACCATAAGACCATCACATGTACGTACAAATGATGAATGCAACTCAATAGTTGTGAACTGTATACTTTTTCTTGACTGCATGTAGTAGCTAAAAGAGTGACACTGAGCCCTATTGCTGAGTGGTGAGGCTTTAGTGAGGTGTGAGATTCCGCTTTTATGGAGAAACAGAGGTCTCATTCTTTTGCCAATGAACAAGGTAGGATAAACAACAAATAAAACAGAAGTTGTGCACACTACTTGGGGGGACCAAGTTGTTAATGCCTCTCCCTAGAACCATCGCTAACCCGCGACCAACTATGAAATATAATCCTGACAATGCCTACCCCATTTTCACGACCCCATCCGCATCGCGTAGGGGGAAGACGGTAAGGGGACCCAACTGATCAAGTCAAAGTGCAAACTGTTACATCTCCATCTGTACTTCATATTCCACAATATGCAATAGAATAGAGAAAATGGTGACAAACCAAACTTGAAGCATTTGGGTGATTGCCGGATCAATAGTTTTTCTTCAAATAGTACTCCAAAACAAACACTGTGCTAGTGATTCTTTCAGATAATTTCATATATCAAAGAAAAGTTGGAAAAGAAAAACGGTTGGCAACCCAAGATATCAATGAAAATGAAGACCCAAAATTATAAAAATTCAGCATTTATGAATACATACATATTTCATACAACGTATATGGGGTAACTTCAAGTAAATAAAAGTCCAGATGCCATGCTCCTTTTCACCCACAAACCCAACCACCCACGCCACCCCCCCCCCCCCCACAACACACACACACACGCCCCATGAAAAGAAAAGAAAAACACTAAATTTAAGTTCTTATACTCGAACTTTTCCCCTCCGCTGGGATCTTTGACATCTCGAAATATATTTCAGTTTCATACCTTAAAACTCTATTTGCCAAGTTTGAGAACCAAGATCATAACCCATATTCAGCATGATTTAAAGCCATTGCTATAAGGTTTCACCAAGACTTCATGCATTTCTTTGCTAAGTTGATCATGTTTTCATCCCTGATTTTCTTTTTGTTTGTTTATTGTTCAGGTATCAAAATAAGTTGCATTTTTACAAACAAGAATGAAACAGAACTCAACCCCCCAACAAAAAACTATAGAAATAATGGCCCTTTGAAAAAAGTAGATGAAAAAAAAAAAGTTAGTGGCGCCCATGTACACACTCCAGATGCCTCCTTCAGACCAAGGGAAAAAGGGAAAACCAAATGTATCGAGATCGAGATCGAGAGAGAGAGAGAGAGAGAGAGAGAGAGAGAGAGAGAGAGAGAGAGAGGAGGGAGGGAGAACCTGAATAATGAGTAGTTGGGCAGCTATATGACTTTTCATTCTTGAGATGACATAAGCCACAGTCTGCAGGTTGTCATCCTCGGAATTACTATTGATCAAGCTAGGGTCAGAAGCTGCTTTCATGTCATTGTCGGAATAAGCAACCTCAGGGACCTCAATGCTATTCATGGTTCTCACAAGATTCAAAATTCCTGGCAGAGTAGATGCAGATGCCTTTTTCAAAGCAAGAAATATATCTACCCATTCATCTTCCGAAAGCCTGTCCCCCAAATCACCTGCCAAACGCATCAGTGCAGCTACCCCAGTACTTGCAGGACCTTGACCAGGACTTCTTATGAAACCGGCCAGTATCGACACCACTTCAGGTAGTTGAGACCTCACCACATTGAAGAAACTAACAAACAGGTCTACTAGACATTCAGCTGCCACTACATCCGTTTCAGAATCCCAAGTACTTCCAACAGAGAGCGCAGCTCTTGAAGTTGACAAAGATTGATCACCATTCATTTGTGTTTCTTTCTTGTCATGCACACAACTAAATATGGGGAAAACTACAGAGGTGAAAACGCTGATCCAAAATTTGCGGGAAAACTGATCACCGTGATCTTTCAGAATATTGAAGAGAACTTCCAAAGCACTCTTTCTGATAGCTGATCTAGGATCAGAAGTTAGTTTTGATAATCCTGAAACAATATTTGCAGAAAAACATATAACTTATAAACCAATTGAACCAAACAATAAACATTCAAAAACCAAAATGGTTTCTAGAGGATCCTAAAGTATAGAATCTACGTTATCTCTGCAGAGTTTTTATCAAAATGTATGGTTTCTTTGTAGAAATTTAAAGGCCAAGGAAAAGAAGGGAGGGGGGGGGGGGGGGGGGGGGGGCGGGAAGGGGGGGGGGAAAGCGCACTAGAAAAACTCAGAGATAAGGATGTTGGATAGAAACAATCACGCACAAACAATATATACGAAAAACATAAAGATTAAAGGAGACACGAAGAATTTCTACGTGGTTCGGCAATGCGCCTACATCCACACCAGAGAGCCAGAAGTTTCCACTATCTCAAAACAATTAGGGTACAACTTGTATATTTCCTATAGGTATATGGTGAAATCCCCAAAATACCCATACCATACGCCTGATTAGTCCATACCGCACATAACTCTTGTCAGCATCCAGGGAGCCACAGGCTCCTCCCACTTGACTCTTGGGCCTAGTGTAACGGACCCATTACAATACAAGCCACACCCCAACAAAATGAAAAATAGATGGGTTTGAGAATACCAATCTAAAAGTTAGCTGCTGATCAAATAGTGTTTCAAAAAGTTCACCTTCCTGCCTGGGATCTACAGTTGGAAGCAAGTTACCTGTTAATAAAGGAACCCAAAATGAAATAGATTCATCTTTGTCCATGAAAGGTCCACATGAAACATCATCATTTACTTCTGGAACAGATGAATCATCAATATTTCTCTTCTCATCGCAAACAAGAACCCCATCCGCAAGTTTGACGGCACAGAAACGGAGAAAAGCTATGGCATTGAGGCTAACGTCAGTGTTAAATCTACTATTTGTGAAGGTAATGAGGCATTTCACACAATCGGTAAAGGTCACTGTCTCTGTCTCAGTAATGTAAGGAAAATATTCCCGTACAATTCTTTCCATGGTTTGAAAGGCCAACAAGACAATGTTCTTCCTTTCATCAGCCGCAGCAGCTGTAAAAACCTGTAGGGGAAGTGGGGAGGAAAAATAAGTGACATGAAAAGTGAGATTTCCAATGGAACAATTAGAAAACTTCCTATGCATGCATTAGAAGCTATGTTACCCGGACTCGGGTACGGGTGTCGGGTACAGACTCGAGTACGGGTGTCGGGTTCGTCCAATTTTAAAGATTTTACACTATTTTGAAGGATCGGAAAAAGAAGTCCCCTTATCCAGGTGTCGCATCGGGTACGGGTACTCCATGAATTATAAAGGGTCCGGGTAACATAGATTAGAAGTGGTGATTTTGGAGTCTCGAAACACTATTTATAATAGGTCATTCCTCAATACTCTTTCCCTGCAGGGCAGACATCTACTAAAGTTTGACTGGTCTAAATCTCATAGCATGGATGAACTTTCAAAAGATTTAGATTTGTGTTGGATACAGCGCGTCCATAACTTAATTACTTAGTTTGAACACAATGACACGTCTCAAACTCAGCCAATCACAGTATGTAACCAAACACGTGAGAGTCCGATTTTCAGATAACCGAAGAAGTGCACAACTGTAGAGAAAAACAATCTAAGCATTTCTATGGAAACCTATTAGATGCTTTTTCCACTTTAACAAACCAGATTAAAACTGAATTACAGTGAGTATATTTCAGGAGGGCGAAGAAGGAGTTATTAACGAGGAAATGGCTGATTAGCAATTTGATTGTGTATTCCTGTAACTCAAATACATGCAAACATGGGCACATACAGGATCACAAAAAAACACAGAGTGTCGATGACCTACTTATTAAGAATAAAAGATAAAAAGTCCACATGAACAGGCCTGGATCACATCTTTGCAGGGGCGGATCTACTAAGGCATTCACGGGGGCAACTGCCCCCCCCTGAGATTTTGAGCAACTCCACTAAGTATACAGAGCAGACTAAGTCATAACTCATATTTTATCAAATTCTGTCCACTTTGCCCCCCCAGCCAATAGACTGTTTCTTAAGACTTTTTTTTATGACTCCTCTAAAGACTTCAATCACATCAACTTGCTGTCTCCCATCAATTCATTCACAAACCAAACCTATAGGCTACAATACATAATAGAGCCACCATAGGATAATGCTACATATATTTAGGAATAATACTATGCTTTTAGGAATAATGCTATACTTCCTAAATCTAATCTTAAATTTGGTTCTTAAATGCTTTGTTAGTTGTAATACTGTGACAATACAATTGCCTTTAGTAAATAAATTTGGAGTAATACTTCACCCACAACCTTCACACAACTTTCCATCCACAACCCACAAAAGTGTGTATCTCTCTCTCCTGTGTCATCCTGTGATGTCAGTGGATCCTACAGTGACACAGGAGAGAGGTAGACACACTTTTGTGGGTTGTGGATGGAAAGTTGTGGGTGAAATTTTACTCATAAATTTGGGATCTTGATTTGAGAAGCGTATCATTACTCTTTATTTAGAGCGACCACAGGAAAAGAAATTGTCATATTTGGGATATTAATTTAAGAAGCGTATCATTACTCTAAGTTTACTAGGGTAGGAAAATTGTCAAATCGAAAAAAGTTTTGCTTTCTAGGTAAAAGTTGCCCCCGCTAGACTAAAGTTCTGGATCCGCCCCTGCATCTTTGTATGATCAACTCTGTTCGGGTGCTGATTGTGACGTACTATATATTTAGATTGATAATCACTTCAAGATTGAGTCATTTTCTTTTACAGTGTATACTACACAAAATCATGGCTTTCTGCGGATTCAGTAGTAGCAGGATCATCTGAGTTCCAATTGTTTTTGCACAAAAGACTAAACAATGCCGGTATATCGTGGGAGTTTTAGAGGAGCAATGAATCGAAGTCAAATAATCCTGAAGGCCATCCATTTTTATTCAACAAGAATAATTCTTCTGCTGGCCCAAATATCATTTCTCAAATTGCTCAACTTTGTTCGAATACAGCAACTTTTCAATTTCCAATATTAGTACATCTGGGTGCAATGTTTCCATAATTCAGGAAAATTTTCATGTGTAGGAGATTACCAAAACCTTTTCTCAATTAAAACTACAAGAATGGCAAACCGTTTCAAAAACAAAGGACATATTGTTTGTCCAAATACATCTTTACTTCCATCAGGTTCCAGGCGAGAAAATGGACCTGCTGGTCTTCCAAAGAATGTTAGTGAGTTTTTTTAGCAATGTGTGATAATCTAAGTGGAAAACCGAAGACATGTACATACCATGAAAACACTTTTCCAGCCAGATTTAACATTATTGACACGACTGAGGACCATCTGCGAGATACATCGAACGATTAACTCTCTGATTTCAGCAGAACTGCTTCTCTGCATGACGATCGCAAATGGCCTCAGAAATTCATTTTGGAAATTATAATTTGCCAACTCCTCTCGCTCTAAAAATTTCATAGCAAGCTGCCGCAACGAATCCATGACAAAAATTGCAACTGAGAGATTTTCAGACAAGCCAACTGATACAAAGAAATCTGAAAGTACATTCCATATACGAGACCAGACTAATCTGATGCGGTTCATATTGTAATGCCTGCAAAAAAGAAAAAAGAAACCAAGGTGTGATTCTGCATTTTATCCAACTCTCCTTTTGGACATTTTGGTTTAAACACATTATTTACAATGCACGTCCTGAAGAAATTCTCAACATGCCCATGGTGTTTTATCTATCTATTTTCTCTTTAGAAGGGGAAAAAGGGAGGGGTGGTATTCTTTTAAAGTTGTGTCCAAAAAAAATCCCTGTTAAAGCATGAAAGCAGAGATAGAGAGACAGCAGAAAATCAAATACATAAACAGCAACTAAATAGAAATCCGATGTCACCTTATACGATGTCTAATTTTAACAGCTACTTACATATTTGAATTTCTGCAACTAAATAAAAATCCAATATCACCTTATAGGAAGTTTAATTTTAATAGCTACTTATATATTTGAATTTCTGCGGTCTCTCTCAGCTTT
Organism: Hydrangea macrophylla; assembly: GCA_033977485.1. Lineage (NCBI taxonomy): Eukaryota > Viridiplantae > Streptophyta > Magnoliopsida > Cornales > Hydrangeaceae > Hydrangea > Hydrangea macrophylla. Next base: position 98,333,283 of record CM066996.1, on the reverse strand, counting down.
CATGCAACCCCCGTCTCATTTATTTAATGTTATTTATAAATCATAGCAAGATATAAAAACCTGGAACCAAGATACATTTATCATATGATTCTTCCATAGCAAAAAAGATTGAACAGGCTAAAGAAACTTGAAGCAAATGCACAAAATAAGACAGAGTACAGAATCTTACGCAACTTCGACTATTTTTGTGAGGCTGAAAACACGAGGATCTGTTGGAGACTGCAATTCTGACATGGAAACTCTGCAAAGGGCCTTCACAAAAGCTACTATTGCCTCACTATTCAACCTTTGGCTATGAGCAAATATGTGGTTCAGCTTAAAATTTCCTATCTGGTCAAGAAGATTTAAGTTTGAAATAAAATTATTAATCTGTTCTGGGGTTACCAGCCCCGAAGTATTGACTCCAACAGTGGTGCTGTCATAAGAGCCCCCTCGAACAACAGCAACCACAGCTGGATTCTGGAGAGTTTCTTTTCTCTTTAAAGTTGCGGACTTGGGAGGTTTTTCTTCAGCTTCAACATTAGATACAGTGAAAAAGGATGCATCAGAGGGTGCGCCTTCTCCCAACAGTTGTAGGTGCTCAAATCGAGAGAGACATGTTAAAATGTGTTCCCAGTCTTCCTGAAGATAATTTCCATCTTCAATGGCAATTGAAATTATTGCCTGCCCGAAGTCAAATAAGTGGACATAAATGTTGGAAAGGGATGCAGAACTTTTGTTTCACAGAAAGAAACACACACTAACCCTAAGTGTAACCCATACGACATCACTAGAAGGGCCTAATGCGACAAAATGACTTGTTTTGATGGTATAAATTATACCTATCATAAAAAAAATTAAAAAAAAAAAGATATAGCTTACAATCAACAAGAATAAGGAACCATATCACAATAGTTCTAGAAAATCCCCACAAAAGTTAACCTAGTTGGACATCTAACGCCTAGAAACACAGAAACATTATGTCGTTGGTATTAAGAAATACCGGCGGGCCTCTCCCACGCGCACACAATAACACACACACCAAAAAGAGAGAGAGAGAGAGAGAGAGAAAGAAAGAAAGAAAGAAAAAGAAGAAAATATTAAAAGACAGCTAGTAATTTATAGTAGAGATGTGATGGAAGACATTAATACATACATTTTGATGCAGGCATTCCAAATGCTCCCACTGCCATTATCTATCCCAGAGTTGGGAAACAAGATTTCACTCTTGATTTTGATATTTCTTAGTTCCTAAATATTTAGAAGGACAGCATTCCACCCACCCCACACCCCACACCCCACCCACCCACCCAGAAAAAAAAAAAAACAAAAAAACAAAAACAAAACAAAACCAAAAAAAAACAAAAGGCAGTAACAGAAACAAAAAAATTACCTTCACAGCATCAACATTTTTTTGCTTCATATCTGCAGCACAATGCAGATAAGTAAATTTGGCTACAGTGGTAACAAAAGCATCTCTCTGAGTCTGCAAACCCATCACTGCAGTAACATGCACAGCATGTCGGAAACCCTGTACGCATTGAGATGTAGCTGCCTTGTCATCACTCTGGTCCAAAGTTACACTGAATGCAGCAAGCATCGGACCCCAGCAAACCTCTACCATGAACCTCAAAATTGCAGCATCTGCGACAGCATTATAAACAGACCTGCAAGACCAAATGAGAATTGAATTCCACTTTTTTTCCTGAAAAAAATCAAGATAAAGAAACATGTAATGAACAGCATTCCTGAGATTGGTTGGTCTAAACTAATATACCGTGTAAATTTAGTTCGCCTAAACCAATACATCATACAATTTAGCGCATTACGAACATTTTGAGAAGAAAGGAAGAAGATGACAATCTACAATCAAAACAGAATGCTCTTTTTTTTTTTTTTTTTTTTTTTCCTTTTTATGCTGGGCAATCAAAACAGAATGCTCAGTTAAAGAAACAACCAACTGGAATTGCATGCGACAAAATGCAAGCCCACCCCACCAAACCCAGGACAAGCCCAAAGGGCATACAAATAATCATCACTTCTCTTGTCACATGTTCACCCTCATCATAAATAACAGAGAAGACCATGAATACCCATATAAAGAATATAAGCACTGCAAGTTCTATATCTTACCCTGATTTTCCTGATTTTGCCTTGAACTGCTCTTGAATGTGTCTAATAAGAACCCCATTTGCACCCAAGGGTTTCTCTTCAGTCTGTTTCCATACTAGATTGAGTATACCGTCCAACCCCAATAGTTTATTGAGACTGTTCACCTGCTTGCTCTGTGTTGCCGAAGAATCAGCATTCATCTTAATCTCATCTTTTGCAATTTGATCATATAGTGCGCCCAAATATCCTTCAGGTAAATCCTTGCCGTCATCAATCCCTCGGTTATTTCGGATGAAGTCAGCCTTGGTCATCTTAATAGCCAAACCCAAGGCAGAGTGAAGTCAGGACAGCAATCGATACTGAATGTCACATACATCAATAATATCTACAGGTTGTAAATTTCTTGGGTTTCCCATATCTATGCAATTAGATTAGTAAGTCCGGAACCAAGAGAATACAAAAAGTTGCTACTCCAAATTATTAAATTACTTTTTCATATTCTCAAATTTCATAACATATTTCATATACTAGACTGTGTAACTCCAAGTTCTGCTCACTCTCCACTTCAATTATCTGTACTATAAAAGGGTAAAGTAAAAAAAGGTCCAAATGCATTGCAGCAAATCATGCTTTTAGAACAATACAAGGATGTCAAGCATAGCAGGGCATTGAAAGGAAAGTAATAAACTGTGCTACTCCAAATTATTAAATTACTTTTTCATATTCTCAAATTTCATAACATATTTCATACACTAGACTGTGTAACTCCAAGTTCTGCTCTCCACTTCAATTATCTGTACTATCAAAGGGTAAAGTAAAAAAAGGTCCAAATACATTGCAGCAAATCATGCTTTTAGAACAATACACGCATGTCAATCATAGAGCAGGGCATTTAAAGGAAAGTAATAGATGACAAAGGAGCCAATAATTATTCTAGCATACTGAACTTCTTTCTCAATGAAGATAAAAGTAACATAGAAAATATAGAAGAAAGAAAGATGGACACAAAATAGTGAAAAGGTATTTCAAAGCCAAACAATAACAATATTCATGATTGTGTGTCACTGCAGTGAAAAATATACAAGTGTCAGCAAGCGTACCTTATCTTTAACCATGTTATTGTGGGCATCTGTGTTGAGTAATATTACAGAATAAGCAAGAACGTAAGCAGTATCTGCACTGCTAAATGAATTTGGATTGCATTTACAATACCGCTCAGCAAATTTTTCCATGATTCGGTCTATCTTCTGTGCCTCTCCAGGTAATCTGAAGCCCCTTAAGAAATATCTAATTGATTCGCCAAAATCCATTCCTTCAAAGCCAAATGAATCTACATAAGCATGCATAACTTTTAAAGAAAAATCCTCCCTTTCACCCAAATAGTCACCGATCATCGTCTCATTTAGACCAGCAGTGTTCTTGAGAAAAGAAGCCACTGCTTCCGGAGAACCAGCTATCTTTTTGGTGCTTATTAAAAACTCAATGCCCTTGGAAGGTTTCCTATTAAACAGCGAAACACCTTTCTGCATTTAACCCGGGAAATTGTCATTACATGTAGACCAAAGTATCCTCAAGTTAAAATAAAAAAGAAAAAACTGAGAAAAATACACTGCACTGCATTAGCTATGTTACAGTCAACAGTAATATCATTCTTCATGTCACTCATGAGCAACCACCTTCCAATAGGTAGTTACGTTATGAATTTATGAAAAATAACTACGCAATGTGAAAAACAAGGAAACAATCATCTTTTCCCTCTTCATGCAAACAAGTACTTGACCTGAAGCTCAATTTTATAAGCTCGACGTTGTTCAAGAGTTGCAGCATCTGAGAGCTCGGAAGTTGCTTCTGGATGCAGCTCATAGTCAGGGACAATGCCTTCTTCTCCGCCAAGGGTTTTTTGATTCTCTAGAAAATCATCATTATCAGAGTTCTTTGGTGGACAAAAGTCTCCTATTCTCAGTTGTTGGTCCATCCAAGCTCCCATTGACTTTATGATTCTAACCAAGCACTTTACTGCCTCAAACCGAAATGTAACATCCTGAGCAGGAGACAAAGTGGTAGTGGAACCAGAAGGTGGACCTAGAGCAGTTTTTAGAAGGCCATTGACAGTCCTGCAAATATCTGATGGAATTAAAAGGGTTTTAACACAGTTTACTGAACGAGAACGCCAAACAAAATGACAATTGAAAAGGTAGAAAAATAAATTTTGCATTTGTATAGTTGGGATGGAGTAAGAGAGAGACACAACAGAATGTCTTCGACAGTAAATGTCAATGGAGACAGACCAGCAGAATGTCTTCTAACGTAAACATCAATGGAGAGACCAAAAAAATGTTTTCTACAGTAAATCTAAATGGAGAGAGACCTAATAAACTGACAAATAAATACCAGTTTTAGGACAACTGAATTACTGCAGAGTAAACTGTACGGCTCACCTGGATCAACATTATATTCTAGAAAGTTAAGGGAAGAGGGGAAGGGAAGATGACATATTCCAGAAGCCTGTGAGAGATGCCAGCCTAAACTGCATTCCTAACAACAAAATGATACAAGTGTTATGGAGATGCACACTACCTTTCAAAGATGTTCGGAGCATCCACATCGCAGTCATAGTTGACAAATATATCGATGATGATCTGTGGATCCTGAGAGATCTTCTCTAGTAAACTGAGGACAGTCATCTTCTGTAAAAAACTAGGCTGAAGCACATTCTCAAGTACGCGAAGGATGAGCATGGGAAAGAAAATCCCAATTTCTGCTTTCAAACCTGATCTGAATTTTGATAACAAGCTTTTGAAAATGGAACAGAGAAGTTGGAAAATAGTCATAACTGACAGTGCACTGTTCTTCAACAATGATAAGCAGAGATACTGCTTGATAGCATTAAGAAACCTGTACCAGTAAAAGAAAATGTCATACACTTTGATCATGATGAGTGAAAGCATATGACTCTTTCCAAAAACGAAAAAACAAAAGTAGATAGGAAAATGCTGTGGTTCTTGCCAACTTTCGAAGGCTAATACACATTACTGGGGCCATTCTCTAACAGCTTCAAACTTTTTTAGCAACGGGTTACTTAACATGGTAGCTTAATTGTGAGATGTCTCAAGTTCGAGCCTCTGCTCCTGCTTTGGTAAGAAATAAAGCGTAATTGCAATCTAATATGGGCCCACCACGTCTTTAAAATTAGAAAAGTACACGGAAACCAAACTACATTTGAGATCAGCATCTGAATGTTAGAAGTAACTTATTTGGACTTGCTTAAGGCTGCACTGTTGTTCAATGCAGGTGGCACCGATTTCTATCAAGGCTCGAGACAGAGAAACTCCAGTACAAGGCCAAAGGACACCAAAAATAACAAAATAATTATTAAAAAAAAACAATAAAACCAAAAAAAACAAAAAGAGAGAAGAGAGGACACGCTCTTGGTCTTTTATTCTTGATAGTCGTTCTTCATCTTTTCTTCCATTTCCGTATCCGCTTGCTAACTAGGAGCCTAGGAGGTATCCAGGCCACTTCAAGCACCAAAATAATCCTGTCAGACTCATATTGTTTCCCTGTCTGTCCACGTGCATCAAAATATTCTGTTGCACAGACAATTGGTTTATCAGATTGCCTTTTTAACGTGCTATCACAGCTCCTCAAGGATTTACAGGCTTACAGCAAAGAATACTCTGAACCAACATTTAGAGACAGGACTCCAAGGGTTTATTTCTTTTCTGACACGTGAACAGTAGGGCAAATACGCAAGTCAAAAATGCATAAATGATTAATTTCTAAGACCGTGTCAATTGGAGTTCGTTTTTGTCAAGGGTTACCCTTTCTCTTAGATGAGAGGAAGCCATTATTGGCGTAGTGGATGCTTTAATGCTACAATTTTTTTTGTTACTAGGGTCAATGGTAGCCCAGTGATCTTTCCACGAGTTCAAAAGTCTTAACAAAGTTACGAGTAAAAATCCTTTAGTATGTGATTCATGGAATCCTTTCATTATAGATAAAATGACCAAAGAGGGCACGAAAGTGGTGAACACACATATTCATGGGTTGAACACACAAGGTACACCAGAAGTATAGATTTGAACACACATACAAAGGAAAGACAGAAAAGCAGCAGAGAAACTAAACCTACCTACTACACTTCTGGGTACATGAACGGCATCTCGTGGTATTAAAACATTTTTTGCTAACTGAAAAATAAAAATATCCAATTAGCAAACCCGTGGAAATTTTGCTACCTACTACACTTCTGTGTACGCTGTTGATGTAACCTAGGGTTTCCATCAATTATTTTCTTGTGTGTATTTTAATGTTTACACTGACAATATTTTCTTTTATTTGGTTATGTTTATTTTGTTTCCTATTTTAACCCTAAGATGAGTGTGTGTGTGTGTGTGTGTGTGTGTGTGTGTGTGTGTGTGTGTGGGGGGGGGGGGGGGGGGGGGGGGGGGGGGGGGGGGGGCGGCTATGTGGTTTGTTTGTTGCCCACATCATTTAGTTAATCATGTGACTTATGTGGGGGGCAGCTAAGGTGAAAGGAGAGAGCAATAAACGTTGTTTTGGGAAGCAAGAAGGGGAATTATTTAATTTTGTTTCCCAGACCATATGGCTGCCCTCTGCTTCTGGTCTTCTCTGCTGCTGCTCCTTCCAGTTATCCTCTTCTCGGTTACCAGGTTGACAGGTTCTTCTTCTTCTTCCTTTTCTGTTCTTTATTATTTTCCTTCCCCACGACCAATATTCAAGTTGAATCCTAATTTCTCTGACGTCTTTTGTGAAGTTATTAAAAGGAAAATGGGAGAAATCTTTGTTGCGTCAAAAAAAAAACACATTTCTTCTTCTTGCTCTTTCAGTCTATTCAGAGAGTTATTTACTATCCACAATGTGTTTGATTCCCATACAGACAGGAATGGAATAAGGCAACCAACTAACAAGGACAGTTGTCGATGAACACCACATATGACATATGAAAAGGAAGATACATAAACGCAAGCTAGAGAAGGAGACATTTATCAAGATCAATAATTTAGACATGAAATTGACATAGAGAAGTTGCTGAGAGGTAGCAAAAGTAAAAGGCATAGATAGAGCTCTTTCAAAAGTTTCGGATAACTTGCCTCTCGTTTGTGCGCCAAATTGGACCCCCATTGTCCATGATAACCATTAGCAGCTCTAGAGACAATATCTTACCCCTTAGAAGGATATGATCATCAGTATGCTCCTGTGATGAGAATTTCATTGATAACTTACACAAATATTTGAAAAGCATAAATCCGTCCTCCCTAATTTTACTGCCTCCAATGGAATCTGCCCCATCTTTAGACTCCCCATTGCCAAACTCACCTTTTCCGTCCTCCTTGGATTCCCGAGGATTCCCACATTGCAGTTCCAAGGATGGCTTTGAATTAGAAACTCCTTCATTTAACACCACCACATCATTAACAAAGTTCTGAACAAATTGTATTGAACTCCCTTCATTTAAGTTCCTATCAGTGAACTCCAACAATTCAGCAACCGGAACAGTCCGAAAGTTAACCAGCAGTGAGTCCTCCTCAACTCTGGTGAAAACAATAATCATCATCTGTGCAAGAACAGACTTTGCGCAGATCTGATTAGTGCCACTCAAGCCACCAAGATAGACATTGTAACAGGTCTTAACAATGGGTACTAAGCAATCTCCCCTGATCAGGACGCAAGGAGATCGGACAGCAGAAAGCAAGGCTTTAAGCACGGCAAGCTCGATGACCTCTTCTCCAAGAGCACTGCATTTGCAGACAGCTTCAACGAGTCGGGAAATAATGCCAGGATCTGGGGGGCGATCAATTTCACAGCGGATGAGGCCGAAGGAGAACAATCTGAAGGCGCAATCGAGGGCAGGCTCAACAACCTTGGGGGATGTGGAATCGAGAGCAAGAATAATGGGTTGGAGGACCAAATCCGCATCAGAAGAGGACAGGCCGTACAATGGGGAGCAGGAGGCGGGATCGGAGGAGTCAGTGAGTGTTTCGAGCTTGTCAAGCACTGATTTACAGGCGGCCACGAGATGGGAGTGCTTTCTCCAGGCGACGTTCTTGATGATCTTGTCGAGTGATGGCCCCAGAACCCAGCCACAGCGGGACCGGCCACCTAGGGTTTGCGAAGCTGACATAATAATTCCTATCTGAGTATATAAGACTGGACTATATCATTCCTCCTCCTCCTCTTCCTCCTCCTCCTCGAATCAAATAATCTGTATCAACACATACATATATTATATATATATATATATTCATACATAAGTTTGGACGAGGATCACTATTCCAAAATTTACCGATCAATTCTCTATCGATCAGATCTAACAGTTGAATTGACCATTTATACAAGGAAAAAGGGGAAGACAGAAATTCGATTATGGTCATTCATTGTGAATAAACATGCTTTGGGGATTGAGAAGCTTTTATTTGCTTCCGAAAGAATGGAAAATGTATATAACTTACTTACATACGAAATTGAAAAGAGGTGCACAGTGACGGGGGGACAATTCTTTCCGCTGCGCCGACAGATGCGCAATGGGTGATTCTCTTCTTTTCTCTCACTGTACGTACATATTTTACATTTTCATATATTCAGAGGGGTGAACATCTGGATTTGGTTAGCACCTTCTATCTATCGTTGTCTCGCTCACCATATGAACGAAAGTCGCGCCTTCCGGAGTACGCACGCCAACACTTTTTCCTTAATTTTCACAATTTGTAAGGTAAATCATTTCTACATTTTCTAGGATCACACCTGCCAACATGGTGACAATGAGATATCATTGACACTGTCCTCATCCTCGGCCGCCAGCGTTTTGGTTGGCAGGCCACACAACGATTTTTTTTTTTTTTTTAAGTATCTTTAGGAATGGTAAAAAGTGCTATTGGAGTGCTGTCCTGGTCACGCACTGTCGAGAATCCTTAGGCTCATTGGGAACGCTTACTCATTTGAGTTGGAGATATACCATTTGACCTCTTCATGATTAGAACTATTTTTCACTTAATCCCATATTCCCATGTGGTAGGGCTGCAACTTGGACAGATTAACCCTAGTCTACCCAATCCCAACTATAATTTTGTATTGGCTTGGACAATCTTTTTATGTATGTCGGGCAGCCTCGGGCTAGAAAGTGTAAACCTAAATTGAATTTGGGTTAGGCCTAAGTGGAGAGATTAGTAACCCGAGCTCAAGCTCGTACGTAAGTATGTATATCATTATTTTATATATCTTACATATGTATCATATTTAACCATATGATCATTGTAGACACCTCATTTTGCCCCATCAAAAAGAATAATTATCGCAAGGGGCCCACCAGAAATGCAAATCAAGGAAAAGAGAGCCAGAGTCCAATAAGGAGCCCCAGAGGTCAAATCGACGTCCTGAATTGTGTTGACGCAAACACACTACATTTTAGATCTCCCGAAAGTCAATAATCAACACCGACTCGAGTCGAAAGTCAACATATCAGAGGCTGGGATGATCGGACGTCAAATTGAAGCCGTTTTAGAGTCCAAAGCTCATCGACTGGAAGTTACAGAGTCCAGGATCGTCCGAATCCGATAATTAGCACATTTTCAATTAAATTGAAGTTCAACACGTAATTCAAGACCAAAATCAAGTCTAGGACAATCGAAAGTTGATTTCAATTATATCAGGGAAAAAGAGGCATCACTACAGAGCCACAACACTTCGAATAATCAAATTCTGACAACCGACAAAGAATCTAGCTTCGATCGACGTGTCGGTGCACCAAAATCAAGGAAAAAGGATGCAATTGTAAATTTGAAAGCACTGAAAGTCCAACTGGGCATTACTGGATGAAAGTACAAAGAAAAGCAGCAACTCTGCGACTTGAATCAGTCCAATCGGACAACCGGAGAAGAAACGGCATCCTACCGAAGTTTTAACGGCCAAATCGGCAAGCACAGCATACAAGTCATTATCCGAACTCAAAGATTCCCGATCAAATTGTACGGATTTGTAGAAGACGTGATATGAGTCCATAACTTCTTGAATCAGAAAGATCGGATGGTCGGTTCAAAAATTATCGACAATCGAACTTTTTAAACGATCGAACGATCACAATCAAAGGTTACACCGATCGAGTTGTGGCTCACCTACATGGGATCGGAGCCCATGTAGGGTGTGACGCCCCGCAAAAATAAAGCGTATTTCCATTGAAAAGTAAAATGAATTACACTTTGATTCTTTTAAATAAAAATACAACATTTCATTAAAACTCCCAACAAGCCCATATGCTCCACGGATCTCATATATCATCCTTAGCCTTATCTTCCTTCCAAGCTTCGGTCACCGACACTACCTGCATCTAAAAACCACACCGGGAAGTATACAATATGACAGGAATATTAAAGGTTCAAAAGATACAATAAAATCAAATAAACAAACCAATCACACAAACCAACCGCTCACACAAAGAGCATCATACCAGGTTCCTCTTGGTCACATAGCAAAGAGTCACCTCACCTCACCTCATCCGTCTCCAGTACGTCGGTCCCCTCAGGCCTGTTGGATTGTTGATAGGTGTTCCTTGTTCATGATCCTTTAGTCCCATAGCACTTAGCAATTAACATATACTCATTGATTCCAAATGAAAGTACAACAAAACTGCAAAAAGAGTACAAGTAGAGATAACAAAGAAATATTCCGGAGAATTAGAAAGCACTAGGGGTGGGCAAACAGTCGGTTCGGTTTCGAACCGAAAATTTCAGTTCGGGTTGTTCGGTTCGGGTTGAGAATTTCGGTACCAAAATCCGAACTGAAATAAACTTCGAAAATATAGTTCGGTTTCGAAATTTAAGTTCGGGTTCGGTTCGAAACTTCGGGTTGAAACTCAATTGAAATTTTTTTTTTTTTTTTGGTTTTTTTTTTTTTTTTTTTTTTTTTTTTTGTTGTAAGGAAAAATTATATATAGTAAATTAGTAAAAGCATTATAATTTATATCAGCATTACTACATATTTGGTAATCAAGGATGTTAGTTAAGTAAGTTAACTACATGTTTGGTAACCAAGAATAAAATCTAGACTTACCTCTGTGAAAAAAAAAATAATATATTACAAGTAATCCAAAACATTTTGCAAGAACAAAGGAAGTAAGGAATAACTCTAGATCTATAAGTAATAATAAAAAAAACATTTGGTAATCAAGATCTAGAATTAGCTTTAAGTTTACTATTTAGGTTTACCCCTAATTTTGGGAATTTGAAAAAAAAAAATAAAAAAATAAATAAATAAATAAAGACAAACTTCGAAAATTCGGTTCGGGTTCGGGTTCGGGTTGGAAAACTCTACCGAAAACCGAACCATACTTATAACTTCGGTTCGGTTTCAAACCGAACTTAGTTTGGTTCGGGTTCAAACCGAACTGAAATACTTTGAAATTTCGGTTTCGGTTCGAAACTTCGGTTGGCCCGAAGTATGCCCACCCCTAGAAAGCACATCGTACACAACCCGGTACCTAAAAATGATGTTAAGCAACTCCCAAACACTTCTCTTCTTCTTCTTCCTCTAACTTTCTCTTAAAACTTCTCTTTGACCTTTACGAAATTTTGGTGTAAAAGTAATGAATCATAGCATCCATATATATAGTTTTTCAAAAGGGAATATTCTACAGAATATTCTATAGAATATTCTTTAAGGTATTTTTAAAAGGGAATATGCTATAGATATTCTTTAAGATATTTTCTCAAAATAGAATATGCTATATAATATTCTTTAAGATATTTTTTTGACTAAAATTGAGATATCTTCTAAACGAAGATCGAAAACTCTTAACTTCCAACACGAATACCAAATCATTTAACCTTACACAACTTTTTCCAAAAAATATATTTTTAATTCATAACTTACAAAATTAGAAAATTGACCAAAATACCCCTATAATGGTGGGTCCCAGGGACATGACCTGCCTCCTCATCCTTGTAATGGTGAATATGCTATAGATATTCTTTAAGATATTTTCTCAAAATAGAATATGCTATATAATATTCTTTAAGATATTTTTTTGACTAAAATTGAGATATCTTCTAAACGAAGATCGAAAACTCTTAACTTCCAACACGAATACCAAATCATTTAACCTTACGCAACTTTTTCCAAAAATTATATTTTTAATTCATGGCTTACAAAATTAGAAAAATGACCAAAATACCCCTGTGACCAATTTTTGCTAAAATCGCACACGAAGTTTAAATTGTCAATTTAAACATGAAAATATGGGTTACTACATAGGGTTTTTCTATTTAAAGAAGGCTTTGCCACCTTTTCTCTTCTTCTTGTTAGCCACAAGACTCCTCTCTCTCTCTCTCTCTCTCTCTCTCTCTCAGTTTTACGCTCTAAGTTTTACGCTCTATTTGGCAAAATAAAAGGGAAAAAAAACTTAGGCTTTGTTTGGTGGAGCACTCTCACCACCACCATACACCACCACCACCATCACCATCGCCTCTGCCACCTCAAACGCATAAGCCCCCAACCATTTACCCATTTACTCTCCTAAGCACCGCCCTTAAAAATAACCAGATAGCCTGAAATCCCAGCTTAACTAAACAAACCCTTGAGCCCACCATAGATACTGAAATACCTCCCAAACAAGAACCTTAACCACCACCACCGCCTCTGCCACCTCAAACGCATAAGCCCCCAACCATTTACCCATCTACTTGTTAGGAATAAAAAGTCATGCTTTATGTAGTTGGTTTGTTATTCATTTAATAAAATCAGTTATTATATTTTTATGAGAATCTGTGTGGACAATGTTTGCATTATATTATTTACTGTGCATGTGTGTCTCTTATTCTACATAGTAGGTGGTTTGGTGTGTAGAGTTCGGCTTACACACGGAAGATCACACCATCGAATCTTGTAGAATATAAGATTTTGGGTTATAGTCTTAGATGGGATTGGACACACCATCGGTAGGACTGCAGCATGGTGATGTAATAGGTTTGTCTTGACCATGGGAAACGGTATAGTTTCAACTCACTATGCTGGTACACTTTGTGTATTAAATGGGACCGACTTGGGGTAATTATCTTTGTACTGACTTATAAGATAATTAATACCTCATGACTATTATAAATGATTATGCTCTAAATTCTAAGTTAATTTATAAACACGTACATTTGATATTTACGCTTTGATCCCTAAAAGGGTGAGATCCTTAAATGGGTCAATATCTCATTGGATCGGATGACAATATTAATTGTGTGGTGGATATTAATTAATGATGGAATCCATATCTCAATTTTGGGATTAATGATATCCCCTTGAGAAAGCTTATAAGTTTTAATTATGTCAAACCCTGCAGGTGGATTTTGTATCCGACATATCAGATTAGTTAAGCAGGGGATCTCAAGAAATTTTAAGAGATTAATTAAATATGATTGTCAGTAATTATATTTAATTAATTGATATCTATAATCTTAACGTGGGGAGATAATAAGTATTTAATAACATGGAGCTCGAAATAAATTTTTGAGATAAGGGTAGGAGTGCAATTATAATTCTGTAGTGGTACGAATTATATTTTATAGAAATAGAAATCTGATTCAGTTCGAATTAGGGTTTCCTAATTCCATAAGGAAGCCAATTTCTTATTGACTTCTTATGGTCCCTATCGTAGCCTATATATATATATGCTGTTTTGGCTCTCTTCTCAGTTTGCATTTTTTCCATCAAGAGGATTATAACTCGGAATAGAAAAGAGAGCATAAAGAGGGAAAGCGAAACATATAAAGGATTTTGAAAGAGCCCATACTCAATTTGATATTCTGGCAGTAGAGGAATACAATAGAAGATCATGAGCTGTTATCGAGCCCGTGTTCTCGATTCCTATACTACAGCAATCCATTTTTGCTATTCAAGGTAACCCTAGTTGCGCCCTTGTAGGGTTATTATAGATTTTACGAAATTTTTTGCACTACCAACTTATACACACTGTCAACGGATTCTAGGAATGCAGTTTCCTAACAGTGGTATCAGAGCAAACATTGATTCTGCATATAGGATGGACGCAACCATGTTGTCCAATAATACAAATCTTATGCGTGCATTGATGGATGGATAGAATGTAGATCTGTGCTAACCCTTGTTTGCAGCGTTCTTATTCCACTATTATGGTCATTGATTTTGTGTGATTGGATCCCATGATGGGTTTATTCATGGTTAATATTGTTATTTTGATATAGCATTTGAACTACTTTATGGAGGCATAGGATTTGTATGTATTGAATCCCACGCTTGATTGATACGTGGTTAATTTACTGCAAATAAATAGCATGTGAACTCCTTCACGGAGGCATAGGGTTTATGTAATATATCTCAAGTTGTAGCAACCTGTATTTTTGCGCCCCTAATATTAAATAAGAGATGTCAGTTTTTATTTATTTACTATGTGTTAATTATAGTTGTGGTATTATATAAATAAATGTTAATGCTCTTGTTATTAATTTAAATACAATGCCATTTTATTTTACTACTATGTATTATTTTTAGTTGTAGCATTATTTCCATAAATGATAAATACTTATGTTGATTACATGACTTTAATTATGTGACCCTTAGTAATTCTAAGTAGTATTAATTATGCTTAAGACCGTGCCCCTAAGTTAACCTATAATTTGGGATTAAAACTATTATTAAAATATTTATCACGTTGACTTCATTTTTGGTCCCTAATATTTATTTGGGATATTTTTCTAGACTATCCGAACCAACTTAACTAACCTAACAGAACTAACTGATCTAACTTAACTATGTAACCAGACTAACTGGACTAAATGTACTAACTGTGTTAATTGATTGGACGCCATCAATCAAAACACAGTTGTGATATTCTCCTCATCATCACGTTGTATTATTGAAGCTCCAACTAGCAAACCATCTGAGCTTTCTATATCTATGTTCACATTGTGAAGCACAAACACACACACTTTGCAAACACATAAGCATTACTCTCAGCCTATACATTCCAATCACACACAGTTCATTTACAGTAAAACTTTCAAAGAGCTTTCTCTATAGCTCTCTCACTCTCTCGGCCATATATACACACACCCACATACAAGCTCCATTGATCTCCCTCACTCTCAAGCACAAACACACACATACAATCTGCTGGGAATCCATATATATATATATATATATCACATTAGAAGAAGGAGAAGTATCACAGTAGCTTTCAAAAGCCATTGTTAAGCTCGGAGCTTATATTTTGAAACACAGCTCCATCTAATGCTCGGTGAGTCTCTCAAACTCACTTATAATGTAATAATAGTCATTGCGATCAAGCCAGGGGTATCAATTTTAGAGATATACGTATATATACATATTTATAGTTTTGAAGGTACAAAAATGGTGGTCTAACCAAACTCAACCAAAACGATTTCTGTAAATTTAGAATGAAAGATTTCAACCCCAATAAGCTCTGTTTCGAATATTAGACCTTATTTTTGTAACGGTTGTTACGTACGGTCAAAATGAAGTTTTGACAATTCTCATATTTTCATCAATAAATAGAGATACATTAAGAATTGGAAAACAAGACTTACATATTCATAATCTACGCGAAAAAGCAAAGAGAGTGATATATTATAGTTACTGTATCGTTCAGATTGGTAAAACTCGTATATTCTCTGCAACTGTATAGTCGTAAGGAAGAAGACAGACCAAGACCAGTCGCGAAACATACTCAGGACCGGTCCCGACCATGATCGACCCCACATAAGTTTCAGGACCAGTCGCAACCATGACTGGTCCTGCTAAAAGACCAGGACCGGTCCCGCTAAAAGACCAGGACCGGTCCCGCCTCTCTGTGACAGAATGATCTGTTTCACTTGGCAGTTTTTCCAGTTTCACGTAATAGTACTTTCACTACATGTTAATTCCATTCATGACAAGTAAATCATTTCTCCCTTCCATTTATTATTTTACTTAAGTCATTTCTCCCTTCCATTTATTATTTTACTTAAGTCATAAATGTACTTAACGAAATACCCCCCATTCGTATTCAATAAAAATACTTTTAAAATTCAATTCCTTATAGATACAAAGTCAACATTTCCTCCGAAGGCAAAATTATCGATTTTTGCACAGTTTACGATATTGGGGCATTATTTTTACTAGGTTCCCTTTCCTTCAAAAATTCTTAAAAATCATATTTGATACATGGGGGATATAGATGAACTATTCGTGGGACTTTTTAACTCTTGAATCAAAAATCAAATTTTTGACTATACTTGGCCGTTTTTGCCATTCTGGGTCAACGGTTGACTTTTCTGGACTAAGTTGTTTAATTCGTAATAATCATATTTTTAATTTGCTCTGATACCATTATACGATAATAGGAATCCGTCGCTCTGAATACCATTTATAGTAATCAATTATAAATAGCTCTGATACCATATTAAAGAAAGATAGAAACCGCTCTGATACCTTCTATAAAGAAAATGTAAAAATAAGATTTAAGTCATATTGCTCTAATACCTCTATAAGAAAATATGTAAAGAGAGAAAACGTCGTACGTCCGCTCTGATATCCTGATATAAACAAGAAAGAAAATAAATTACTCATTTGCATAGTCGAGATGGCATGTATGGAAAGGGGTCGTTGGTTAGCATATATGTTGTGAGAATGGGTAAAAAGAGAATGTCTCGGGACGAGTAACCCTATTTATTCTAGGCCGCTTTAGATATGGCAGATTAATTAATAAGGATTGAGCCCAGGCTGCTCTTGATATGGTTGGCTAATCAGAGTCTTATGATAGCCTTAATTATTCTAGGCCGTTGCAGATACGATAGATTAATTAAGAGGGTTAAGCCTAGGCCACTTTTGAATACAGTAGGTCAGTCTAGTGGTAGTTTTAAATTATTCCAGGCCGCTTCAGACACGGTAGAATAATTAAAGTATTCCACGTGTTATTGTAACCTTGAATGTCTAGGTACGTCTAGGCTGCCCTAAATACAGCAGACATACTGACAGACCTTCTAAACTAACGGTATTGCGCCAGATAGTTCTAGGTGAACCGAATGAGTCTAGAGATTGTGGTCGAGATAAAAGAGTCAGCGAGATGAGATGGTTTCATTGTTCATGCACGGTCTTAAATATTCATTTCTAACTATTATTAATTGATATTATGCGATGACTGGAATAATGGATTAATCGTACTCTAAGGTATTAAACATTTATAATAACTGTTAATGTACTTTTGTATACATTGCTTGTGTGCTCGTTATACTCACTCGAATTTCATTAGTTGATGACTTTATTTTGTCCTGGACATCCAAAATATTCAGAAAATGGTTATGCAGGGCAATATGATTATGCCAGCTAGAGGAGTCTGCTGCATTACTTTTATAACTTAATAAAGTTGTAATAAGGTTATGGATAATGTTTTTTAATTTGAATAAGGCGATTGTGCCTTAAGGATATTTTATTTAAGGACAATGTAATATTATTTGAAGTTGTAATATGTTTAATAGTATCTTCCCTGTTGGTTTAGATACTCTATTTTCTGGTACATGTTAAGCTAAGTACAGGACAAGCGATCCATCACCTGTCATGACCTACGGGTCTAAAACGAAAATGAAATTTTTTTCCTTATTTTGCTACGCTGGGGCGTGACACAAGTAAATCCGTGAAGATGGTTCATGAAAGCAGTTTTACAAACAGTTTCAGAAAGCAATCTGGAAGCAGTTTCAGAAGACTGTTTCAGAAAATAGTTCTAGAAGGTAGTTGTTGATGGTAGATTGGGCAACTCGATCCCAGCAAGCTGACCGGGCAACTCGACCCTCGTGCATAGCGGCGACATAGAGCTAATTTGGTTCAATGAAGATTTCTTCACAAGAGTTGCCACTTGGCCAAAATAGTGGGATTCCTATTTTATTGTGGTTTCCTTATTTATGTGTTATTGAATGAGTATTATTGTTTCATGTTTAATGAATGGGACAACATGGATAATTGTTCCTAGACCTATGTCTAGATGCATGTTTAATTTATATTAATTTAAAATGATGAACAATTGTATGTGTATTTAGAAATAAAACTAATTCCATATTTTGAAAACATAAGTGCTTATTTTCTAAAATTATGAGAATAGAATAATTTTATTATCTACACATGTGGGTTTGACAAGTAAGGATGAATTAATCCTTGTCAAGTATTACATTATTTTTTATTAATTAAATTAAAAAATTTTCTAAAAAATTATAACCCTCAATTTTTTAAAAAATTCTAAGTAGGAGAGGGAATTTATCAAGTATAAATCTCATGGTCTCTATCACTGGTTTGCAGATGATATGATTAATTTTGTGTGATGGCTCTAGTGTCATCCTCCCCATCGGATGAAGTTGGTCATGGAATCATCGGTACAAACTTCTTTAAAACAATATTTTGGGTGATTGTTAGTGTGGGTCACCTCTCTATTAGAGGTGTTCCTCATGGAACTCTTGACCTAGAATTAAGTGATGGTATACACTTAGCTATAAATAATAATATCCTCTCCATCTGAGTCACTGTTATTATTTATAGGACCAAAGCAAGTCAGCAGTTTAATTTTACTAGGCAGAGTACATTGCCTAGATAGTAAAATTAAAAGGCAATTGCCTATCTGAACAAATGATGGATAGTATATAGCTTCCCATCGAGTCATACTATTTGCAGTGTATCAGGTTGTTGGGGAATTCCTTTCAAATATGGTAGTGGGACCAATATTTTCAACTCGAATTCATCGTAATTTATTGCCCAAACGTAATTATATATATTATGTGACTCTCAGGCTTTTAAATGGGTTCTTTCAATCCACTCGTTGTTATACTTAAAGAAAACAAACTTATTGGACCAAACTATATAGACTGGAAAAAGAATTTGAATATTGTGTTAACTGCTGAAGAGTACAAGTTTGTGGTTACTCAAGATTGTCCTGAGCAACCTGGTGAAGGGGCAACCGCTGAGGAAACCCAGGCTCACAAGAAATGGGTCAAGGCTGATGAGATGGCGTGGTGTTATATTTTGGCATGCATGTCGAATGTTCTGCAACATGAGCATCAATCAATGGCCAGTGCCTATGACATGATGGAGAGCCTCCAAGAGATGTTCGGGGATCAAAGTTGTGCTGCTAGGCAGATTGCCATGAAAGACTTGATGAACACAACCATGGCTGAGGGGGCGCTTGTAAGGGATCATGTTCCTAAGATGATATCTCTTCTTAATGAACTAGAGATCCTTGGAGCTGAAATGGACAGGGAAACCCAGGTCGATATCCTACTCCAGTCACTGCCAGAGTCTTTTAAGCAACTCTGCCTCAATTACAACATGAATAAATTTAAATATACTTTGGCGGAGCTGCTTAAAGAACTCCAGGCAGTTGAGGGTTTCAACAAAAAGTAGGGGTGATCACAAAAATCGAAAAATTGAAAACCGACCAAAATCGATTGGCTAAAAAACCGATTGGTCGATTTATAAAATATATGTACAAGCTAAAACTGACCGAAAAACCGATCAAACCTAAAAAACCAACCAAAACCGAACCTATTGGTCGGTTTTGAAAAACACAAAAAACCAAAAAAATCGACTGAAATCGACCGCTAACACCCCTAACAGAAAGTCAGGGAGTGCTCTTGTGTTTGAGAAATGTTCTTCTTCAAAACCAAAAGGCAAGAAGATAATGAAAAGGCTTAAAAGAATGGAGCAAGGTCCTCAGTCAATCCAAAGGCCACGAGGACAACCGGGAAAGCCTAAAGTCAAATGTTTTGTTTGCAAGAAGCCAGGACGCTGGAAGAAGTAATGTCTGATTTATCTTGCCAGACAAAACAATCAAGTAACTTATTTACTAATTGGTGAATCGTGTTTAGCGGTCCGATCTACCGGAACCTGGTGTGTAGATACGAGAGCCACTAATCATGTATGCAATTCTTTGCATGGGTTCCAGGGAACCAGGTAGCTCAGTGATGGAAAGATTTACCTATATATGGGAAATGCTACGAGAGTAGCAGTAGTTGCAATAGGAAATCTACGTATTAGTTTTGGTAGAGATAGGATTTTAATATTAAGAAATTACCTTTTTGTACCTTCTATTAGAAGGAATTTAGTTTCAGTTTCTAGTTTAGTAAAGAATGGATATTCAGTTCATTTTAATAAAATAGTAGTTATTAAACAAAATAAACGTTTAATTTGTTTTGGTCTATTGGTGGATGACCTTTATATTATAAATCCTGCCTCTCCTACACTGTAACTAAATGAATTAAATAACACAAATAGTTTGCCATTTAAAAGAAAAGAACCTTCAAAGATGAACCAAACGCATCTTTGGCACTTACGCCTTGGTCATATTAATCTAAAAAGGATTCAAAGACTGGTTCAAAATGGGCCATTAGGCACATTGGAAGTGGAGGCACTTCCAGTCTGTGAATCCTGCTTAGAAGGTAAAATGACCAAGAGGCCATTCTCGGCCAATGGATATAGAGCAAAAGAGTCATTGGAACTGGTTCACTATGATTTGTGTGGTCCTATAACTATCCAAGCAAGAGGGGGCTTTGAGTACTTTGTCACTTTGATCAATGATTACTCAAGGTATGGGTACATTTATTTGATGCGGCATAAGTCTGGTTGCTTTGAGAAACTCAAAGACTTCAAGGCTGAAACGGAGAAACATCTAAGTAAATATATCAAGACACTACGATCTGATCTTGGTGGAGAGTACCACTTGGGAGCGTTTAGGGAATACTGATTGGAGCAAGGGATTACATCCCAATTGTTTGCACCCTGTATGCCTTAGCAGAACGGTGTAGCAGAAAGAAGGAACAAGACTCTCATGGACGTGGTAAGATCTATGATGAATTATTTAGAATTACCAGTTTCCTTTTGGGGACACACATTAGAGACATCTGCATACATTCTAAACTTGGTACCATCTAACTCAGTACCTAATACTCCAACATAATTGTGGACTGGGCGAAAAGCCTAGTCTGCGGCATATTTGGATCTAGGGTAGTCCAGTACACATGCTAAAAGGTAACGCAAAAAAGTTGGAATCGAGAACGGAAGTATGTTTCTTTGTTTGGTATCCAAGAGGAACTAAAGGTAGTCTATTTTATAGTCCTAAGGATCAGAAGGTTATTGTTAGCACCAATACCACATTCTTAGAAGATGACTATGCTATAGACCACAAGCCCAGAAGTCGTATTGTTCTAGAGGAAACGAGAGGTGAGACACCGACACATATACTTCTTTGATACCATTGGTACGAATAGAAACTTCACGAGAAAGAGTTATCGATATTCCATTACCACGTCGTAGTGGAAGGATTATTGAAACTCGTGTAGATCCTGAACTAACCATTAACACGCAGGTTCCTGAACTAGTGCAGAGTGCAGATAATAGTGTATTAGGTTCAAAATCTTCACAATGTAATACCAGTAATACACAGACACGGGTTGTGCCTCATCGTAGTGGGAGGGTTATTATTCAACCTGACCGGTATATGTTCTTGGGAGAGTCTTATGATTGGGTCCCTGACGAACAAGGTACTAATCCCTGTAACTACAATGAAGCACTCCAAGATAAAGATGCAGACCTTTAGCAAAGGGCTACAAAGACTGAAATGGAGTCCATGTACTCCAATCAAGTCTGGGATCTTGTAGAACCACCCAATGAAATAAAACCCATTGGATGTAAGTGGATCTATAAGAAGAAGAGAGGAGTAGACGGTAAGGTGGAAACCTTTAAAGCAAGGCTTATTGCAAAAGGGTTCACTCAAAATGAAGGAATCGATTACGAGGAAACCTTTTCACCGGTGGCAATGCTAAAGTCTATTCGAATTCTTTTTTCTATTGCTGCACATTTTGATTATGAAATTTGGCAAATGAATGTCAAGACAGCATTTCTTAATAGGACTCTTGACGAGTGCATCTCTATGGTGTAACCAGACGGGTTCATCATGAAGGGCCAAGAACACATGTTGTGTAAGCTTAAGAAGTCCATTTATTGACTTAAGCAGGCATCTAGGTCTTGGAATTTTTGTTTTGATCAAGTAATCAAGTCTTTTGGTTTTGATTAATGTGCCGATGAATCCTGTGTGCACAAGAAACATGATGGAAGTGTGGTGGTATTCTTAGTATTATATGTGGATGATATCTTGCTAATCGGAAATGATGTGGGGGCATTATCTTCTATAAGGGTATGGTCATCCAGTCGATTCGATATGAAGGACTTGGGAAAAGCCGATCACATCCTAGGGATCAAGCTTATACGAGATCATTAGAATGAGATGTTGGGCTTGTCACAAGGCACTTGTATTGACAATATTCTTGCAAGGTTTAGCATACAAGATTCCAAGAAAGGATTCCTTCCCTTTAGACATAGAATTACTCTATCTAAGGATCAATGTCATAAGACACCTGATGAGATAGAGAAGATGAAGGTAGTTTCTTATGTCTCGATAGTAGAAAGCCTTATCTATGATATGCTATATACTAGACCTAACATCTATTTTACTATTGGCAAGGTTAGTAGATATCAGTCTAATTCAAGGCAAGAACATTGGTCTGCGGTAAAAATATTCTCAAGTACTTGAAAAGGACTCAAGACTATATGTTAGTTTACCAAGCAGACAGTCTTGTACCCATTGGGTACACAGATTCTGATTTTATGTCAGATAGGGATTCCAGAAAGTCTACCTCAAGATATGTGTTTAACCTAGGAGGTGGAGCCATTAGATGGAGGAGCATCAAGCAGTCATATATTACTGATTCCATCATGGAAGCCAAGTATGTGGCTGCTTCAAAAGCCACTAAGGAGGCCGTTAGGCTCAGAAACTTCCTTATGGATCTAAGAGTAGTACCTGCGGTACAATCGACTATTACCCTTTATTGCGATAATAGCGGAGCGGTTGCTAACTCAAAGAAACCTAGGGCCCATAAGAAGGGAAAACACATTGAGCGTAAGTATCACCTGATACGAGAGATCGTGCAAAGAGGTACTATTGAAGTGACTAAGATAGCATCAGCAAATAACCTGGTAGATCCTTTCACCAAGAGCTTACCGGCCAAGACTTTTGATAGTCACATAGAGGGGATAAGAGTGAGGTGTGTCGCATCATGGCTTTGAGTCTAAGTGGGAGATTGTTAGGAATATATACTAAAAGCCATATTGTATGTAGTTGGTTTATTATTCATTTAATAAAATCAGTTATTCCATTTTTATAAGAATCTGTGTGGGCAATGTTTGCATTATATTATTTATGGTGCATGTGTGTCTCTTATTCTACATAGTAGGTGGTTTGGTGTGTAGAGTTCGGCTTACACATGGAAGATCAGACCATTGGATATGTAAGATTTTGGTTTACAGTCTTAGAAGGAATTGGACACACCATTGGTAGGACTGCAGCATGGTGATGTAATAGATTTGTCTTGACCATGGAAAACTGTATTGTTTCAACTCACTATGCTAGTATACTTTGTGTATTAAATGGGACCGACTTGGGGTAATTATCTTTGTACTGACTTATAAGATAATTAATACCTCATGGCTATTATGAGTGCTTATGCTCTAAATTCTAAGTTAATTTATAAACACGTACATTTAATATTTACGCTTTGATCCCTAAAAGGGTGAGATCTTTAAATAGGTCAATATCTCATTGAATTGGGTGACAATATTAATTGTGTGGTGGCTATTAATTAATGATGGAATCCATGTCTTAATTTTGGGATTGATGATACCCCCTTGAGAAAGCTTATAAGTTTTGATTATGTCAAACCCTGCAGGTGGATTTTCACTACATCAAACAGGGAAATTTCTAACACCAACATTTTTTGTTTTCTAATAGTAATTTACCATGCAGAACCCGAACTCCCATGAGGCAGGTAAATTACCGTTAGATATGTATAAAGTGCGTTAGCAATTTTCAACTAGAGGTATTTTTTTTTAATTTTCTAACGTTTTTTAAAAAAATACTAACGAAAAATTTCAGTTACTAATTTAGCGGGAAATAAGAAATCATAATGAAAATAATACTCTAAAAGATAAAAGAAAAAAGAAAATAAAAATAGAATAGAAACGCATATCTCATAAATTTCTATCGTTAGTAAGACGATTTACGTGTTCCTATTAGGACATCAGTAAATTATGAATGACAGAGATTATTTTCCAAGTGATTTAAGCATCCCTGCGAGCACCCTAAGTAACTTTTCGTACACAGAGTTAATTTACTAGCTATATTTCTCGTGTATGTTTTTTGCATATTTTAAGGGGAACACATTCATGGTGTGACCTTTCTTGATTAAGCCTTATACCACATTAAAAAATATGGGAAATAACGCTGCAATCCACGTATTGATATGAATTTCTGAAAGTATACTAGATTAGTAGCTTGTAATACGAATGCCATTGTAGATGCTGCCACAACCACTAATGTGGACCACAAATGTTTTGTTTTTGTATGGAAAATGTGGGTCTCTTTTTAATGCCGAAAAGGTATTTGATAGAACATTTCATAGAACTAATTTCACATGGAATGCGAACATATTAGGAGAATAATAATTGGAAGTGAAGAAGAAATAAAATCTAATGGTTGTGTCGTGATTGAGTATGTTGGTTTGAAAAGTTAATGGGCAAAGGTGATTCTGATTAATGTCACAAATTCGTATTCAACAAGCCTTTAGAGTGTGAACCAAATATCTCTAACTACTTGCAGAGTCTTTTTTGGGTAACATTATATTGGAAGTGATGGATATGATAGTTTTGTTCCCCTTTTTATATGCTTGGATCTGTTTTGTACTTGGCGTGGCTTTCAAATTTAATCACGCACAACAAGCCTGGAATTGCAATATTTTCTTAAAGCTACTCATGAACGAGTCATTAGTATTCTTTTGTATCCTTTCTTTCGTTGTGAATTCTTTTTTACTTGCTAGTGCTTTTACTCTGTTGCTTTACTTGTCCCATTTGTAGAAGTTTTTCTTTTAAGCTGCACTTTTCCCTTAGCTAAGACAAATTCAGGGGAAGGAGATTACGAGCAAATTGGAAAATCCTCGTAAATATTTCCTTTGGGTTTTCCTTTCCTTCTTAATTACTAACCATATTTCCTCTAGAATGATTTTAATGGTTGCTAACTTGTGAAATTTAATGCAGCCAAAGAGTGGAAAATTGTGCTAACCTAAATGATTTTGAGATTTGTAACAGATGACATTGACAATACTGGGCTTGTCTGTAAGTTGTTTTTCTTATTGTACTTATGAGTTTGTTAATTGTGCATGATTTTTGCTCTTGGGAGGGCCTTTAGCTGAAGTTTATCACATGATTAGCTTCTATGTAAAAAAAAAAATTACATGACTAATTTTGAAGGATGATAATGGTAGATTATATTTCTCATTATAGGGTAACAGAATGAGTGAGTTAGCTGATTTGAAGGGTTAGCCAGTGTTTTATCAACAAAAAAAAGTGTTCTATATTTCACTATTTAGAGAGATTAGGGACGAACAATTCTCTAGACTAGGTGGGCCTCTCCCGGAGAAACTATTGTTCGAAAGATCAAGGTGCATTAGAATATTTTTGGAACGACAAAAAGAGGTTGGGTTAGAACCAAAAAGCTTATTTCCTGAAAATGACAAGTCACTATTGTTCTGTAGCTTTCCAACTTGTGTTGGTACATAGTCTGTGAAACCATTCATTGATAAATCAAGAACTTCTATGGTCTTTGGGAGAATAGGAATAGGCCCTTCAAGTCGGTTCCCGACTAAATTTAGTGTTGTGGGCCAAAAAAAATGACTGAAGTATAATACTTGGTGGAACAATTCCATGTAAATTGTTGAAGGAAAGGTCTAAGTACCCGAGTTTTGGTAGATTGAACAGTCAAGATGGTATTGTTCCTGATAGCCGATTTTTGACCAAATTTAGCACTCTAAGCTGGGTAAGATTTGATGTAAAAAGTGGTCTATCTCCTCCCATGTCACATGACCTCAAGTCCAATACAATTGGCTGAAAATTTTGTGGGAATGCATGTTGGCCTATTTTCACGATTAGCCCACTTGATCCTAAGACAATTTCATATGGATTCGAGTTCTGAAACAAGGAGATGAATGGTGAGATAGTTCCATTCAAAAGGTTGTTTGAAACCCAAAAACTTTGAGATTGGTGAGCCGGGAAATGCAATCGGGTAGTTTTGCTCTCAAGGAATTACATGCTAAATAAATGTATTCAAAAGATAAAATTTCACAAATCGAATCCGGAATAGGTCCTTCGAGCAAATTTTCAATCACATAGAGATAACGAAGATTTTGCAAATTTGATACCAACGGGGAAAGATTGCCGATACATAGTTGAACCCGAGGAATAAAATTTCAAGTTTTGAAAGATTATACAAGGAAGAAGGCAAAGGACCTTGAACGAACAATCATATGCAGAAAAGAACATCAATGAAGGTATATTTTCAAACAAAGTTTGGATCGATCCATTGACTTGAGTTGATTGAATCTCAAGGTTCTCTAGATTATCCCAAGGGACTCAGAACATTGAACTTAGATCAATGGTGATTTATGGATTGTTGCCCACATAAAGAGACTGCAATTGAGGAAGGTAAGGAACTATACCATGTAAGTTAGATTGTGTCAGATCAAGGGTCAAAAGTGAAGTTAAATTCGCAAATTAGCTCGAGATTGCTGACACGAAGAAGTTTCTATCCACTTTTAGAGTAGAAAGATGAGTTAGATTGAGAAGCTCCTTAATGGGTATTTTGCGAGTTATTCCACAATTTGATATCCAAATTAACCGAAGTCTCGAAAGCCTTGAAACTGGCTCTGCCCATACGATTGATTTTGATGCCTCGGAGAGATCAAGACCATCCAATATTAGTTCTCTAAGATTGTGGAGCCCTGCCAACCAGTTTAAACTTGCAGTAGATATATACCCCTTGTGTATATATATATATATAAAGAGAGAGAGAACATCAAGTATATAACTTATTCTGAGGTCAAGTTATATGAAAAACATGATGTGTCTAATACAGTATAAGAACATGAGAGATCAAGATTTCTCAATGAGGTTAGATTTGAAAATTGGGTTGTTATGGAAGCCATTGAACATAGAATTTGAAAGATTAAGGTAAGCGAGTTTTGTAAGATTCGATAATCCATAAGGTATCTTTGAAAGGATAAAGTTATTGAAGCTGAGATCAAGGAAGGTGATATGAGTGAGATATAAGAGAGATGGAGAAACTTTACCTTTCGGGGCTTATATGCAAAGGTTGAAGTTGAAATGAGCTTTGAATTTCAGTTAAGAATGTCTTTGCTTGGATCATATGGATTTCTGATCGAGATTGAGAGATACAATATATAGTGAGTCTGAACAGTGAATTTCGTGCCAGTTGCAACATTTTTGTCCTTGCCATGAATCCAAACAATTTGAAGGGTCTACAATAGAGGATTTGAATGCTAACAGTGTTTCTCTTTCATGATCATGGCAGCCAGAGATAAGAACCAGAGGAGAGAGAATGAAAAAGAGCAGATGGACAAGCTGATGTTGTTTCATGGTTATGGCCTTAATTTGAAGATCTTTTTCCAACTAACATACACACACACACACACACACACACACACATATATGACCATTTGGAATTTATTACTTTATTTTAATTGTTAGTTTGTTCTCTGGTTTGAATTGTTCCAGTAGGAGAAGTCAAGCTTCATTTTAATTGAACGTTGATGACCTTTGATAGCTCCAAATGAACATGTAGATGCGCCTTCTTTTTTCTTTTTTCGGTTTTCCAATGAATGATATAATAAAAGATTTAAGAGAAAAACCCAAGGGTTATACCAAGTGGTACCGCTCTATCGGTAGGTCTCACAAGGTCTCAAGATCCAATCCTCGTGAGGGTACCTATTGTGAGATTAAATCAATAGAAGAAAAAAGTCTCGTGAAAACTTACAGGGAAGAAGTGTTTACCCGCAATATTGAATAATCGGTACATGGATTCTATTCGTATAAAAGAAAAGGGTGTAAGATAGACCATTTTGTTTTGGGGGATACCTTAACTTTACATGTTAGTCTTTTCTTTTTAGGACTACAATTAAGTGCAGTTTACTTAGGGGTATTATCCTGGAATGTAATTGGTCCAGGTGGTATTGATATAAATATTACATGGATTGTCACATTATATATACACCACATGCATATATACCAAAGAACTGTACCTAAGTCTTATCCTTATTTTTAATGGTTCCTAACCATGTTTGCCTAACTTTTGAATCATAGTTTTATTTGAGCAGAAAAAAGAAAACATGAACGAAATTTAATTTTCTTTACATTGTTGGGATTTACTACATTTAAGGAACAAAATACGCACGTATTAACATCTGATGATGCCAAAAATTGGTAACAGTAAAGTAAAGCAATTTAGGAGAGAGAGAGAGAGAGAGAGAGAGAGAGAGAGAGAGAGAGAGTGAGAGACTATTTTTTGTATGTGGTTCGGCCCTGTTAATGAAGGTACCTACGTCCACGGGTGTGTCTGAGCACGTTCACTAGCAGATCACTGGCGGGCCTGGTGAGCCAACAAAGAGGGGTGGCACTACCAGTAATACCAGCCGGGTGTATGCATATAATGGTGAATTTTGTAGAGGTGCTGTGTAGACTAAAGAGTTGGCCGTCCCCTTCATGAGGGGTGAGAGGTCTCTTTTATAGATGTAAGAGACCTACTCATACATGGATATCTTGGTTCTACGCTGTCCAAGCCACTCGGGGGGCAAGACGGCGAAAAAATAATTTCTAAGGAAAGGCCGAATGATTTTATATCGTCCTTAGAGCCCCTCCCCGACGTTGAAGAAGACGATGAAGCGCTCGGGGGGCAAATTCAAGACGAGCCTCAAAATTCTGTTGAGGCTGAAGAGGAAGAGTATGAGAGGCCGAGTGATCCTATTTCGGCCATAGAGCCTCCCAATGATGAGGAGGACGATGAGGAAGACCCCCTTGTTGATGAAGAAATCGGCGTTGAAGGGCTTGGGGGGCAAGCTCCGCCGAGACCGGTTGAAATTAAATCGGTCCATGAAGTTTTTAAAAATATTCCTTTGAGGAAATTCAGCCTCAAGGAATTGTTCAAATATATCGGTCTCCTTGTAGTGACCGATTATTATTTTTATTTTAAGCCAATTAATTATTTGGCTTGGGTTGATTTACATCCACGATGGCTATGTGGATGTCACCAAAAACTAAATGTTATTTGGTGCTTATTTCTCCAACAATGGTACTATCAAAAGATTAAAAAGGTATTGAAGACCGAAACTGAAAAATTAATTCGGTCAGAATAGTGCTATTCGGATTGTTACCAGACCGAAAGCAGAAGGGAAAAAATGATACATGCAGCATAGGCATGTGTCATGATTGGTCCATAGTTGGTTGCTGAAGATGATGCTTTGAGATGTCAGTTTGCAAGGTCAGCCCGATGTAATCGGATTCAAGCTTCCAACGTCTGTCATCAGATCCAAGTGGTGGGCCCGAGAAGTATTGAGAATGGAGTAATGATACATTCACTGTCTTGAAGGTATTTGAGTGGTGTGCTTGACAGCTTGTACATGGTGGGCCCAAGTGATCATTGTAAGCATGTGGCTTTGTGTATCATGCACTCCAAACTATGGCAGTCTATTAAATTCTTATGGGCCCGAGGAGCCACTGGTGATTGAAGCAAGAGCAAGCAATGGTCCGATGTTTATTAAACGTTTTATGGAACATCGGACTCATAACCAAGGCCGATATCAGTTAAAAGCAATCAGTCCGAAAAAGCAAAATATGGCCATTCAAAATTTCACTTGCTTTTATTTTAAACGGCCAGGGGGGCAATTGTTTGCACCTAAAAAATACATTTTTTAAAGTAAAAATTAGTAGAGGCCGATTGGAACATTTTAATCGGACAGTAAGACCGATGGCATAAATTAGGGGCCAAGTGATTGGTTTAAAGTTGATAGGGCCGAATGGGTTTTGAACTATTTTATTAAGTCGGACTGACATACACGTGTTAGTCGGACTGCCTCCTAAGACCGATATGATTCAGCCACCCTTCATCCAGAGACTATCAAAATGGTCAACAGTGGTGGGGCCTAGGTCATCATTACTTTGATAATGTACTAAATCTCATATATGATTCAAGTGGCAGTGTACTTCGGCGTGCGCCTTGTTTGGCGCTACAATCGGGCTTCTATTGTGCTTGTTCCATCGGGCTGTGTGCATGTGATTTTAATCGGGCTTAACATCTCCCAATCACAAAGGATCAATGCCAATTGGTGGGACCGCCATAATGATTTCACAATTTAGTTCAAATTGCTATTATTTCACAGCTTTGTTTGGCATTTGCCTCCACCGGGCTGACCACATATGCTTGCTTGTCAAGCATTTAATTTGATGGGCCACCACTTTGACAATTAGCTCACTTTGCAAAACAGCCACTTTATGCCAATTCGGACTGATCATATTATCATATATTGCCAGTTTTGGCCCCACCTCAAATATTGGCAATTCTTTAATCCTTACAGTTAGTGGTTGATCACTTATGGACATCTTTTTTGATTGGTATTGTATTATGGTAAGGAAAGATAATATTGGTGGATATTATCTTTATGGGAAGATAATATCAATATTTTTTAGGAGATAATATCAGCATATATATATATATATATATATCTTTACTTGGAAGCTAAGGCAGCCGAATAAAGCCAACATGTGGACCAGATTCAAGCTGCAAATATATATACACATGTATATATATATATATTTTCAAGATATGGAAGGTTTCAAGATATACTAGATTTTAGCAGTTTATGGAAATAAACTGGTAAATTTTATCAGATAATGATTTAGCAGATATTTCCTACCTTATCAAGGAGACCTCCATGGCCGCTATAAATCAACAGGCAGGCCAAGCTATCAAGGCACCCCGCGTCTCTTCGACAAAGCATTCAAACATGCATTCTTAAAGCATTCTTAGCGTTCTTAGGATTAGTTTTTATTTTTCTAGCTTTTAATTACATCTTTGTAATTTTTTTTTTCTTCTACAATTAAATAAAAATGCTATTTTTATTTAATTTCTTTATTGTTCATCACTTGCTAGACTTGTATGCTTCAATACTGTCTAGGGACTACAGGCCAAGGGTACTTTCCTACTTGGCCATCACAATCGCTTATTAGAAGTCAGATTTTCATAAAGCCTTGTGTATCACTCACACAAGCGTTTAGAAAATTTTGTGTTTTAAGTTTGGGTCTACCTCACAAGGCTCTGGCATGCCCGAACCGAAATTACAGCAAACAGGGTGCATTTGATAAAACTAAAAATTAAGTACTGAATTTTAAGTACTGAATATTTTAAGCGCTTGAAGTTTTATTCCTTAAAACAATGTTTCAGCTATTGAAGTAGAATGGATTCAGTGATTATTTTCAGTAGAAGAT
The DNA here is from genome assembly GCA_033977485.1 of Hydrangea macrophylla. Taxonomy (NCBI): domain Eukaryota; kingdom Viridiplantae; phylum Streptophyta; class Magnoliopsida; order Cornales; family Hydrangeaceae; genus Hydrangea; species Hydrangea macrophylla. Next base: position 98,301,741 of record CM066996.1, on the reverse strand, counting down.
TTTCACTTAAAATTTTCAGTGGTTTTGGAGCTACTTTTTCAATTAAGTGGTATGTTATCAAACGCACTGAAAAAGAATAAGTGCTAAATCTTTTCATTTTTAGCACTTAACGGGGTTATCAAACACACCCTTAGTTTAGTTAAAGTCCTATACTCATAAGAAATTATTGGTAATGAAAAGAGTCCACAAATAAAAACAAAACCAATTAAGGTGGGTCTACTTAATTTATTATTATTATTTTTTTTAATGGAATAGCAAAAATGGAGGAGTCCTAAGCAACCCCAAAAAATATCAATTCTAAGGGAGATAAAAGAATTTTAAAGATTTAGGAGATAAAAAGAGTCCAACAACATCAGTTAAAAAAATAAATGTTAGTAATTAAGAGTCCTATAATTGTAAGAATTGAGATTAGGATAATAATGTTTATCCATGGACTACGTACACCAAAAGAAACAAAGGCGTAAAAAAGAAAACACAATAGGGGCATGTTATTTACATTTATTTTAGAGACCTATAGTTTTAAGAAAATATTGAAAATCAATAAGAAGGTGAGCTAAAAATTCAGTAAAAAAAGGTGAGCTAAATAAATAAGTAAATAAATAAATAAGAGTTCATCAACGTTGGCTTTAAAAAAAGTTATTAGAGAGAATTTATGTAGAGAAAAGTAAAAGCAGTAATTTTAGTACCTATATAATCTTCTAATGCTATAGTTTTAGTGTGGTTAGAGTCCTAAAGAAATGAGATTGAACAAATGTTGATCCAAGGAGTCCACGTAAAGGGGAAAAAATATAATAGAAAAAAACCCAATAGAGACACGTTTGTTAGATAGCATGTGCAAACATTGAAAAAAAAAGTACTCTTAAACATAGGAAGTGTAGGTCTCTCACGGACCCAAAAAAATAAAAAATAATTGGCATACCAAAAAATAAGGTTATTAAAACTTTAAGAAGATCAATTATAGAACATACAAAATAAAAATAAAGTAGGACTATTATGGATGGACCAAAAAAAAAAGTGGTATACTAAACTTGTTAAAATTCTAAGGAAAATAGTTTAGTAAAAGTGCACCGATTGATAGAAGTGTAAAACACTTGTGCACATTGGTACTTTTATATAGATTATAGATATAGATATAATGTACAATCTAACGTCCACAATCAATTATCCATCACAGCATACACATGGCTGAACAGTCTTTCACATTTAGTTCTTCTCTTTTACTTCCTAAATCATAGTAGTATCTAGCATGCTTGTCTCATAACAATCAATTCCATAGCATATACATAACGTATACACCTAGGCACATCGAATAACAATCATAAGTACGGTACATACATACAAATACTCTAGCAGTCATTATGTATATCGAGAGTGAGGTTAGAAACACTCATATGGATGTCATAACAAACTTAGGACTCTCGGAAGAGCGGATAAGTCGCAGTCCTACAACATATAATAGAATAACGGTGATGAAGTATATATGTAAATGATAAGGGCATATTGGTAATTATGCCAAATGTGTGTCTAAACCTCAAGGTGGTGATCCTCGTGTCATTCTAAGTCCAACGCCATTAACAAAGACTCAAATCGGAGTCCATCACATAAAAGGCTGGATATATTTGTTATGCCAGTGTGGGCCCTAAAGGTAAGCTGTACTTTTGACTACGTCGAAAGGTCTCCAAACTTAAGAGAATAGTTCTAGATATTATTTTAAGACTCTGGGAACTGACCGCGTATTTTTCTGAGCTACGGTTTATTTATTAAGAATTATCAAAGATAATTCAATATTATAAAAAAAAAAATACGACCGATGGTGTACCTAATTACATAATTATATCTAATTAAGGGAGACAAACAGTCCCTAAATATTTTTATTAAATACTAGACCTTAAAATAGGCAAGTGGTATTTTTCTCATAATTTTTTAAACTCATTTGGTATTTAAGATAATTAAAGGATAACCAACGGTCCTTATAATTAAATAAAATATTAAAATTTGGATTTTATAAATAAATAATTTATAAAACTATGGTATTAGGCCTCACGATATATACTATAATTTTTTGCATTTGAAAATGGTCTTGAGGTATTTAATACCTAATTATTATACTTTAAAACTAACTCTTATTATTTATTTAAACTTAAATAAATAATAAGTATAATGTATAAATAATATATTATAATCTCATAATATAATATAATGTATAAATATAATTTTCTAGAATATTAAAAGCTAATTAAACATACTATAAAACCATTTTAAAAATATTTAATAACTACACATATCTTTTTATTTCAATTAAACTAACAATTATCATATATTTAAAACTAACTAAATAATAAGTATAAATATATAGTCTTTAATTCTAGAATATAAGAAATATTAAATTATAATATTTCAGCATTTATAAAATATACTAATAATTCCATTAAAACTAACTTTCCATAATTTAAAATAATTAACTATTGGAATAACAATTTAATTAATTAAAATCTAATGACTAAGGCTCTGTTTGGCAAGCAAGGTTGCTAACATAAATAAGCTGTTACAAAATCAGATTACCCAAACGGGGCCCAGGCCCAAGCCCATTTCCCTAGGTCTTCCTCGTTGAAAGATACAATATTCATATATATATATATATATGTATTATGTATGTATATATATTTATACAAAGAAATTTAATTGGCCATAACTCCCTCATTTCTTAACGAAAATTAGCAAATTTTAAGTCAAAATCGAGTGCCTCGATGAGCCTGATCTAATAGTATAGGTCTTGAATCCTAACTCTTAATGGTCTACACGTACGAGACAAAAAACAAATTCATCCTAAAAGAATAATCAGATCGTTGGTACACCAAGCGCGACCTAAGCTTCGAGCCGTTCGTAGGGGAGTTTAAGGGGGTCATTAGGGTCAGTTAAGCATTGGTTTTACTGGTTATGGTGACGGTCCAAAAATCCAAGCTCGTCGAAGAGCGGGGGTGCCAAGCTCAGTCGGGGCTGCGTGTGAATGTGTTAGTGTGTTTGTGAGTCTATGCGTGTACAGAAAATGTAGAGGGAGAGTTTTATCTTCCTCGATTCAGTCTCGGCGTCTCTCTCAGCTTTCCCACAGCTCTCTCTCTCTCTCTCTCTCTCTCTCTCTCTCTCTCTATCTTAGTGTGTAGTATGTGTGTGTGTTTGTGTGTATAAGGGCAGAGAGGGTGGGTATGGCGTGGTGAGGCAGTGAGGGAACTTAGGGGTGTTTTGGGTTTCCTCTCTCTCTCTCTCTCTCTCTCTCTCTCTCTCTCTCTCTCGGACTGGGTCTCTCTCTCTCTCGGACTGGGTCTCTCCCTCTCTCCCAGCTCTTTATATATATATATATATATTAACACATACAACATAAATATATGTAATAAATAATATAATACATTTGTTTTTGGTAACCGTGGGTGTCCGGGCCAGCTTGCATGCACCTCAACTAATCTCACGAGGCCAGGGCGTCCTGGTGAATCACCTGTGGCCACCCCCTTGAGATTCAAACTTGAGACCTCTGGGTATAACACCCAGAGACCTTGCCATCCGACCACAAGGGAAGTGGTTCATAAATATAATACATACATACAACATACATATATATAATAAATAATATAATCACACAATCGATATATATATAGTACAACATACATACATATGTACAAAATCAGTGTATGTGTGTATGTGTGTGTGTGTATGTGTGTGTGTGTGTGTGTGTGTGTGTGGTTGTGTTGTGTCTTTTGGGTAAATGAGGGGGGGTGGGGAATTTTGGGGGTTGAGTATAGGAGTGGTGAAGTGAGGTGAGGTGAACTGATGGGGGATTTGGAGGAATCAAATTCGGTGGATTTGAGGGGTGGTGTACTACATATATTCCCAAATCGTGGGATATGACATTCCTTGAGTCACGTGCCACTCGGTCCGGGTAATTACTAGATTTTACAGGTTCGCGTGTAAATCAGTCCGGGTCTATACATACGTCTGAGTCCAACTTTCTAATACCCGTACCTGGAAAAAAGATTTAATATTCATTTTAGTATGCATTAATTGATGTAATTAGTGTATAAAAATGGATCAAGGGGAGGTTTTGGACTCACTTGTGAAAAGTATTCAGTAAAGGACACAATTGGAAAAGTCCCCAGTAGGGAGGGACAGATAATGAAGTAGGATCCCGTGAAGGGCTGAATAAAATAAAGTGCATTTAAATGATTAGATGCATTCTTATTTGATTAAATTGATATATATGCATAGTAGTTTTCATATTATCTTACTTCATATGTTAGCTTTTGGTTACCAGTTTAGGTGCTCGTATGAAGGATATAAATGAAAAAGTCCATAATTAGTAGGTACGTTAGCAATTTTATAAATATTTGGGACCACATATGGGACCCATACAAGACTTAGACAAACACCCATTTAGATAATTAGGTAGTTAATAAAATGTTTGGGTATTTCATAATAAGGAACTTAAGAAGTTTGGAGGGTATAATTGTAAAGGAATGAAAGTTTGGTGACACATCACTACACGAGGGTGCATGTGTGTCAAGAGAGTGTTAACTCTCAAACTCAATACAGAAATTAGGAGAGAAAAGAGAGGCGCCGAGAGAGGAAGAGGAAGAATAAGTTCCCGACGTCATAAATTCGCCGTTTCGTCGCCGTTCATCGTTCAATTCGCAAACCGAAGCCGTATTCGGACTCGTGGAGGTAAGATGACCATTTTTTATACCTTTAATTTACATTTTAATTGTCGTAATTTTTGTGACTCAGACTAATCGGTGACACACGATTGCCAAATTCTTGTAGAATTTACTCTGGAGAGAGAATAGAGCTAAGATTTCATGAAATTTGGCATTTCTTGGACTATTTTAGGTAGAACTTGTAGAAGGTGAGTTTTCTAACTTAATCTTTGATGTGGTACATGTCTTGTGCTTCAATTGACAGTTAGGAAATGACAATTCTAGAAGTTATGGTGGAATTCATGCTAAATACTAGAATTTCATGTTGATTGTTATGAAATTATCATGTTTATGTGGTTATGTGTTTATATGTTAAGTGGTCAATGAATGATTGGGAGTAGTGGTTCATTGTAGGAGGTAATAAGGAAGGAGAAGAGGAAGAATCTGATAAATACGGAAGTCCAAGGAATAGAAGTGACCATGCGGCCAAGAAAATTGTCTTCCAGTCAAAATGAACCATTACCCATGAATTCTACGATTACGTATGTTTACGTGCTTATATTGTTGTATTATACATGTTCACGACATCCAATGCATGTTAGTTTATTCACTAAGCGTAATGCTTAAGAAAACCGTTTTCTTTTTCTGTTGTGGTACATAAAACCACCTGTGGATACCGGCGTTTTGGGCCTACTTCTTTTAATTTTAAATATTTTCTTTCAAATTCAAATACAAAGAGTCGCCACTTAATTTTTAAAGAGAAAAATTAAAAAACCATTTTAAAAGCAAACTGATCTTTTACGAAACCAAAGATAAATTGGGTCCGGGGATTATGGAATGAAAGGGGAAGGAGCCCGGCAGACTAAAACACCCCCTCTCATCCTATCTCGCGATAGGTGTAGACACCCCATTTTGTCGGCTATCATATTTAGGAGACCCATATATTGGTGGTTCACAATGATCGAAAAAGACTCAAAAGGACTCCTGGAAGTTAATTCTATCTCTCAAAATGCTCAGAATGACCAAAATACTCCTAAAAGCCCGACAACTCCCAGATTTTGACCGAAAGCTCTAGAAACATGCTACGTCATAAGAAAAGTGATAAAATGAGTTTTAAAGCAAAGTTAGATAAAATCGTCAGCTCCCAGAGGCCCCCGGAAGTCTCGAAAGTTCCCGGAAAGTCCCTATTGACCGGTTGGACCAAGGTTTGACCAAGTTTGACCAAGGTTTTGACCGAAATCGTCCAAATTCGTCGAAAAGTTCTGAGATCATGCTAGATCATGTGGAAAGTACTAAAATGAGTTCTAAAAGAAAATCGGACGAAAACGTCAACTCTTGGGAGCTCCCAGAGGTTTCCAGAACTTCCCGGGAATCCCAAGTTTGACCAATTTGACCAAAAGTTGACTTTGAAACCGGAGCACTGTATCATTTTTCAAACATTTTTTTATGGATACTAAAGGTCAATAGCTTTCCAACGGTATATCGCACATAATTTTTGGATTTAAAACAGAATTATTATGAATTTCCGAAGGTGAAAAAGGCGATCAAATCGGCTTTTATTGAGAATACCGCAAAAATTTTCAAAGTAACCATCTCCGAACTATTGTTTATGTAAAGTAGACTCCACTACCTTTCCAACGGTATATCACAACCTCAATTTGGAGTTCGTATGCATTTTCTGTGAATTTCGGACGAAATAGGGCCTTTTCGCGAATACCGGAACCTCTGGGGGCCTAAATACAATTTTCTGGGCATCTGAGGAGCAGTACCGCGACGGCACTGGGCCATTGCTGTGGCGGCACTCAACCCTCGCAGAGTCCATTTTTGTAATTTATTTGGGGGTCCAATTTGATTAATTAAAAACCAAAATGATGTAGTTTTATGTTCACAGTTGTTTGGGACCAATGAGAGTACTTCTAAAACCCCAAAACCACCCCAAATTGGCCTATATAAATCCCCCATTGCTCTTAATTTTGGGGGGACCAAGTGAAAAGCTTGATAAAGTTGTAGAGAGAAAGAGAGATAGAGATAGATTTAGAAGTGAGAAAGGAGCTTCCTCATACTATTTTTCTATAGAAAGTGAGTTTCAATCTTGTTTTCCTCCACCATTCTTCTATATATTTCATCATCAATACACCCAACCATCATTTCTCTAAGCATTTTTGAGTTAGGAAGCTACTTCCATGTCCAAATGTCAACATCTATGAGTGAAACACCAAGCTACAAGTTCAATATCACATTGATTATCTTCTATTGATTGTTATTTACTTGCTTGTTCATATTATGTTCATCTCTTCCTAACCTCATTTCTTTTTTGACATTTTTATTTACTTACTAGTTCATCATCCTCTAAATGATGACATGAAGTTTGAGGTGAGTGAATCCTTATGGATAGTAGCTCTTGACCTCAGAAACATGTTTGATAGATGATGATTATAACTTCAATACCTCCAAGGTATCCTTGAAGTTATGTTCAAAATAAAAATGAATCTCTCCAATAATATTGGGGGTTCTTGATGATGAGTTTGATGTTGATATTCCAAGAGATTATAATCTCTATTTGATGTTGAAAATATACTTTCAAAACCTCTATTTCAAAACCCCTCTCAATCCCTCTCATTTTGATTTCAAGAAAGAAAACTCAAGTTTTTCCCAAAATCTTCAAAACAGTGAGTCAAAACAGTGAGTGATCTGAGTTCACAAATTTTTCTAGAACTCAATACTCAATGTATGGATGCAAGACCACTTGGAAAATCTTCCTAACTCATTAGAGAACACCCATGATTTTTGGTTTGACTTGAAAATACTTGAAAATGGTCCATTTGGACCCAAACATTCTCTCTAGATATTCTGGTTTTGCTGTCACAGCAGCTTGGTCTACTTTCAACTTATTTTACAGAAAACTTTTCCAAAAGGGGTGGTCCTAACTTATTTTTTCTTTGAACTTCAGTGTCTTAGGGAGCTTTCTGTATAATATGGGCCTCTATATGTTTTGTTTCATTTTCTAAGAATTTTTGACATTTCAGTCGACAGTACAAACTCTGTTTCTGAGTAACCTCCATTGTTCATATGATTTCTCTCAATCTGTAATAGTTATTAAATATTGGCTTTTTGGGTTGTGTTCTGGACACAATAAGGAAGATCTCCATAAAAAATCATGCATTTTAAACATTCCTAACCCCTCTTTTCCATTTTCACAATATCATGTTATTGTTCTGTCCACTATTCACAGCAAGCATACTTTTACTCCTATCCTTTGATTTGATGCTTACATGCATTCCAAATTAGCTCATGTATTAGGAAGTAGTTCATACTACATTTGTACATATCCCATGATGATTTCCTTCATGAATTCATGCATATTTTAGACTTCTAAGTCATTCTAGGAATCTATGAACACAAAGCACACTACAACCTTAGCACATTCTAGATACATACATTGCATCCATGCAAAGTGACACGCGAAAAATCTTGTGCGCTCTTGTGCAATACCCAAGTGTAGGTAGACGTGCAAGTAGTAACTGGTAAGACCAGGTCGATCCCACAGGGAAGGTGTTGACCTATTGAATTAGACTATCCTCTAGAAGAAAGCAAAATAAAATGAATAAGTTTGAACGATGGTGCGGAACACAGAGTTCCACAAACTAGGATTACTACTGAAAATAATTAAAATTAACTGAACAATCTAACTAGCTATTTAAAACAGTACTCTAAAGTAGGATGTTGAACTTTTAAAAGAAAATGTTGGGATTACACGAATCCACAGTAATCTAGCTATCTACCATGCATTTGCCTTGAAGCACAACGGAGTCCATTACCCACAGTTTTCCGTATTCCTCAAAAGATAAAGATTCTATGGCCCTTTCATGACCGGGACCATATCATCACAATTAAATTAAAATACGTAAAAACGGTTTAATCCAATAGTTAAGACTCGCATCCTCAATGGTGTTAGCATTGAAGATGGTTTGCAAAATGTATTGAAAGAAAATGCCCTAGGGCCTTAATTTTAAAACTGTTTTGACAAACTGAGCATTTATTTGGGACAGAATGATAACAAATCTTAAAACAAAAGGTCCTGGAATACTGCAGGGAACATCCTCAAGAATCAGGGAGTTCGATCGATCGACGCGCTTTCGATCGATCGAAGACCTTCATCCCTCAATCGATCGAACTGACTTCGATCGCTTGACTGTCTCTGGTTCGATCGATCGAACTAACTTCGATCGATCGAACACAGCGATTATTCTGCTGCATGGCAGAGGCTGGAGATCACTGTTTCATCGTGTTCTCCCAACCTGGGACTACTCAGACATCGTCTGGAGTGTCAAAGATTGATTTTTAACGTATGAAAACATTAACACCTTGTTTGGTTGCAAGTTTTTCATGGAAAATCTAAAAACTAAGGTTTTAAAGATATTTAGCATGTAATACTATGAGAAGAACGATTAAACTACGACTACCGAGTGCAAGATATGAATAAACAATAAATATATAACCTGGAATGAAGAATACTCGTATTAAACTTAAGAAATCCGGTTTACCAATGAAACTTCAATGAATAACCTACAACATCAAACACAAAACTCTATCTCTCTCTCTAAACAAACTGTAAAAATGTAATGTGTGCATCCCTATGGACGTGTACAAAACTCCTATATATAAGAAAACCTAAGAAACTAGGGTTAAAACCCGCATCTGCTGCGCACGCAAATGTTACTGGAAATACCCCGTTCGATCGATCGAACTGCTCTCGATCGATCGAACCCTTAATCCTCAAGCGCTTCAACACACTGCAAGCGATCGAACTCTCGATCGATCGAACCGTCTTAGATCGATCGAACTCCACATTTCAGCTTTGACTTCTTTTGTTTTCATTCCAGCATTCCATTCATTCTGATGTTCATCTGTTTAGTCCACACAGCAGTAATCTGCACAAACAACAGCTAAAACAATACAACTTATCATAGATTAATCATATTGTATAAAAATTAGCCTTGCAATGCAAATTGTGGATAACACGGGAAGTTGTGATAAAAACTAATACAATTCTTCCTTTTAGCGCGGTTGTATTTTACAAATACCCCCGCTTTGCACAACCCCCAACTAGCTTATTGCTAGTCCCTAGCGATAAAGCGAAAATAAAATAAAATAAAAACTCCTAAACTAATACTACCACGACCAAGAAACAAGAAAAACTAAAAACAACCTAAACTAAGATAGAAAGAAAAATCCTAACTCACTTTCGCAGGAATCGCGGTTGCATTTAGCGAATGCAACAAGCCGTTAAACCCCTAGGTTCCCCCTAGTGGACGAGTGTTGTCTCGTGAGGGTTTGCAGTGAATATGCCCACAAAATTCCAATTTTAAGCTCAAAAAGATTTAGAATAACTTGTAGAATTCACCCTTCCATTAAATTGTTAATTCGACTCTACAATAATATAATATCCTCTATCAACCCATGAAAGAGGTCCACATACTCCCCTATATCACTAAGTAAAATATACAAATGTATTACCATCATGCACCCGTGTGTGTGTGAATTTAACAACCATGCGTCCAACCCTTATTAAGAGTTATCCAGACTATTGTACTTTGGAAACTTGCAGTTTTAGCTCAATTCTCACATTGGTCGCACTCAAAAAGAACGTCTCTCAGAAACTTGCTTTACAATGATCGCACATCGTATGGAAGCTTTGATAAGGATGATATTCTAAGTGCTAATGCTTTCATACTTGACTCTATGAAAAACAAACATTTAAGAGTGTATAGTCTCATGAATGGAACACTACTTACTAGAGGAGCGAAATACCGTGGACAACTCAACTCACACTTTCATGTTCAAACCAATTGTTGAGAATCTTCAAGACTTTGAATTACGGCTTTTATTTAGTAGGTGGGGGTGTTGTAGAGAAGAGTGTGCTTTTCTTAGTATGTGATGGAATTTCAACTTCTCTTTTTTTTTTTTTTTTTTTATTCTTTATTCTTTTCTCCACCCATTCTCCCATTCATTTCATATACTCTTTTTTTTTTTTTTTTTTTCTTTTTTCTTTTTCTCCTTCATTCATCATTTTTTTTTTATTTTTTTATAACATCCCACAACAACTTCCTTCCATTTCACATACTTTGATGACTCATTCTCAACAAATTTATCAAACGGTTCAATGAGGTCAAGGTATAGATCAAGGATTTAGATTCTTGTGATTTCATTGGAAATATTTAATTGAGGTGGGATCAGGGGTGAAACGATTCAATGAATGTAGGTGAGCTATATTAGGTAAAGGAATGGGTAAACGATGGCTTGAATCATTTTCTCAACTTTCAACTTTTAGCACTTAAGTGTTCATTGAGTTTAATTGGTAAATCCTGAACGTTCTCCTCTAACAAGCAGTCAAAATTTTTAAAGAAAACTGAGACTTAACAACGAATTCACAAGTATATGCAAGAAAAACCATTCGACAATGTATGAGAATCCCCTCAGAAATGACGATTGGCTCAATAGCTCACAAAGGGTTATTAGCTTCCACTACTTGTTCTTTTCGCACAATATTCATTTTAACTCAATTTTCAGGTTTTCTACATGGCTGCTAATTAGTGCACAAAAGTATTGGGTACTTAATAGCTTTACAGATGCAATTCATTTCAGTGATACCGAAAAAACGCGTGGATTTAATCCATAAAAAGATGCGAATACTACAAATGTGTCATTGTCTAATTAACAAACAAGAAAGGTTATTCAGAGTTATTCTATCAATACGATTCAAAAAAAATGTTCAAAATTTTAACAGACTGTGTTCTCATTAAATTTAAAACATTTCCAAGTGCAAAACCTGATCATTACGGGTGTATACCTATCTATTATCTCCTACCCCCAACTGAAAACAACAAAGTCCCCAGAAGTTGATTTTCAATAAATAAAATAGATGGGTATCACCTGTATGGCGCAAATCGATGATCTCAAGCAAGCAACCTATCATAGAAAAGTAGAACACAATCTCCAAAACAAACAGGATCAATAGATAAAAGTAACATGATAAAGCCATGATCCAAACAAACTAAACCACTGTAATATGAACAGAATAAAATAAAAGCAGTGATACATAATGTCCATACAGAACCAACTAACCAAATAATCCAACCAAAACAACCAACCTGTCCAACCAACCAAAACTATAACAAAAATCAGTACAATAACTAACCAAAAGGAAACATAACCACCACCTCCCCAACTAAAACTAATCGACCCCATACGGCATATCATCAGCTACATCAGAAGGGATGTCGATGGGAGCAGGCGGCAATATGGTAGTAGCAGGGGTAGTAGTAGATGGATCGGCTACAGCAGAATCCGGGGCAGCAGCAGATGATGGATCAGTGGTAGGTGGTGCAGACGGGGCCATCGATGGATGCGGAGTAGAATGAACAGTCGACTCAACCCCAATCTGAATCAAAATGGACTCCAGCAAGGTCTGGAGATGGTCTATCCGGCCCTCGAGTCTAATCATGGCCTCTCTCTCCTCCAATAGTAGCTCGTGAACTGTCGGGAGAGGCACAGAAGAAGAAGACTCTCCCTGGGCCTGAGTCTGCGACCGCTGTCGCAGCTCAAACTGTCGAACCGCAGCAACTGGATCATCCTCATCATCCGAATCAAGCTCCTCCACCTCGGTGGGTGTCCCTGAAGCTCCCGCCTCCGTGTCCGTCCCACCACGCCTCTTCTTCCTCCCCCTCACCCTCGCTTTCCCTTTCCCCTTTCGCTTCCTCTTCTGGGCGTCGGAGCGGCGAGCAGCCGCCTCGCTAAATCTGCGGGGAGAAGGGCGGACATCATCTCCAGCGAGCTCGAGGAACCCGGCATCAGCCATGACCCTCTGAATAGCCCAAGCACCCTTCAGGTGCTTCTTGGACGAGATATAACGGGTGGGGTGGACCATAAAGTCAATGTAGAGACGTGGTATGCAAACTGGCTGTCCCGTCCCCACTGCATATAAGACTCGCGCATACCAAGCCGCGATCTTCTCTCGATAGGAAGTCACTAGGAGGCAGTTGCTGAGGACCAGGTGAAGCATGTGGTAGCCATCAGTGAGAAAGTGGTCCTCGATCAAAGCATCGCCATCCCAAGACGGGACGGCGCCTCCAGTGAGCTCTCGGATAATAGTGGATGGTGGGGTCACTGGTGCATCAGGCCGGTGGGGGCAAACATAATCTGGTACCTCCGGTACCCCCAACGCGGCTGAAACGGTGGCGGGACTGATGATGAACGGGCGACTCCGGAAGAAGGCATGGTATGTGAATGGTGCATACGGGTCGCTGATCATAGTCGCACACGCACCTCGAATCCAGGATAGATTGACACTCTTGGCCAACGATATGAGATGGAACTAGTGAGGCATAGAGCGGATCCGTGTAAGGAACCATGGGCTCTCCGTCCAGATGTGCTCAATAGGGCGCTCGACCATCACCATCCGTGTCTGAAAATGCCGCTCAAACCATAGCCTGTCCTCGTCATTCCGGAACCCGTGTGCGGGTACCGGATCTGGTATAATACGGCTGAGGGGCTCAGACTTATGGTAGCCCGTCACTGGATTCATCTGGCAGTCCTGAAAATAAGACCACACAAGACACAGATAAGAATAGGGAGAAGAAGAAACAAAACTGCCACTGCTGGAGTTCGATCGATTGAACTGGGTTCGATCGATTGAACTGTGGTAGACTTCGATCGCTTGAACATTGTTCGATCGATCGAACATCTCCCCTTCGATCGCTCGAATTCAGTTCGAGCGATCGAACACAGCGATCGCAGAAACGAAAAGGAAACAAAAGTTACGCTAACAAAAGAAGATCCTAAGACCAAGGGGACACCCCCTTGGGATTTTCTAACACGAACGTTACGGAAGAGAAAGACACAAACAAGTGGGGCCTACCTCGGTGTAGAACACGCAGTGGAGATGGAGGGGATGATGATATGACGATGAGGATGATCAGAGGAGTGATCAGGGTGTCTTAGTGAATGCAAGGGTACGAAAATTGCCGAGTCGCCCCCTCCTCTGTGCTCGAGCGATTGAGAGTGAGAGTGAGGGAAATGAAGAGGTGTCCTGAAGACGCCTCGTTTAAATGCTTCGTTCGATCGATCGAACTATGGTCGATCGATCGAACACAAATCCCTCAATCGATTGAACATAAACTACAAGCGCTTGAACATCCCGGTTTCGATCGATCGAACTGGGTTCGATCGATCGAACACAAAAATTCCAGAATTCAATGGGAAACATGAACCACATCACACCCAACTATCAGAAACCATTCTGGACATGCAGAGAGACTGAAAAGCAGTTGAATTACAGGCATGTGGGACAGAAATTCATCCTCAGAATAGAAATTTGCAATTTATTATCAATCAAAATTTTATAAAAAAAAAATATCCACATTGCAACCAAATTCTCCCACATGGTATTTAGACCCTTTTTTAACTAAAAAAAACCAAACAAAATAAAACTAAAAACTAAAACCAATAAAAACTCTGTCAAGGATTACACTCCAGTTGATAAACAAAAGATGAAAATGAACAGAAACACTGAAATGTAGCACTAATCTTCGAGTATAAAGATTTCCTCTTCCACAATCTCTTCATAATCCGCCGAATCTTCAGAAGTGAAGTCCAAACTCGATGATTCCCTTTCCCAGAACAATCGAAAAGCAGCAAGGACATCATCAAACAAGTCTGGCGTCTCCAAGGAATTGAAAGCCCATGCAAGAGGTGATCCGGACGGAGACAAGGATAAAGGAGTGTGATTGCGCAACGGAATGTCCTCTCGCGGCGGAGTGAGTGGGGGCCTTATGTAGGGCCCAAGACCATGAATCAGTTGATGTGGAAGGAATACCGGGATGCCATTTAGGAACATAGTGACAATCCTGGACAAAAGACAACAAACTGAAATTAAAACAACAGAACACAAGAAACACGAATTAACACAAAAAGAAAAACAAAGAATAGAAACAAAAATACAAAAAAATGTGACAAGTTCCAACCTCACTATTGGCATAGGTTCCCAAAATGCACTGGCTGGTAAGGGGCATCGGAGCCTGAATAGCAAGTAGCTCAGGTGCACATAGCGGTATGGGACCAACTCCGGAACAAGGAAGTCATCCACAAAAACAAAGACGGCATTGTGGCGATCTGGGACGACATCCTGAAGATCATGATCTTCCCATGGCTCCCACATATCATCATTTTCCCACTGTGCCATGAGTGCATCATCCACCATTCGTCCCATGTACAGGTCTTCTTCCTCATCCACCTCTTCGTAATCCTGAAATCCCATATTTTCGTATGGATTGATGTCCAGGAGGGCTGGTGGATATGGAATGTACCCTTGAGCAGCATCAATGAGAGAATGAGCTTCAGGATCTTGATGAAGCAAGGGGCAAGGTATGAGTTCACCCTCAGTCCAGGTGCCACAACGACATTCTGAATCAGCCCAAGAACCGACAGAATGAACATCATCACCTCGCATATTCACCTGCAATAGAGTGGTTTAAAGTATAATGGATTAGAACTAGATCACAAACACGAAAGAATGAACAAAAACTTAAAAACAAAAGAGAGAACTAAAATGCAGGGAAAGAAAAGACATACAACAACAAATTGGAATTTCACTTTGGATTTTTAAGTGTGAGAATAGCTGGGCTCATCCAGCTGGATGTGCTCAACTTCAGTGTGGAAATTCTCCAAGAACGGTTTCAATCTTTGGCCATTGACCTTGAAACAATCATCGTTCTTTGGATTGACAATCTCGACCGCCCCATGTGGAAAAACAGTTTTTACGATGAACGGGCCTGTCCAACGGGAACGGAGCTTTCCTGGGAAAAGGTGGAGACGAGAGTCATACAGCAATACTTTCTGCCCCGGCTCAAATGATTTACGAAAAATCGTACGATCGTGCCGAGCCTTCAACTTTTCCTTATGCAACTTTGCAGAGTCATACGCATCTCGTCGTATTTCCTCTAACTCTGCAAGTTGGAGCTTGCGTAGCTGACCTCCCTCTTGAATGTCAAAGTTCAATGAGCGTGTCGCCCAATAAGCTTTATGTTCAATTTCAATAGGAAGGTGGCAAGCTTTCCCGTAAACCAGTCTATACGGGGACATACCAAGATTCGTCTTATAAGCAGTACGGTATGCCCATAACGCGTCAGTCAATTTGTATGCCCAGTCTTTTCGATTGGAACTAACCGTCTTCTCGAGAATATGCTTGATTTCTCAGTTAGCCAATTCTGCTTGCCCATTTGACTGTGGATGATAGGCAAGAGCGATTTTATGATGGACTCCGTATTTCTTGAGAAGTGACTCCAAGGGCCTATTGCAGAAATGCTTGCCTTGGTCACTTAGTAAAGCTTTCGGAGTACCAAAACGAGACAAAATATGCTCTCTTAGAAATGACATGACCGTTCTGTGGTCATTTCGTCTCGTTGGTATCGCTTCTACCCATTTGGATACATACTCGACAGCAAGGAGTATGTATTCACAGTTATTCGACTTAGGAAATGGGCCCATGAAATCTATGCCCCAACAATCAAATATCTCAATTGTGATGATAGGGGTTAAAGGCATAGAATTCCTTTTAGAAATGGTTCCAAGATTTTGACAGCGTTGGCATGTATTACAAAAGGAATAAGCATCTTTGAAGACTGTGGGCCAGTAAAAACCGCTTTGTAAGACTTTTTGTGCGGTCTTCTGTGACGCGAAATGGCCACCGCATGCCTCCGAATGGCATGACGCTAATATTACGGTTATATCCTCGTTGGGGACGCAGCGCCTGATGACCTGATCAGCACAGTATTTGAAAAGGTATGGGTCATCAAAGAAGAAATGGCGTGCGAACGAGAGGAACCGTTTCCTATCTTGGTTCGACCAATGAGTCGGTGTCTCACCCGTGACAAGGTAGTTTACCACATCAGCATACCAAGGCAGACTACTTACTGCCAGTAGCTGTTCGTCTGGGAACTCATCTTTAATGGATTGGGATTCAGTGTTGTCGATAAAAGTCAACCGGGATAAATGATCCGCAACCACATTCTCTACTCCTTTCTTATCTTTGATTGTTAAATCAAACTCTTGGAGTAAGAGTATCCAGCGAATAAGCCGTTGTTTAGCGTCTTTCTTTGACAAGAGATACTTGAGAGCCGAATGATCTATAAAACAGATGATTGGTGACCCTATCAGATAAGACCTAAACTTATCCAAAGCGAATACTACAGCCAACAGCTCCTTTTCAGTAGTAGTGTAATTCATTTGAGCTTCATTCAAAGTTTGGCTGGCATAGTATATCACATGTGGCTTATTGTCCTTTCTCTGGCCTAAGACTGCGCCAATGGCGTAATCACTAGCATCGCACATTAATTCAAAAGGCAAACTCCAGTCGGGTGCCTGTATTATAGGTGCGGAGGTGAGGAGATCTTTTAGATCCTCAAAGGACTTTTGGCAACTCTCTGACCACTCGAAAGGTGCATCTTTGACAAGAAGTTGACAAAGGGGTCGAGAGATTGCACTGAAGTTCTGGATAAATCGATGATAAAAACCTGCATGCCCCAAGAATGAACGGATGTCTCTTACTGTACGGGGGACAGGTAGATTTGAGATTATGTCGATCTTAGCCTTATCCACTTGGATTCCTTCATCGGATATTATGTGGCCGAGAACTATACCCTTGGTCACCATAAAGTGACACTTCTCCCAATTCAAGACTAGGTGTTTGTCCTCACACCTCATTAAAACCTGCTCGAGATTGCTGAGGCAATCTTCGAAGCTATGGCCGAACACTGAAAAATCATCCATGAAGACTTCAAGGATGTTTTCGACCATGTCACTAAAGATGCTTAGCATGCACCGCTGAAAGGTAGCCGGTGCATTACATAAGCCAAACGGCATTCGTCGGTAGGCAAAAGTACCGAATGGACACGTGAAAGTGGTTTTCTCCTGATCTTCAGGAGCAATCTCGATTTGATTATATCCACTGTATCCATCCAAAAAGCAGTAATACTTGTGACCCGCCACACGTTCTAGCATTTGATCCATGATTGGCAAAGGAAAATGGTCCTTTCGGGTCACAGTATTTAACTTCCTGTAGTCAATACACATCCTCCATCCAGTGGGGATACGTGTTGGTACTAATTCACCTTCTTTGTTCGGGATGACTGTTATGCCTGCTTTCTTTGGAACTACTTGGGTAGGACTAACCCAAGGACTATCAGATATCGGATATATCATCCCAACATCAAGTAGCTTTAGCACTTCCTTTTTAACTACTTCTTGCATGTTGGGATTTAGACGCCTTTGCATTTGCCTTGAGGGTTTAGCGTCTTCCTCCAGATATATCTTATGCGTGCATATGGATGGGCTTATGCCTTTGAGGTCAGCAATTGTCCATCCCATAGCATCCTTATGCTTAGTTAGCATTTCCACTAGCTTACTTTCCTGTTCATGAGTTAAAGTAGATGAAATGATCACAGGATAAGTTTTTCCAGTCCCTAGGAACGCATATTTTAGCTCTTTGGGAAGCTCCTTCAATTCTAACTCCGGAAACTGGAAACTAGAGGGCATTACCAACTTGGTTTTAGGAGGCAGTTGTTCATATGGCATTACCCACATGCAATCGGCTCTATCCTCCTCTATCGTATCCATCATAAGACACGTCTGGTTCAGGTCAGCATCCAATGGAGTTGACTCTGTAGGCTGATAGATATCGCCAAATTGAGTCATCACAACTTCCAAAGGATCTTTGTAGTCGACCAAGTCAACTTCATCTTCAATGACCGTGTCTATATAATGGATTTCTTCCTCATCATCGTATTCTTCAGGTCGGGGATTAGAAAAAATCTTGACATTCAATGTCATGTTCCCGAATACGATAGTCATGATGCCACTTCTAATCTTGATTGTGGCATCAATAGTGTTGAGGAACGGCCGTCCAAAGATAACCGGGATATGTGCACCAGGATTAGACACAGGTTCGGTGTCTAATATCACGAAATCAACCGGAAAGACAAAAGAATCTATTTGGACAAGGACGTCCTCTAATACCCCTCTAGGGTACTTCACAGATCTGTCTGCCAATTGCAACGCGACTCGGGTGGGTTTAAGTTCACCCAACCCTAGCTGTTTATAGACTGAATATGACAGCAGGTTCACGCTTGCTCCTAAATCGAGGAGTGCGTTATCTATCTTTTGATTCCCAATTCTGCATGAGACAGTAGGTGTACCGGGATCTTTGAGTTTTGGAGGCAACTCATTTTGAATGATCGCGCTTGCTTGGCACGCGACATAAGCATGTTTCTTCACGCTTTGCCTCCTCTTGACCGTGCATAGATCTTTGAGATACTTAGCATAGGCCGGCACTTGCTTGATAGCATCTAGGAGTGGAAGGTTAATCTTAACTTGCTTAAACAATTCCAGAAACTCCTGATTCTTTGTCTCATTCTTGGGTTTCTTCAACCGTTGAGGATAAGGTGCAGGAAAGGGGCATTTTGGTGGTTCCTCCTTAACAGATTCCTTTCCAGGCCTTCGCTCAACTTTGTCTTCTACTCTAGGAGCTTCAATGTTTGCCTTTATTGGTTCGTCATTAGTAGACGACTCCTCCTCTCGAGTAGATGGTAGCTCAACTTCTTCATCCACCGCTTCCTCCTCTTTGTATACTTCGGGAGTGGACAGAGGCATGCTTTTCTCTATGATTTTTCCACTTCTCAGTGTAGTCACAGCCTTAGCATGTTCTTGATTGTTAGGACCATTGTTATGTCCTTTGGGGTTCGGAAGTGGTTGGGCAGGGAATGTTCCTCCTGAGCCTTCTTGCCGTGCATCTATCCTCTCTAACGTGGCAGACATTCTACTCATCATTTGGATGAGTTGCTGTGTTAGATTGGCATTAGCAAGTGGCTCTTCTTCTTGTACCTTTTTGTGCGGTGGCACATAGGCATTAGTTTGTGGTGCATTGGAGGGTTGAGCTTGATTGTAATTATTGGTTCTGTTTTGATTGTAATGCTGGGATGGCCTATTGTTTTGCCCTTGATATTGATTGTTGTTGTAGGGCTGCTGTTGATATTGATTTTGGGCCCCAGCATTATTTCTCCAATCAAAACCGGGGTGATTCCATCTATTGTTACTTTGAAAGTTATTGTTGGAATTCCCCGCCCCTCGAAAACCTTGCATGGCATTCATCTCTACAGGGGCTTGCTCTTGAAAATATGGCACATTAGGACAATATTGAGTTGTATGTCCCAACATGTTGCATGTGCCGCATGGTTCTTCAGGCATGACTTGCCTAGAGCTCTCTCCTTTCATGCTTAACTCCTCTACCTTCTTTGCTAGCTCTGCATACTTAGTCATGAGGTGATCTTCATTGGTTAGCTGGTATAGGCTTTTCTCTTCTACACAGGATATCTGTGAGCGTGAGATATTGTCAAAATTTGACAATTCATGAGCGTATTCAGCTAACCATTCGAAATGGGCTTCGGCCTCTTCAGTGTTTTTACGCAGAAATGGTCCAGAGCTCATTGTTTCCACCAACTTCTTTGTTTCACCATTCAATCCTTGATAAAAGAAGCTGATAGTTCGCCATTTCTCAAACCCATGGTGTGGGCACGAGAGAAGCAAATCTTTGAAACGCTCCCACGCTTGTGTGAAGGTTTTATTGCTCTTTTGTTTATAGGAATTGATTTGACGCTGAAGGTCTGTGGTCATGCGAGTAGGATAGAATTTCTTCAGAAACGCGGTGCTCATCGCATGCCAGGTGAAAATTGAATTCGGTTTTAGGGAGTGGAGCCACGCCTTCGCTTTATCTTTCAAAGTGAAGGGGAATAGCATTAGATGCGTCACCTCCCTAGGACAATTTTGCGAGAATGTTTTACAAACATCCTCAAAATCGGTGACATGTAAATACGCCTTCTCACTTTCCATCCCATGAAAAGTGGGAAGCAATTGAATCATCTCATTGCGAAACTGAAATTCGCCATTATGCGGTGGGATTTGAATGCAAGAGGGCGTAGGTGCATGTTCTGGTTGCATAAGATCGCAAAGAGGACGGAGTGCCTCATCAATTGGCACCAAATTATTGTCACCATTTTCACTCTGATGATCATCCATTGATGTAGTTGGAGTGACTATCGGGTTGATGGAACTATCAGAGTCAGAGCGGTAGAATGGATTTCCAAAAATTCCTTCAATAGAATTCTCAGACATGAACTAGGAGAGTCCCTAGGGTGAGAACTTACCTAAAAGAACTGAAAAGAAGAGAAAATAAAAATAGAAAGAGATGAAGAGAGACTGAGGTAATCTAAGGAATTGATCGTCGCCTTCCCCGGCAACGGCGCCAAAAACTTGACACGCGAAAAATCTTGTGCGCTCTTGTGCAATACCCAAGTGTAGGTAGACGTGCAAGTAGTAACTGGTAAGACCAGGTCGATCCCACAGGGAAGGTGTTGACCTATTGAATTAGACTATCCTCTAGAAGAAAGCAAAATAAAATGAATAAGTTTGAACGATGGTGCGGAACACAGAGTTCCACAAACTAGGATTACTACTGAAAATAATTAAAATTAACTGAACAATCTAACTAGCTATTTAAAACAGTACTCTAAAGTAGGATGTTGAACTTTTAAAAGAAAATGTTGGGATTACACGAATCCACAGTAATCTAGCTATCTACCATGCATTTGCCTTGAAGCACAACGGAGTCCATTACCCACAGTTTTCCGTATTCCTCAAAAGATAAAGATTCTATGGCCCTTTCATGACCGGGACCATATCATCACAATTAAATTAAAATACGTAAAAGCGGTTTAATCCAATAGTTAAGACTCGCATCCTCAATGGTGTTAGCATTGAAGATGGTTTGCAAAATGTATTGAAAGAAAATGCCCTAGGGCCTTAATTTTAAAATTGTTTTGACAAACTGAGCATTTATTTGGGACAGAATGATAACAAATCTTAAAACAAAAGGTCCTGGAATACTGCAGGGAACATCCTCAAGAATCAGGGAGTTCGATCGATCGACGCGCTTTCGATCGATCGAAGACCTTCATCCCTCAATCGATCGAACTGACTTCGATCGCTTGACTGTCTCTGGTTCGATCGATCGAACACAGCGATTATTCTGCTGCATGGCAGAGGCTGGAGATCACTGTTTCATCGTGTTCTCCCAACCTGGGACTACTCAGACATCGTCTGGAGTGTCAAAGATTGATTTTTAACGTAAGAAAACATTAACACCTTGTTTGGTTGCAAGTTTTTCATGGAAAATCTAAAAACTAAGGTTTTAAAGATATTTAGCATGTAATACTATGAGAAGAACGATTAAACTATGACTACCGAGTGCAAGATATGAATAAACAATAAATATATAACCTGGAATGAAGAATATTCGTATTAAACTTAAGAAATCCGATTTACCAATGAAACTTCAATGAATAACCTACAACATCAAACACAAAACTCTATCTCTCTCTCTAAACAAACTGTAAAAATGTAATGTGTGCATCCCTATGGACGTGTACAAAACTCCTATATATAAGAAAACCTAAGAAACTAGGGTTAAAACCCGCATCTGCTGCGCACGCAAATGTTACTGGAAATACCCCGTTCGATCGATCGAACTGCTCTCGATCGATCGAACCCTTAATCCTCAAGCGCTTCAACACATTGCAAGCGATCGAACTCTCGATCGATCGAACCGTCTTAGATCGATCGAACTCCACATTTCAGCTTTGTCTTCTTTTGTTTTCATTCCAGCATTCCATTCATTCTGATGTTCATCTGTTTAGTCCACACAGCAGTAATCTGCACAAACAATAGCTAAAACAATACAACTTATCATAGATTAATCATATTGTATAAAAATTAGCCTTGCAATGCAAATTGTGGATAACACGGGAAGTTGTGATAAAAACTAATACAATTCTTCCTTTTAGCGCGGTTGTATTTTACAAATACCCCCGCTTTGCACAAAGATTTGGGGCTTTTATGACTCCTAATCTAAGAAGATTATAAGGAATGAACTTGATCATACATTCATGTTTCCCTCGATCTAGTCTTCATTTCTCATCCGTCCCAGGGATTGAGAAATCTTCTTTCCTCAAAGATTAACATGCATCATACTAGCTTGCTAATCATATTTCGATTTCTTTGATTATTTGCTTCAAGAACAATTCATGTCCCCTTAGATTAGAAAAACTTTATTACTTGATATGTGATTAGACGATTTTTCCTAGGTTTATTTGTGTGATCTTTCACTTTGCATTATATGTTACTTGGCTTAGATCTTATGAATGATAGTTTATCTTTAGATCTTCCATTTCAAAATTCTTATGTGATGCAATATACTATTATAGTATTAATTGTCGAACCATACATAGCATAAGATGATTATTTGGATGCTAATTGAGGCTCTTCGAAAGACGGGGCGAGTTAAGGGTGTTTTAGTCGTGACAAAGGCTCCTTCCTCTCTCGTACCAAAACCCTGAACCAAGTTCTTTGGTTATGAAGGGCCGGTGCCCTTTATCCATTTGGGTGAGTCAAAATTAGGTTTCTTGGTTCCTTAAAGACCAAGTGGCTACTCTGTATCTGTTTTCAACAGACCTTTTCTCTCTTTTTTCAAATCAAAAACTAAAACAAGCAAAAGAAGTGGAATTCCGCGTGTCCACAATAGGCCTCTACTCAATATCCTTTTTAATCGAATTATTAATCTAAGCATGCCCTCAAGTAATACATATATATATATATATAAGTATACATAGCACAAACATGTCAAAAGGGTGCAAAATTCCAAACGATAAAAGGCATACAAAATCACCTAGTTCAAGTAGTAGGCAAGATGATATGCAATAGGGAACTAGAGAACTTACCCGGGATCCTGCCACGAATATTAAACGTGTGATGCATGCAAGAAAATAAAACCTAAGAAAAGGTCTCTAATCACATATACACATAAGGCAAGACTTTGTCTAAGGTGTCACACATGGAGTCGAAAATCAATTAAAATCAAAGAATGGAATGAACTAGAGAAGGGTTAAGAAATTGTACCTTGAAAGCGCTACAAAACAAAAGGGTTAGTCCACATATTTTAAACAAGAAATCAAATAATCAATCCTAAATTTCTAGCTTTAATCTATCAAGCATAGAAAAAATAAACCTATTTATGGATTCATTCTATTTAGTTGAGAACACATCACCTCTATATATATGCAAGTCTCAACTAGGAACTATTGCAATGTCTATATAGAGGTAGTATAATCCCAACATGATTATAAGGAACTCACAACTAGGTCCAATTGGGGGACAAAACAACCTAGAGCTAGATCCTAACTACAAGTATCAATATACATGGATGCATGCATGGATATGTATAAGGACAAACTATGAATTATTCACTAACTTAGACCACTTAGCCTCTGGATTTAGACTTAATTATCATTATTCAAAACATGATTTGGGTCCCAAGGCATTTTGGAAACCATTTAAGTTGAAATCAATAAGATTAGACAAAAACAGTGACAGTTTCTCATGAATTACAGAGAGTAGGCCAGACTTTCAAAGATAGAAAAACCATACTCCAATGGTTGGATCTTAGTAATTTTTGGATATGATGTACCTCTGTGAGTCTAGTTTCTAACCCAAAAATAAAATCGAAGATTGAACGGTTAGATCTCTAGGAATAAGGAAAACACTAGACATCACTCAGGAATTTTCAACTCTCTGACCAGAGATTTTGTGTGATTTTCTAAAAATAGTAAACAAATGAGAAACACTTAGATATTTTTAGGGTATCTTCCTAACACATTGAACTACCTATAAAAAATTATTGGAGGCCAAAAAAGTTCGTCTAAGGTTCTTATTTATTAATTTTAAAACGGATTTACTGTTCTGGAACTTTGGACAGAAAACATTTTGCTTTGAAACCATAATGCCAAACCATTTTAAACATGGATTTCCTTCAAGACAAAAATCACAGAGGTACTTAAGTGAGTTATGAACATCCTCCAATTAGTCTCATCCCATTCCAATGGACCATGATTTAATGAAAAATCTTTGATCACAGTGAGTTTAAGGATTCACTGCATCATGGTTAGATTAGTGTTCACATTTTGAAACAAACTTGATCCATGATTCTAAAGAGAACTAGGATCAAGTATGATTATGATTGTTAGTATAAGTGATGAAATATAAAGAGATCCATAGATTTAGCCTTAATGGATATCCATCATAGATCTCATATTTGAAGATCTAGCAAGAGAATCCTAAGGTCTTATTCAATCTTATGGACTCTTGAACATTCAAGTTCCCTAGATTTCAACAAACAGTCTATGAAGATTTACATCTAAATCCTCCCTCAAACATATAATCCTTGAGGGAATTAGAGCTATGATATCTTATTCTCCTCTCAAATTAATGGTCCTTGGAGACTAAAGAAGACCTAAATCTACTCAAATCTCTATAGAATATAGTATGAATTCCATAAGATTCTTAGTAGGGAGATCCAAGTCATGAGCAAAGACTTGAACCCAATCAACTATGTGTAGACATGACCATAATCCACCTTAATATCCACATGAATCATAGGATAATAGGAAACTAAAGAATCAAACTCAAAGGGACTCAATGAAACATATAAAATCTTATGAATCTTAAAAGGAAAATAGAATTTAAAAAAAATCAAGGTTCACTTAAGGAAATTCAAGAGAGCAAATTCTTCAAAACCAACTCATACTTTTAAAACCAAGGATTATTTAGATCCAAGCTAATGAACTATCATGAGATTCAATCATAAATTCTATGTGGTGTGATGAAATGAGGTAGGAAGAGAGGTTTTGAAAAGGTGCAAAAATCCTTGATCTACGAATTTGTGATTGAATTGTGTAGAACAAGTATAGGAATAAGGATTTAACCTCTAGATCTTCTCAGGATTTGATTGATTTGGAGAGATCCAAGCCTTACAAGCAATACTCTTATTCTTCTTCCTTGAAGCTTCAAGGTTCTTCAATGGAGATTTGAGGAATTGGGTGAATGGGTAGGATTTCTATGGGGTTTTGGGTTTCTCTTTCTATATTTCTCTAAGAACAAACTTCATCTTCCAAAATTCAGCTTCTCTCTTTACGATTTAAGTCTCTCACTCAAGATTCAAGTCTCCAACCTCTCAAAATAAGAGAAAATGGGGTTTTTATAGACTTTCATTATCTTAGGGGCTAAGATAAGGGTAGATAGGTAAATTAGGGATGGTGGGAGCTTGGTTTGCATGACCTAGGAGTAGTAAAGATGTACACAAAAAATGGCATCATTTGGTGCATTCATTTGATCAAAGATTGAAAAAGAACTTTAACTTAAAAGTGCAAATTAGCCCAGGCCTGCACTCAATGAAGATGAAATGGCACTCGCTGAGTGCCGCAGCGGCATTCACTGACTGCCGTTCAGGCATTCTGAGTGCCGCTGCACAGCAGTTCAGCACTATTCATAGCAATTTAGTACCTTAATTTCATTTCACGTCATTCAAGTAAATGTCGTTTAATTTATGTCTTTACTTAAGACATTAAATGTAATCAAGGAAATACCCCCATTTGGATTCAATAAAAATATTAAAAAAAATCAAAATCCTTAAGGAAAAAAAGTCAACTCAACCTCCGAAGGCAAATTTCCAATTTCCTGCACAATTCTTTTTAAAGACCTTTCGATTTCTCAATGTTCCCTTTCATTTAAAAATTCTTAAAAATTATTTCTAGCATAAGGGAGACCCAATGAACAATTATCTGAACTTTTCATCTTAAAATTCAAAAAATTTACGATTGACTCCCTTTTGACCCGTTGACTTTTTCCGGGGTTCATGCTGAATTTTTCTCCTTTTGAAAATGGTTTTAAGATGCTCCGAGGACAATGCCGTGTTTCTATACGTGTTCAAAACTCATGGTCTATAAGGTGACAATAGATGAGAATTTTGGTCTTTTTGGCTGAAAAGGGTGATTTTGAACCGAGATTCTTCTAGGAAGAGAGTCGGATTGCTTGTAAGAGTCTTGATTCTGATGAGACATATTCATCATCAATCTCCAAAGGTAAATCCCCCTAAGTTTAATAGTTCAATCAGAATTGGGGTGTCTACACCACCGTATGTACGGAGCAACGCTCGGAGAGGAGGTAAAGTGAGCTTAGGGGTTGGGGCAAATCTTGGGCTTATTTCATATGTATATGGCCTTGTTAAATATATGCCTTGATGTTTTGAGGTTCAAAGACTTATGTTGTAATAAATTGGTAGTTATTGGCTTGGAGTTAAACTTAGGTAACTCCTTATTCTTTACTTGGAATTTGTGTATGTGGTTGGGTTTGGACTATTCCAGCAAGTTCGGATAAGAGTCGCGAACATTTTGGACAAGTTCTGGCTACAATCAAGTGTTATGGAAAGTTTGAACTTTTTCTTGGATGGTTTTTAGGTAAACACTATTTTTGGCAAGAACTTGGGCTAACATTGTTTGTTTTGATTCAATGAGATGGGGAGCATGTTTTAAATTTTTGGAGGTATCTCAATGTGTATTAGGATCATGTTCAAGAAGTTTTATAAGCTTTCAAAAGTGTTTGAGTAAGTTTTAGTTCAAAATTTCGTATAAACAGGTTGAAAGTTGCTGCTGCAGAAATGGTTCTGCAGAGGGGCTTTTGACTGGTTGAAGTGACCCGTTCAACTGATCGAAAAACCCACTGCTAGCCCTTTAATTCTAAGTGTTTCCATATTTTGTTTTAACTTTAAAAAGGCCAAGAGGGTACCTTTGGGTTCCCATTGACCTATAAAAACTTTACTTTTAATTATAAAGGTCGGTACGTATTTTTCCCAGAATTTTCTAATTGGCACAAGTTACACTAGAATTTCCTAATTTCCTAATTGGCACAAGTTACTTTTAGTGTCTTTTGGCTTAATCTTGCCTAGTGAAGCCTCAAACTCATTTTTATAGAGTTGTTACTGATTAATTATGTGCTTAATCTTTGTTGTTACTCTCCTAATCCGTGAGGGCGGGTTGGGTGTGACAATTTTTGGTATTAGAGCAATAGGCTAGAGCCTTTGGGACGAGAGATGTATACGACACATAGTGTGCACACAACAACACGTAGCTACATAAATATGCATGCACGTTTACTTAGCATGCTTTTAATGTTAATTAGCATGTCATTGAATTATTTAAAGTAACGTATGCGTGTGTAATAATGTGGGTGCCAGGCATTATGCTAGAGGTGACACCTCAAATCGAATGGAATGAGTTGAAAGAGCTATTGAAGGGTTAGTCCGAGTGGCCGAGGCACGGGTGGTTGAGGAAAGACCTGTGCAACCAAATTCGAACCCAAGGGAGGAAGTTGTTACCATATCGAAATTCCACAAGCAAAATCTGACAATATTCTGTGGGGAAGCCAACCCAATGAAAGCAAATTTCTGGATTTCTGACATAGTGAAAATTTTCAGGGTATTACCATGTACTGAAGAACAAAAAGTGTTGTTTGTAGCTGATACACTAATAGATGAAGCACAATATTGGTGGCATACTAAGTTGGGACTCGGTTAACTAACTACTTGGGATCAATTTCTTGAGATATTTAACGAACAATACTTTTTGAAATCATTTGGAGATCAAAAAGTTCAGGAGTTTATGGAGTTAGTACAAGGAGGAAAGACAGTTCGAGAGTATTCGGCACAATTTACGAGTTTGGCAAAGTTTGCCGAGGATATTGTAACAACTGAGAAAGTGAAGGCAAGAAAATTTGTGGCTGGGCTGCGAAGTGATATCCGAGGACAAGTGACAGTATTTCGGCCTCAGACTTACGCCGGGGAACTAGACATCACCTCCATTGCCGAGAGAGATCTTGGATTTACTTCAAGCATGCCACCACCGATGAGCCAACAAAGCAAAAGAATGGGATCGAGTCAATTTAGCAGCCAAGGTAGTGCAAAGAGGTAGAGTCCAGGAGGTTCATCGGCTAGTAGTGGCAGTGGTTCTAGTTCAACTTGTCAGAAATTGTCACGCCCCGCAGTAGCAAAAATAGAGAAAATAAATTCTTTTTTGGACCCATAGGCCATAACATTTGAGTCACCACATTGTCCATAACCAAAGTTAAACCATCAAAGTAATGATTCAAACCACGCATTAGGGAATTCTATGTTCGATATATAAAGTCAAAGTGTAATACTAAACTATTACAAAGCCACGAGTGTTTACAGAAACATAAATAAAGCATTACGGCAACATACGTCGATACAAACATAACTAAAATAGAAGTCTTTAAAACCTAGACATAAATTAACTACGACGAAGCTTCATGTCTTCAACTTGTGTAGTAGTTAGCATCAGCATAGCCTCCATCATCGTAGGTTCCATCCTCAAAGCCCTTGTCCATGCCTGCATTTCCTGTATACTCATAATCCTGGCCAGCTGGATGTTGAATATCCAGTGACATAAACGTCGTCAGCTACAAAAGCCGAGTGAATGCAAACACTAACAGAGTATCTATAGATAAGTAGCATATAAAGCAACAACATTACTAAAAGGATTGTCTCATCGTTCGTATGCATGTATGCACCAACTCAATATAACAACGGACGTCATCCTAATCAAATCTCATACATAACATAGACTCTTGGGTCCACATTAATCAGACACGTAGTCCCATACCTACGGTCTGTGACACTCGACACGAAGTCCCACGTCCTATCACATAAATCAGACACGTAGTCCCATACCATACAAGCTATCAAATCCCAACATATAATCCTACTATTTTGGCCAATCCACCCTGATATAATACGGCTAATAGCCCTGATGTAATACAGTATGTAGCCCGAATATAATACGGCACTCAGCTCCGCTATACTATTTCACTTAGCTCCATAGCACTGAACTCTAAAATATCACAGCACTTAGCTCCACAGCACTCAGCTCTAAAATATCACAACACTTAGCTCCACAGCACTCAGCTCTAAATATCACAGCACTTAGCTCCATAATACTCAGCTCTAAAATTAGCTCCACAGCACTCAGCTTTACTATCGCACACAGCTAATACTATCGCACACAGCTCTACCATCGCACATAGCTAATTACATCGTACACAGCTTTACTATCGCACACTGCTAATTCCATCGTACATAGTTTTGCTATCGCCCACAGCTAACTCCATCGCACACAGCTAATCCCATCACACACAGCTAATTCCATCGCACACAGCTTTACAACAATGCCACAGCACTCAACAATACTACAGCACACAGTAATACATCCGCACACAGCTCTACAACCTATTACGGCTCGTAGTCCTGATATGCTACTACGACACGCAACCCTAAGATACCACGGCACTCCAGCCCTAACATATTACCCTTGACACATAGTCCTGCTATATTAAACTTGACACGAAACCCCACATCACATAACCTTCCCAAATCTGACACGTAGTCCAACTCTATCATACGCCAATCTGACACGCAGTCCCAATCCTATCCCAGTACCTTGGGATCCCACACCCAACATCACACGATCTTAGCGACTGCATTCGTACGTACGCACAAATATAAATAGTATCGACCTCCGCGGTCGACAGACCCACTACTATGCATGTCGACTTCTCATCCATTTTAACAACATTATACCATTAATTCCACTGTTTAATGCATTGAGTCCATTATTCCACGTGTATATTATTCCAATATAACCTCCAACATCAATGCATGATCATAATCAGATTAATAGTTCATCATGTATAAAACAACTAAACATTTAACATTCTATCAAGTTCGATCGATTGAGGTAAGTTCGATCGATTAAGGTAAAGCTAGGTTCAATCGATCAAAGTAACTTCGATCGGTTGAGAACGGGCCGTGTTCGATCGCTCGAACGTTGTTCGATCAATTGAACACAGCATGATTTTAGAATTTGAACTGGACCATTCACGCACGTTCAGGGTCTGTTCTATCTTACCGAGACACATATGTACAAACATATCTATACTACTAAGTGAGTATAGACACTCACCGTGAAGTTCGGTGACGTCGGCGAGCTCGGGGTGGCTGTGGTAGTTTTGGGGTGGTCTCTTCTTTTTCTTCTCCTTCTCTGTCTCCTATCTTCTGCTCATCTCCTTCTCTTCTCTTCTTCAATTCTCTTGCTGGCTAGAGTGTAAGTGAGGGAGTGTTTGCGTATATATATATATATCCAGGTGTGTGTATATATATGAGTGTGTATATATATATATAAACTTCATATATATATGTATATATCTAACTCTCTCAAGTTTCAGCAACCCTCACACTTACACAAACATAACATTTATATAGGGAAAGAGAAAGGACAGGTGGCAGAAATGTGTATACTAAAATTACAGGGTTCGATCGATCTAAGAAAGTTTGATCGATTGAGAATAGGTCGGTCAGCGTTTGATCCATTTAAAGCAGTTCAATCGGTTGAGAAAAGAAAACACATCATCAATTCAGGTCAGTAGAGCTTCGATCGCTTAAAATAGGTTCAATCGATTAAAGAATGAAACTTCTCAATCGCTCAAAGCTTGCTCGATCGATCGATCGATCGAAACTGAAATTATAGGAAAAGTAAATACAAGCATACAAAATCTTATTTATATCAAAAGGGTATAAAAGTACAAATGAAAATACAGGGTATTATAGAAATTTTATTAAGGATAATGCAATCAACTCCCAAATTCAAACACGTGTAATCTTTGCCGACAACCGGGGCGTATTGCAAGAAATTGTTCGAACAAGAACTTGGATATGAGGGGCCGATGTTTTATCTGTAAGGAGCTGGGACACCAAGCTAGAGATTGTCCTACCAAGCGACGAGGAGCTTCAAGCTCATGTTCTTCCACAACTAGTGCCATCACACTGAGATCTACTCAGCAACCTCCGAGGAGGGAATAACGGGTGGCGAGATCATTTTAGCTTAGGCCAGGAGATTTTTTTCTAATACTGTTGTCTCAGGTATGGTTCTCGTTTGCTTATACCTAGCAAATGTACTTGTTGATTCGGGATCCACACATTCGTTTGTATCATATCACTTGCTAAACATTTAGATAAACCACTAGAATTCCTAGATTATGAATTATCTATTACGATACCATTTAGAGCTCTGTTGGTTAGTTCGGGGGTGTTTAGAGGATGTGGAATAAATATTAATGGTAAGGGGTTAACCGTCAATTTGGTGTCGTTAGTGATCCAAAACTTTGATGTCATATTGGGTATGGATTGGTTAGCGGCTAATCACGCAAACATCGATTGTAACAAAAAGGGGTAGTATTTCGTATTCTGAATTAAGATGTATTTTTGTTTTCAAGGCAAGGGTGTGGTATCATCGCCATACCTTGTGTCCGTCGTGAAGGCTTGTCATTTGTTGAAGAAAGGTTGTCGAGGGTTCTCATGTAGTATACTGGACACTAGAGGTTCTGATTTAAAATTTGAAGATATCCCAGTAGTCAGAGACTTTTCGAATGTATTCCCAGAGGAGTTGCCTAGTGTGCTGGTTGAGCGGGAGATTGAGTTTGGTATTGATGTTATGCCGGGAATGCAACCAATTTCATGAGTACTATATTGAATGGCACCAGTTGAGTTAAAAGAGTTAACGATTCAATTACAAGGGTTGCTAGACAAGAGTTTTATTCGGCCTAGTATGTCTCTATGGGGTATACCTGTGTTATTTGTGAAGAAGAAGGATGGTACAATACGGATGTGTATTGACTACCTAGAAATCAATAAATTAACAATCAAGAACAAGTACCCGTTGCCACGTATTCATGATCTATTTGATCAGCTTCGAGGAACTCAGATATTCTTGAAAATAGATTTGAGATCGGGATACCATCAACTGAAGGTTAAATCAGAGGATGTAGAGAAGACAACCTTTAGGACCTGATACGGATACTATGAATTCCTAGTGATGCCGTTTGGGATTACTAACGCACCAGCTGCCTTTATGGACTTAATGAACCGTGCTTTTAAATCTTATTTAGATGAGTTTGTGATAGTATTTATTGATGACATTCTGATTTATTCCAAGAGTCCGGAGGAGCACGAGCAACAACTGAGATTAGTCTTGTAGTGACTTCGAGAAAAATAGTTATTTGGGAAGGTGAAGAAAAGCAAATTTTGGCTTATGTCACTTTCCTAGGGCACGTAATCTCCAAGGAGGGTATTTCTGTAGACCCACAGAAGTTAGAAGCTGTGATGAATTGGTCAAGGCCAATAAATGTGTCAGAGATTCGAAGTTTCTTGGGGTTAGCCGGATATTACAGAAGATTTGTCAAAGACTTTTCCAAAATTGTGACTCTGATGATAAGGTTGAAGAAAAAGGATGTACCGTTTGAATGGAACAAGGGATGCAAAAATTGTTTCCTAGCATTGAAAGAAAAGTTGACAATGGCATCGATACTTGTAATTCCAACAAGTATCAAAATTTTTAGAATTTATAGTGATGCTTCTCATCAGAGTTTGGGATGCGTGCTAACACAAGATGACAAGGTAATAGCCTATGCTTCAAGGTAATTGAGACCTCACGAGAAGAACTATTTGACACATGACTTGGAGTTAGCGGCGGTAACTTTTGCTTTGAAAATTTGGAGACATTACCTGTATGGGGAGACATGTGAAATCTTCACCGACCATAAGAGCTTAAAATATTTATTCTCTCAGAGAGACCTTAACATGCGACAAAGGAGGTGGTTGGAACTTATGAAAGACTATGACTTGAAGATTCAGTATCATCCGAGAAAGGCAAATGTAGTTGCCAATGCTTTGAGCCAGAAGTCAACAGATAGTCTGGCTTATGTTTTGACGGGGCAAGAGAAGGTAATAGAAGAATTTGAACGATTGAGACTTGAAGTGATTCCTAGAATTAAAGGTGGTTTGATGGCTGCAATTGTTGCACAGCCGAGTTTAATTAGTGAAATCAAGACTAATCAGCTTCTAGATATAGAATTCAAGAATATTGTGGATGAATTACCTGAGGAAAAAAGACCAGAGTTTAGTTTCCAAGATGGAGTTTCGAGATATATTAACAGTTTATGTGTGCCTAAAGTTGGAGATTTGATAAATCAAGTTATGGAAAAAGCTCACAACACCAGATATTCAGTACATTTGGGTGGTATCAAAATGTACCAAGACTTGCGAGAAATTTATTGGTGGAGTGGCATGAAGCGAGAAGTTGTGAAATTTATTGCTAAATGTATGACATGTCAAAAGGTAAAGGTGGAACATCAACGGCCTGGAGGAGAATTACAACCTCCAGAGATACTAGAGTGTAATGGGAGCATATTATGATGGATTTTGTATCGGGATATCCAAGATCTAGAGATACTAGAGTGGAATGGGAGCATATTATGGGAGCATATTATGATGGAATGGGAGCATAAATGATAGTATTTGGGTTATTGTTGACCGGTTGACTAAGTCAACCCATTTCTTACCAATCAAAACTAAGAATCCGTCAAAGCTTGTAGAGATTTATATAAGAGAGATAATTAGACTTCACGGGGCTCCAATGTCGATAGTGTCCGATCGTGACACTCGATTTATGTCAAGATTTTAGGAGAGTTTACAGAAGGCTATGGGAACAACTTTACATTTTAGCACTGCTTTTCATCTCCAGATCGATGGTCAATCCGAGAGGGTGATTCAAATTTTGGAAGATATGTTACGGGTATGTGTTATGGATTTCAAAGTTGATTGGGAAACTCATCTGCCATTAATTGAATTATCTTACAACAGCAGCTTCTAAACTAGTATTGGAATGGCGCCTTATGAGGCATTATACGGAAAAAAAGTGTAGATCGCCTGTTTGTTGGACAAAAGTTGGTGAGAAACAGCTATTGGGACCAGGGAGTTCAAATCACTACTGACAAGATTCGATTAATTAAACAGCAATTGCAAATAGCCCAGAGTCGTTACAAAAGTTATGCGGATACGAGTAGAAGACCGTTGGAGTTCGAGGTAGATGGCTATGTGTTTTTTAAAGTATCGCCTTCGAAAGGGATAGCATGTTTTGGTAAGCGATGTAAGCTCAGTTCGAGATATTTTGGACAGTATTTGATTCTTAATCGAGTAGGACCATTAGCTTATCACTTGGAATTTCCATAAGAATTAGCGAATGTTCATAATGTATTTCATGTGTCAAGGCTATGACACTATGTATTAGATCCAAAAATGTAATCATTCCAGAACCATTAGAGATTTGGGAGGATATGACGTATGTGGAGCATCCAATGCAAATTCTTGATAAAAAGGATTAAGTGTTGAGAACTAAGGTGATTCCCTTGGTGATGATTCAATGGTGTAGCCATTCCGTCGAGGAAGCTACTTGGGAACGAGAGGATGAAATCTGAGCCAAGTACTCGCATCTCTTTGATTCCTAAGGTAAGAATAAGTTTGGGGACCAAACTTCCTTTTAGAGGGAGAAATGTAACACCCGTACCCGGAAAAAGGATTTAATATTCATTTTAGTATGCATTAATTGATGCAATTAGTGTATAAAAATGGATCAAGGGGAGGCTTTGGATTCGCCCGTGAAAAGTGTTCAGTAAAGGACATAAATGGAAAAGTCCCCAGTAGGGAGGGATAGATAATGAAGTGGGACCCAGTGAAGGGCCGAATAAAATAAAGTGCATTAAAATGATTAGATGCATTCTTATTTGATTAAATTAATGTGCATAATAGTTTTCATATTATCTTGCTTCATATGTTAGCTTTTGATTACTAGTTTGGGTGCTCGTATGAAGGGTATAAATGAAAAAGTTCATAATTAGTAGGTACGTTAGCAATTTACAAAAATTTAGGACTACTTGTAGGACCCATACGGGACTTAGACAAACACCCATTTAGATAATTAGGTAGTTAATAAAATATTTGGGGATTTTATAATAAGGAACTTAAGAAGTTTGGAGGGTATAATTATAAAGGAATGAAGGTTTGGTGACTCATCAGTTCATGAGGGTGCATGAGTGTCAAGAGAGTGTACTCTCAAACTCAATACAAAAATTAGGAGAGAAAGAGAGGCGCCGAGAGAGGAAGAGGAAGAATACATTCCTGACGATGTAAACTCGTCGTTTCGTCGCCGTTTGTCGTTTAATTCTCGAACCAAAGTCGTATTCGGACTCGTGGAGGTAAGACGATCGTTTCTATACCTTTAATTTAGGTTTTAATCGTCATAATTTTGGTGACTCACGCTAATCGGTGACACACGATTGTTGAATTCTTGTAGGATTTACTCCGAATAGAGAATAGAGCTACGATTTAGTAAAATTCTGCATTTCTTGGACTAATTTTAGGTAGAACTTGTAGAAGGTGAGTTTTCTAACTTAAGCTTTGATGTGGTACATGTCTTGTGCTTCAATTGACAATTAGGAAATGACAATTCTAGAAGTTATGGTGGAATTCATGCTAAATACTAGAATTTCATGTTGATTTGGTATGAAATTATCATGTTTATGTCGTTATGTGCTAATATGTTAAGTGGTCAATGAATGATTGGGAGTAGTGGTTCATTTTTAGGGGTAATAAGGAAGGAGAAGAGGAAGAATCCGATAAATACGGAAGTCCAAGGAATAGAAGTGAGCGCGCGGCCAAGGAAGTTGTCTTCCGGTCTGAATGAACCATTAACCCATGAATTCTGCGATTTAGTATGCTTACGTGCTTATATTGTTTCATTATACATGTTCACGACATCCAATGCACGTTAGTTTATTCACTAAGCATAATGCTTAAGAAAACCGTTTTCCTTTTCTGTTGTGGTACATAACAACCACCGCAGGTACGGAGCAAGGCTTGGAGAGGAGGTGAAGTGAGCTTAGGGGTTGGGGCAAGTCTTGGGCTTATTTTATATGTACATAGCCTTATTAAATATGTGCCTTTTTATTTTTAGGTTCAAAGACTTATGTTGTAATAAATAGGTAGCTATTGGCTTGGAGTTAAACTTAGGTAACTTATGTAATTCCTTATTAGTTAACTTGGAATTTGTGTATATGGTTGGGTTTGGACCATTCTGGCAAGTTTGAATAAGAGTTGCGAACATTTTTGACAAGTTCCGGCTACAATAAAGTGTTATGGAAAGTTTTGAACTTCTTCTTGGATGGTTTTTATGTAAACACTATTTTTGGCAAGAACTTGGGCTAACATTGTTTGTTTGATTCAATGAGATGGGGAACATGTTTTAAATGTTTGGAGGTATCTCAATGTGTATTAGGATCATGTTCAAGAAGTATGATAAGCTTTCAAAAGTGTTTGAGTGAGTTTTGGTTTCAAAATTTTGTATAAAGAGGTTGAAAGTTGCTGCTGCAGAAATGGTTCTGCATGGGGGGCTTTCGACAGGTCGAAGGGACCTGTTCGACCGGTCGAAAAACCCACTGCTAGCCCTTTAATTCTAAGTGTTTTCATGTTTTGTTTTAACTTTTAAAAGGCCAAGAGGGCATCTTTGGGGTCTCACTGACCTATAAAAACTTTACTTTTAATGATAAAGGGCAGTACATATTTTCGCGGAATTTCCTAATTGGTACAAGTTACACTAGTGTCATTTGGCTTAATCTTGCCTAGTGAAGCCTCAAACTCATTTTCCTAGAGTTGTTACTGATTAATTATGTGCTTAATCTTTGCTGTTACTCTCTTGATCCGTGAGGGCGGGTTGGGGTGTGACAAACTTAAGGTCCGGGATTAAAATGTCAATGTCAAATATAATTATAATCCACGACATAGTCAAGGGACTATCGGGTCCAAATAATATATATAACCTATGTTTATAAATTCTAATGATAACAAATATTGAAATACTATATATTTATATACGGGGGCCTTAAATTTAGGTGACAATGAAAACATCAATTATAACCTATAGTTATATAATTAGCGGGAACGAAATTATAATATATCTTATAGCTATAATTTCTAAATTAATGATATGAATTTAAGTATAACATATAGTTACGATAACGAATATAATATAACTTATATTAATAAATTAATGCGATAGTAAATATGGAATATATCCTATCGTTATAATTTAAGCGACAATCAAATATTAAAATACAATATATTAATATAAGGGGTACAAGGATAATTACAGAACTAACTTCGGGAAATCTATGTCCGTACTTTCTAATTTTCACGGGTATTACATGTCGCGTGTTCTCCACCATCGTTGACCAGCCAACCAATGTTTGACACATGGCGTTGAATTTGCTCGTGTCTGCCACATGACAGTAAGCCCCACATTTTTTATACCTATTTTTGCCATTTCGGGTCTGATTCGACAAACAGACTCTCGTTCATAGCTAATTTGGTCGTTCTAGATGCACCGATGACCTCAGATTTGGCTGAATCTAAGTTTTAAGGCCTATTTGGGATTTTATATACCCATTTTAGGCTATCTCGGCCAGAATTTGACCTCTACGGATCCTGCCTAGCGAAATCCCCATTTGACATATTGTTTAAGATCATGCGATATCTACACTAATAAATTTTTTAATTTTTTTTGCACAAATAAGAGACCTATGTGTCAAAGACGGGTATAAAAAGTCATCAATATATATTTGCAATGTACATATCTCATGGGTGCTTCTTGGGTAGTGAATAAAATTAAAACTAATTATATTTATTTTTTCAGTGATAAGAATAAATTGGTGGGATATAAATGTCACACCCCAACCCGCCTCGGGTGGATTAAGGCACGTGTAACAAAGTCAAGATACCAAATCAACCTCCAAATCCAATTACTAGAAAAACATGAATTAGACAACATGAAAGAACTTCCTTGGAACAAAATAGCCTCAAGGACAAAATGGTCATTAATAAATTGTAGCCAAAATTTACATCAAAATGTAAATCTTTGAGTCTTGGTCTAATGCAAAAAACGGCGCACGAATCCTAATTTTCTAGGAGTTATGTCTGTTTCTGTAAAAGTCGACGGCTGGAAAATATACACGTGGATCGATCCGAGACTAAGGCTTAGTTTGGCCCCCATTTTGGTGCTTCTCCTTTTTTAAAACACAACTTCATGTTAATTCATTTGGTAACTAGTTTATGAGCTTTGTAAAAATTGAACTTAGGGCTTTTTTTGGGGGAGCTTTTAAAAGCTCTAGAATGGAGCTTTTAAAAGCTCAAGGTTGCTTTTTGCTTTCATGATATTTTTTTTGAAGAGTAATGTGTCACTTGTGCAAAATTATCAATCAACTTAATAATAAATTTCATAAGCCA
This sequence comes from Hydrangea macrophylla, assembly GCA_033977485.1. Lineage (NCBI taxonomy): Eukaryota > Viridiplantae > Streptophyta > Magnoliopsida > Cornales > Hydrangeaceae > Hydrangea > Hydrangea macrophylla. The sequence continues at coordinate 98,262,825 of CM066996.1, read as the reverse complement.
TATTTATAAAGTCACTTGGGGCCAAACTACGCCTAAAGGACATATCGATCCGATTTAGCAGATTTCAGCAGAATGGCCCCGAAAATGTCCGGATCGATCCATGTTAAAGGTTGGATCGATCCGATTCTGCAGATTGGGGTTCCTGCTGCTAAAAACTTTATATTTACAAGTTCAAAATATTTCCAAATCAAACCAAACTTTGTGGAAACATCAAAAACCATCATAAAAACATTTCCAAGTACTACCAAACATTAACACAATATCTCTAAGTATGACATAACAATCAAGAACACAAATTCTCCCAAGGATCATGAAGTTGCATCAAAATTACCCTTTTCTCAATATATACATAAATCACTTCATCATAAGGAAAGAAACAAGCTAACTACCACAAAATCTATTCCAATTTATCCAAATTTCCTTCCCAACCATACACACTTGTGACTTGTGAGAACAACTCCTAACATTGGACATAACCAACATCAAACCCAACTTGGCATATTACAAGGATTCCAAAACATGATTTAACTATACATCTCCAAACTAAAAGTTACAACTAGAAATTTAAACACCAAAATATATGGACATATACACATACTCACAACTCCCAAGCCCAACTCGTCATGTGATTCATTTCCTCTTGTCTTCCCGTTTGGCACTTGCGATGGTCAACAGAAAATAGTATTCGTTTAAGCTTTTTGTTAGTGAGAGAACTAATCATGCTATTTTAATGTTCAATATATAAATGCAACAATGATCATAAGCATCAACAAATTGATCTCCGGAAAGTCAGATAACTCCAGACCCTGGATCTTTCTCACTTTTTGGATGCATATAGTGTATTACACACACTCTTGTGACCCCAAAGGCGTCACCGTCTTATCATTGTGATCGTCACCACGTCCTTCTCTCGAGGACGTACTATCCCTTACATATGGGACCTATAAATGATGACCACTACTTGACTTCCTTTTGATCCATATAAGCAATTAAGCAATTAAGCATATAACATGACAATTTGCACATAATTGACATGCTTTTCAACAAATTCATCATCATATAACTATATAGGCATAAATTAAGCAATCCTTGCTAACAACCATCACAATAACATATATAAACACCCAATTTTGGGATTAGAATACTCACCTCCTAGATTCTTAACCGATTAAGCTCCTAGAATCCAATTCCAAGCTAGATTCAAACCCGATTCTTGTTCTAGAGTTAATCCTACATGATTTGATACACCGAAAGTTAACAACCAAGAATGGTCACTAAAAAAATGTTACCAAAAATGAAAGCAAAGGGCGTGTATGTGGTCTCCTTACCTCCACGAGTCCAAATATGGTCTCGGATCGCAAATCTGATGTCAAACGGTGAATGAGCGTCAAGAAATGTTGCGTAGAACTCCGTCGTCTTAATTGAGAGCTCTCGATTTCTTAATTTCTACAATTCTAGCTATGTTTGATATGCAAGAGACATATATGCATCTCATGCATATGTGTTGGCATATATTTTCTCTGATTTTGTTTACATCCCCTGAACTTTCTTAAGTTCTATTATGAAACCTCTATATTAACTACCCACATTTTCTAAATGGATTTCATCTATGTCCCGTGTGGGTCCCAAATGTGGTCCCACATATAATATGAGGTTGTTATTAAAACTACCAATTATGAACCATTTTCAAATACGTCCTCACATGGGTACCTAAACTGGTCCCCAAACAAATATTCATATAAGCATATAATGACATCTAAATGCAAATTATTCTAACTAGACCCTCATTGGGCCCTATTTTATACCAAACTTACCTTTCACAGGACTTTTGTCTGTGTCCACATTTCAATACCTTTTTAAATGTGTTTGCACCCAAAAACTGCCAAAGGTTTTTGAGCCAGAGAGTGTTGTTGGAATGGGCCTCGAGATGATCAGCCCAAGCCTTATTCTGGACTGGCCGGCCCAAGACTACGATGACTAATCGGGCTTAAGAGAGAGACATCGTGTAGTTCGAGTCCAAGAGGCATAGGCCTGATTTTGGTAGAGCCTGATACGTGATGAGGAAGCATACTTATCGATCGGGCACCGTATTTGAAAGAAATGATAAAGACCAGTGGTGGAGCCCGATTTATTAGAAATGTATGTATGGCCATTATCGGGCTCATAGGCGTCAGTGAAAATGGCAGGTGGAAGATTATCAGCTCGATGAAGCTAAAAGTATGTTCAGGTGAGCCCGATGGGTAAAAAGAGTAAGTGATTCCGTATTTAGCTGTCATGATGACGTTGCCCTAAAATTAAGGGGTTAGAGTCCATTTTGGGAATATAATCTGACACATCCAGTTGGATATGGAGAGAGAATCACGAGAATTATGGGATTGAACAATTAAGATCTTGATAAGGGAAGAGTTGGATTAAGGAAGGATTCAGCAAGCTGTCTCTTACTTGGGGCGCAATTCAAGAAGTTCTTTCCATATCAGGATTGTTAATGGCCGCTATAAATGCAGAGGCAGGCCAACCGTGCAAAGGACTCCGTGTCATCTCGATACATCGCACTCAAAAGCATTCTCTATAGTATTCAAAGCATTATGTTCTTGTTACTGCATCCCTAGCATTCATAGCAAATAGGTCTACCCTTTTTGTTATTTTTTTTACTGTTTTCATTATTTGGAACAATCAGAGCCTATTCTTATTTTGTTCCATGTTTCTTTTGTTATTTTCCAAGTGTGGTAGGTTCTAATGTGATGTGTATGAGATATATGGATGGGTATAACACGTAAGCAGGTTAGTACATGTAGGACAATAAATAAAATATAAAAAAATAAAATAGAAAGTGCAGTAGAATAATAATGTATAAAAATGCAGTAGAGAAATGGGAGTCGAAGAGGACGTGGCTCGAGTGAGAACCAAAGTAGCCCCAAATGAGAGAGAGAGAGAGAAAGCAGTAAGTATTCGGGTTTAGGTGAATGTGTGATAAAGTATTGATAATGTCTCGGGTAGTTTAGATTGCATTAAGGGAGTGGAGATGGAAGGTGGATGGTGATTAAGGAACAATGAGAGTGATGGTAAATGACTCAGGATATTCAAAGTAAGGGGAGACTTAGGAGGTTCAGAGTAAGGGCAAGAGTAAATGACTCTTAGCTAAGTTGCTCGGAGGCTCTATCGGGTTGTATTGAGTGAGGCTGTTATTTATATAGAGGATTGTGAGGGGTTATGGCGGTTCTTGTCTTAGCTGAAGGAGCTGAGTTTGCCCCTTTTGAGTGGTGGTCTGTTTAAGGTAGGTAGAAAACATGAATGCATATGTTTAAGGTGGTTGGAGTAATTAAATGGGATGTGGACAAGCCAATGTTCCATTCATACGAGAGGAAGGTGTTGTCACTTGATGATAAGCCAATGCTAGGGGTCAGTCTAAGGGGGACAAATGTTATTGGTGAAGAATTCTAAGCAGGGGGTATTGTTGCTTGGGGGCGACAACTCAATATTGTGTATTGGTCAAAGGGGAGAATGGTTTCTATTGGTGCAGAAGGTTAAACACTGGGGTTCTCGAGACCATGCTGCTGTGGTTTCCAGAGTGTTAAGCAAGGGTGAGTACCGAAGCTAAGGCCATTGGTGTAGAGGTTTAAGCGAGTAGAGATACCAAGGCTCACGCTATTGGTGCAAAGGTTTAAGCGAGTTAAGATACCGAGGCTCACTTTATTGGTGCAAAGGATTAAGCAAGGGAGAGAACCTAGGCTCTTGTCATTGGTGTAGAGTATTAAGCGAGCTTGAAGTGACCTGGCTATGGGGGTTAAAAGTTTTAGCGGATGTTGCAGTCATCGACTCCTCTAATTGGTTGTGAGGTTGGTGGGGGCAGGGCACGTGAAAGTCACGTGTCTCTCTCTCTATTTGGAACCAACCCTAGCTTTGCCTGTGAGAGTCATTAGCTAAGGAGAAGCCCTTGGTCCTAGCCACCTAGCCAAGAACTCCCGATATCCCAATGGGCATGGCCACCCTTAGGTACTGCTTCCCGACCAAGGGTGGGTGTCCCGAGTGGCAAGTATGTGTATTTAGTATTTAATAATTAGTATTTCAGTAGCATGTGGTCCTTGGTGAGTAGAGACACTAGCGAGTGAGATTCGAAGAGCGGTTTGTGAGTGGGGATCCAGAGAGTAAGAACCGAAGTGTGGTCAGCGGGTGGAGATCCGGAAAGTGGTTTACGAGTGGGGATTTCCTTTGTCTTGGAGTGGGCTCTGAAGTGCATTAGAGTGGGCTCCGAGGTGAGGCTTCAAAGTGGGCTCCTCTGAGGTGAACTTTGGAGTGGGCTCCTCTAAAGTGAGGCTTCAGAATGGGCTTGTCTGAAGTAAGGCTTTGGAATGGGCTTCTCCGAAGTGAGGCTTCGGATTGGGCTCATCCAAAGTGAGGCTTCGGAGTGGGCTTCTCCGAAGTGAGGCTCTAGAATGGGCTTCTCTGAAGTGAGGCTTCGGATTGGGCTTCTCCAAAGTGAGACTTCAAATTGGGCTTCGAAGCGAATGTGCTTCTCTGAAGTGAGGCTTCGGAGTGGGCTTCTCCGATGTGAGGCTTCAGATTGGGCTCTTCTGCGGTATAGATGGAGCCCATAATTGGTGGTGGTATTGATACACATGGAGTCGTTGGTGACGTGTACTGGTCAAAGCTGTATGAGTTGTTAACTACTATCTACATTAGCCCCCTGTTCGTATTCTAGGCGTGAAGCGGCTAGGATGCGGGCATAATACTTTGGACATCTCATCTTTTGCAGGTGATATTGATCTTTTGGTGACTTTTCTGATGATGGATGGACATTTACTGTAGGTTGTATGGTTTTCCAACGGGAATCATGGCGAATCTGATTATTGACTGGTCCGATGGACGTTAGATTTGCTTGGTACCTGTTGTGCCTCGTCTTTGGAGAGTTGCTATAAAAAAGGGGCTTTTGGAAAATTCTTACATCCAGCTCTTCATCAATTTTTTACTTTTTTGGTCAAAGTGTGAGACATGCGTCAGATTGCAGAAAACTCCCCCTCTAGGCTATTACCATGTGAGTTTGCGAGAGTGTTTCGGTGATGGCGTGGGGTCAAAACTTTTTAGGAGCTTTGCCATTCTTTGTAGCAAGCTTCTATATGGAGTGGGTTTTTAAATTTTGCCTAGCTTATTTCCAGGGAGTGTTTTTATTTATTAGTGGAAAAATAAGGAGGGTTCGTTTTTAGCAGTGTACATGCTTTATCCAAGTGTCATGCCTCTTCACGGCGTTTGGGACGGGTTAATGATTTATACTGTCCTTCACATACTTTTAAGGATGAAGTTTTTTACTGGAATGAATTGGTGACGTCATTGTGTTTCTGTCCTCTTTTTGCAAAAGTACTTGGCTACTGCAGTCTTGGACTTTGACCTTAGGAGATTGTGGCGCAACACAAAGTGGCAGACCAAGTTCTCGTTATGGAGATTAAGGGGAAATCATGGTGCTCGTGCCGCCCTATGGAGTCATGGAAATAAGGGTCGTTCCCTTCTTTGGAGATATGGAGATTAGGGGGAGAGCACGATGCACATGCGGTCCTATGGAGACATAGAGATAAGGGTCGTGCCCTTCTTTGGAGATATGGAGATTAGGGGAGGAGCGGCCGCCCTATGGAGACATAGAGATAAGGGTCGTGCCCTTCTTTGGAGATATGATGATTAGGGGTGAGAGCGGGTGCTCGTGTCGCCCCTCTGGTGGAGAACACGATGTTCACGCCACCCTTTTCTAAGGAGGAAAGCGTGTTGCTCATGCCACCCTAGTGAGATCTCTCAAATTAAAGTAGAGGGTGTTACCCGTGCCACTCAAGTGAGGTTAGAGGAGGAGAGCGTGATGCTCGTGGCACCTTATGGAAAGTGGAGCTCGTTCGTTATGGAGAGACGGAGAATTAATCATAACATTAATACTGATAGTGATAGTGGAGTTATTGAGCGCTTGTCGACGATGTAGACTGTACGTTGGTGATTACTCATGCTTTGATGTATTGTTTCGATGTATTAAAGTACTTGTACTGTTTGGAGAGGGTACAGCGTGAGAGTGAGGACGTATTTGGTTGTCATAATTTTGAAAATATCCTGATGGTTTGTTCTGCTTTGAGATGTAGACCCGGTGAGCTTTGTGCCTTGTAGCTCCAATGGTGAAATACTGCAAATACTTTCTCGAGGGATGCTAGAGAGTGAATTTGCTAGTGAAGGAGCGAATGGAGTATGTCATTGGGCAGTAAGTGGTGGCAGCATCATGTCACTGGCTGTAGAGTGAATTTGTTGACGAAAGAGCAAATTGAGTATATCGCTGGCCATAAGTGGTGGCAGCATGTTGCTGGTGAGAGAGCAAGTGGTGGCAACGTGTCTGTTATTTTTTGCTGACGAGAGAGCAAGATGTGGCAGCATGTCTTGTGGTAAGTTTGTATATGGGGACATTGTTTTCACTGTGGTCTTTTGGGATAGTGAAGTTAGAAAATTAGCATCTTCAGAGGGCCCTATTTTTTTTGGTTTCTATGTTGATATGGTGATGGTAAGGATGAGCTGGGATTTTCCAATCCTTTACATTAATTCCACCAACAAGTGTATTGCAACTAGTTGTACATGATGGAGCCAACCTTTGCAAGAGATCTGCTCCTAGTCAGTGGAGCAAGAACGAGCGGGAGAGAGTAAAGTTGGCCAACCGTTTGGGCTTGAATTTATATGGAGAAAAGTTTTTTTTTTGGCAAGTGAGTTATCTGTAATCATCTAAAAAAATTTGTAGCTTATAACTCGGAGGGTCCCTTTCGTCAGCTTATCAATGAACGTGGACTCCTTGGGATACAACTTGGGTGTGAGACTGTTTAGATCAATGGATCCCTTCTCCTCCCATTTGAATTGAAAAGAAACAAGAGCTCGTGGTTTAAGTAGAACACTTCCTTCTCCCCTTTTGATGGAAAAAAATGGGTAGCTTAGGTGGACCATTTTCTTCTCCCCTATTGGAAAGAAATTAGCTTAGGTGGAGGGTGGTGGGGGTGGAGGTGTGCCGGTTGAACCCGGCACCGTGGGGGGTAGGAGAGGTGTGGTCGGGTGAGAGGAGAGAGAGATTCCGAGAGGGGTGAGGTTTGTCGGGGGTTGAGAGAGAGCAAGAAGAGAGTGCTCGGTGCCTATGAATGTACATATATATATATATATCTATATTTGGACTGATTTAAGAGCAAAAAAAATATTTTTTAATTTTTTTTTTTTTAATTGGGTTCCGGAATTGAGGTTCCGAAATAAGGTCCCAGAGTGGGTTCCCGAATAGGAGAGAGAAAGAAAAGGGAGGGGTCCGAGAGACAAAAAAATATATATATGTATATATATATATATTTTTGTAGAAGGTGAGTCTCATTGAGATGGGAGAAAAGGGTTCCGTTGGTCAAAGGTGGAGTAGGAGTAGGAGTAGGAGTAGGGGGTTGCGGAGTAGGAGAAGGGGGGTTCCGTTGGTCAAGGTCGGAAGCGCTTTTTTTTTTTCCTCTTTTTTTTTTTTTTTTGGAGGGACTTCCGAAAATAGGATCCGAAATTGGTGTTCCAAAATTTGGGTTCCGAAATGGTCTTCCAAAATTAGGAGAGAGTGGGGGGGGGGGTCCTAGAGACTACACACTTTTCTTTTTTCTTTTTTTCTTTTTTGAGGAGAGGTCGGAGAGTGGGGTTCGAAAGGGTGGGTTCGAGTACCCACTTTTTTTTTTTGTCGGAGAAAATTCAGAGGGTGGGGTTCGGAAAGGGGGGTCTGAGACACTTTATTTATTGATTATTTTTTTTTTTTGCCGAGGAGGAGATGTCGGAGGGTGGGGTTCGGAAGGGGGGGAGGGGGTTCGAGTGACCCATTTATTTTTGTCGGGGAGTAGAGGTCGGAGGGTGGGGGTCGGAGAGGGGGTTCGAGAGACCACCTTTTTTTCGGGGAGGAGAGTTCGGAGGGTGGGGGTTCGGAAAGGGGCTCCGAGAGACCACTCTTTTTTTTTGTTGACAGAGGAGAGCTCGGAAGGTGTGGTTCGAAAGGAGAGGTCGTAGGGTGGGGTTCGGAAGGGCGGTCCGAGAGACCACTTTATTTTTGTCGGGGAGTAGAGGTCGGAGGGTGTTTTTTTTTTTTTTAGAGGAGAATTCAGAGGATGGGGTTCGGAAGGAGAGGTCGGAGGGTGGGGTTCGGAAGGGGGGGGTCCGAGAGACCACTTTATTTTTGTCGGGGAGTAGAGGTCGGTTTTTTTTTTTTTTAGAGGAGAATTCAAAGGATGGGGTTCGGAAGGAGAGGTCGGAGGGTGGGGTTCGGAAGGGGGGGTCCGAGAGACCACTTTATTTTTGTCGGGGAGTAGAGGTCGGAGGGTGTTTTTTTTTTTTTTTTAGAGGAGAATTCAGAGGATGGGGTTCGGAAGGAGAGGTCGGAGGGTGGGGTTCCGAAGGGGGGGTCCGAGAGACCACTTTTTTTTGTCGGGACGTAGAGGTCGGCGGGTGGGGGTCGGAGATGGGTTCGAGAAACCAAAATTTTTTTTTCGGGGAGGAGAGTTCGGAGGGTCGGAAAGGGGCTCCGAGAGATCACTTTAATTTTTTTTTGTTGACAGAGGAGAGCTCGGAAGGTGTTGTTCGGAAGGAGAGGTCGGAGGGTGGGGTTCGGAAGGGGGGGTCCGAGAGACCACTTTATTTTTGTCGGGGAGTAGAGGTCGGAGGGTGTTTTTTTTTTTTAGAGGAGAATTCAAAGGATGGGGTTCGGAAGGAGAGGTTGGAGGGGGGGGTCCGAGAGACCACTTTATTTTTGTCGGGGAGTAGAGGTCGGAGGGTGTTTTTTTTTTTTAGAGGAGAATTCAGAGGATGGGGTTCGGAAGGAGAGGTCGGAGGGTGGGGTTCCGAAGGGGGGGGGGTCCGAGAGACCACTTTTTTTTGTCGGGACGTAGAGGTCGGAGGGTGGGGGTCGGAGATGGGTTCGAGAAACCAATTTTTTTTTTTCGGGGAGGAGAGTTTGGAGGGTGGGGTTCAGAAAGGGGCTCCGAGTGATCACTTTTTTTTTTTGTTGACAGAGGAGAGCTCGGAAGGTGTTGTTCGGAAGGAGAGGTCGGAGGGTGGGGTTCGGAAGGGGGGGTCCGAGAGACCACTTTATTTTTGTCGGGGAGTAGAGGTCGGAGGGTGTGTTTTTTTTTTTTTAGAGGAGAATTCAAAGGATGGGGTTCGGAAGGAGAGGTCGAAGGGTGGGGTTCCGAAGGGGGGGTCCGAGAGACCACTTTATTTTTGTCGGGGAGTAGAGGTCGGAGGGTGGGGGTCATAGATGGGGTTCGAGAAACCAATTGTTTTTTTTTTTTTTTTCGGGGAGGAGAGTTCGGAGGGTGGGGTTCGGAAAGGGGCTCCGAGAGATCACTCTTTTTTTGTTTTTTGTTGACAGAGGAGAGGTCGGAAGGTGGGGTTCGGAAGGAGAGGTCGGAGGGTGGGGTTCGGAAGGGGGGGGGGGGGTCCGAGAGACCACCTTTTTTTTTGTTGTTGGGAGTTCCGAAATGGAAGTCCGGAATTGGGTCTCCGAATTGAATTTCGGAATATGAGATAGAAAGCGGAGGGACCCAAACCCTTTTTTTTTTAGAGTTCCGAAATGGAGGTTCGGAATTAGGTCTCCGAATTGAGTTTCGGAATAGGAGATAGGAAGCGGTGGGACCCTTTTTTTTTTTTTTTTTTTTAGAGTTCCGAAATGGAGGTTCGGAATTGGGTCTCCGAATTGATTTTCGTAATAGGAGAGAGAAAGAGGGGGATCCAAAAAAAAAAAAAAATTTGAGTTCCGAAATGGAGGTTCGGAATTGGGTCTCCGAATTAAGTTTAGGAATAGGAGATAGGAAGCGGAGGGACCCAACCTTTTTTTTTTTTTTAGAGTTCCGAAATGGAGGTTCGGAATTGGGTCTCCGAATTGAGTTTCGGAATAGGAGATAGGAAGTGGAGGGACCCAACCTTTTTTTTTTTAGAGTTCCAAAATGGAGGTTCGGAATCGGGTTGGGGTTCTGGAATTAGGAGGTTCCAAAATAAGTTTCCCAAGTGGATTACCGAATTGGGTTTCGGAATAGGAGAGAGAAAGAAGAGGGAGGGGTCCGAGAGACTAAAAAAAAATTATTTGTTTATTTAATTTTTTTTTTTTTGGTTGGAGGAAGAGAAGTTGGAGGTTGGGGTTCGGAAATGGGCGGTTTGGGAGACCACACTCTTTTTTTTTGTTGGAGGAAGAGAGGTTGGAGGATGGGGTTCGGAAGGAGAGGTGGTGACCACATTTTTTTTAAGTTGGTGTGGTAGTGGGGCCCATTGAGAGAGAAAGAGAGAGTGACAGAGGGTCTCGGGTGATGTGTGCTCGGGTGATGTGTACTTGTGGTATAAATACAGTAAGTGCGAGGCATTACACAAGTTTTTGGTAAAAATTATGACAGAAGTCATAGTTTTTTGTCCAAAAAAAAATATGGTAGGGTCACAATGTTTCTAAAAAATTATGGAAATGTCATAATTTTGGGCATGGAGATTTTTTTTGACCAAACAAACTTTGACTTGCCGTGAATTCTTCATCCGATGTCCGTTTGGGATGATTCAAAAAAATGCGAGCTCGTGTAGGTGTGAGCACTTAATTTTGAAATGATTTGGGGCATGTCTTTTTTTTTAATAAAAAAAATTAAATGACACTTCAAATTTTGGAGAAATATATATATTTATGGGTAAATTGCATTTTGCACCCTTAAACTATACCATGTTTTGTACTTTGGTCCCTAAACTATCATTTTTCGCATTTTGGTCCCTCAACTATCATTTTGTGGCAGTTTGCCCCCTCCCTCACCTTTAGTGACGAAAAAAGTCACTTGTTAGTGACACCAAAAGTGACGCTGAAAGTGACGGAGGGGGCAAACTGCCATAAAATGATAGTTGAGGGACCAAAATACAAAAAATGATAGTTTAGGGACCAAAGTGCAAAACATGGTATAGTTTGAGGGTGCAAAATGTAATTTACCCTACATTTATTTATTGAAAAGTGATTTTCAATAAATTCAAATTTGTTAAAATTTGGTGACTTGTGACTTTCGACTTTTGATACGAAGTAATAAGTTGTGACAGTCATGAGAAAGAGAAATGTAATGGTATTTTTTTAAAAAAAGTGTTTTAACCATAAGATATGTAAATATCATAGACTTGGAGTAGAGAGGGGGAGGAGTTGGGTCACATACAAATATATAAATATATATATATTTGCGATGAAATAGAGAGAGTAAGTGAAAAATAAGAGAGATACTAAACAATTAGCTTGCAAATGATGATGTTGAGCATTAGTAATACCAAAAAAATTGTTATTTGTCAAACTAGTTCAAATGTAGTAGTGGGGCCAAAAATGGAACAGTTGGCACTGATTTCTTTTTTATTTATTTAAATTTGGTTGTGCAAAGGCAAGGTGGAGATCAAATAAACAATTTTTTTTTGCTATGACAGGAGGGATGGAACCAATGGGCGTGGACCCCTTTGGCTCGAAAAAATTAAGACGGCATTGAGCAATACCTAAAAAATGTTGTTCTATGCTCCCTAACCTACATGCGAGTATACCTCCCACTGTGATCGCCAAAATGTGGTAGGTTCTAATGTGATGTGTATGAGATATATGGATGGGTATAACACGTAATCAGGTTAGTACATGTAGGACAATAAATAAAATATAAAAAAATAAAATAGAAAGTGCAGTAGAATAATAATGTATAAAAATGCAGTAGAGAAATGGGAGTCGAAGAGGACGTGGCTCGAGTGAGAACCAAAGTAGCCCCAAATGAGAGAGAGAGAGAGAAAGCAGTAAGTATTCGGGTTTAGGTGAATGTGTGATAAAGTATTGATAATGTCTCGGGTAGTTTAGATTGCATTAAGGGAGTGGAGATGGAAGGTGGATGGTGATTAAGGAACAATGAGAGTGATGGTAAATGACTCAGGATATTCAAAGTAAGGGGAGACTTAGGAGGTTCAGAGTAAGGGCAAGAGTAAATGACTCTTATCTAAGTTGCTCGGAGGCTCTATCGGGTTGTATTGAGTGAGGCTGTTATTTATACAGAGGATTGTGAGGGGTTATGGCGGTTCTTGTCTTAGCTGAAGGAGCTGAGTTTGCCCCTTTTGAGTGGTGGTCTGTTTAAGATAGGTAGAAAACATGAATGCATATGTTTAAGGTGGTTGGAGTAATTAAATGGGATGTGGACAAGCCAATGTTCCATTCATACGAGAGGAAGGTGTTGTCACTTGATGATAAGCCAATGCTAGGGGTCAGTCTAAGGGGGACAGATGTTATTGGTGAAGAATTCTAAGCAGGGGGTATTGTTGCTTGGGGGCGACAACTCAATATTGTGTATTGGTCAAAGGGGAGAATGGTTTCTATTGGTGCAGAAGGTTAAACACTGGAGTTCTCGAGACCATGCTGCTGTGGTTTCCAGAGTGTTAAGCAAGGGTGAGTACCGAAGCTAAGGCCATTGGTGTAGAGGTTTAAGCGAGTGGAGATACCAAGGCTCACGCTATTGGTGCAAAGGTTTAAGCGAGTTAAGATACCGAGGCTCACTTTATTGGTGCAAAGGATTAAGCGAGGGAGAGAACCCAGGCTCTTGTCATTGGTGCAGAGTGTTAAGCGAGCTTGAAGTGACCTGGCTATGGGGGTTAAAAGTTTTAGCGGATGTTGCAGTCATCGACTCCTCTAATTGGTTGTGAGGTTGGTGGGGGCAGGGCACGTGAAAGTCACGTGTCTCTCTCTCTATTTGGAACCAACCCTAGCTTTGCCTGTGAGAGGCATTAGCTAAGGAGAAGCCCTTGGTCCTAGCCACCTAGCCAAGAACTCCCGATATCCTAATGGGCATGGCCACCCTTAGGTACTGCTTCCCGACCAAGGGTGGGTGTCCCGAGTGGCAAGTATGTGTATTTAGTATTTAATAATTAGTATTTTAGTAGCATGTGGTCCTTGGTGAGTAGAGACACTAGCGAGTGAGATTCGAAGAGCGGTTTGCGAGTGGGGATCCAGAGAGTAAGAACCGAAGTGTGGTCAGCGGGTGGAGATCCGGAGAGTGGTTTGCGAGTGGGGATTTCCTTTGTCTTGGAGTGGGCTCCGAGGTGAGGCTTCAAAGTGGGCTCCTCTGAGGTGAACTTTGGAGTGGGCTCCTCTAAAGTGAGGCTTCAGAATGGGCTTGTCCGAAGTAAGGCTTTGGAATGGGCTTCTCCGAAGTGAGGCTTCGGATTGGGCTCATCCAAAGTGAGGCTTCGGAGTGGGCTTCTCCGAAGTGAGGCTCCAGAATGGGCTTCTCTGAAGTGAGGCTTCGGATTGGGCTTCTCCGAAGTGAGACTTCGAATTGGGCTTCGAAGCGAATGTGCTTCTCTGAAGTGAGGCTTCGGAGTGGGCTTCTCCGATGTGAGGCTTCGGATTGGGCTCTTCTGCGGTATAGATGGAGCCCATAATTGGTGGTGGTATTGATACACATGGAGTCGTTGGTGACGTGTACTGGTCAAAGCTGTATGAGTTGTCAACTGCTATCTACACAAAGCATTTAATAAAATATCTCGTATTTTATTAATCTTTTGTGATTGTTTACTTGGTAAACTCTTGCACTAATTGGCTTATGCGCTTTAGTACTACCATAGAATTTTTGGTGAGGGTACTTTCCTACTCATCACACACAATCATTTAGTTAGAAGTCAGATCTCAAAGCCTTAAGTATCACTCACTTAAGCATATAGAAAATTAGTTTGCATTAGTGAACCACTTTTGGTTCTGGCGCGCCTGCACAAAACTACAAGCAAACATTTTGGCACGGCCTGTGGGACACATAGTGCTAAGACCTCCAAAGAAAGATCACAAGAATAGGAAAAACAAACAGGATAACCTAGCCGTTGACCCAGCCGCCGAAGAGAGCACTGGTCGCTCACCACAAGATAGTGTTATAACACTGGAAGCACTTTCAGAAGTCATGAGGCTGAACGTTGAGCCTATGGGGCAAGATTACAATGCCTTATTAGGATTGATGGACAACTTTAAGGGGCTAGCCAGCTAAACGGCTAAGGTACATCGTGGTCAGATCAACCTGATTACGTCTACTAGGCAACGCATACTAAGATAGACGGCCTGGCCTCAGAAATCTCAGGCCTATCAAAAGCCATCTCAGTGCTAATAAATAAATTGACTCCTGAAAGCCCCCAGGAACAAATCGGCACCACTGGTTGGGTCGATGGGAAGAAGGAGCCCACTTACATTGTCCAAACCTTTGAAAGAAGAACGGGCAGAATAAATAGCTTGATCTACCAGTAGGAGGATCAGGCAGTGTGGGGGTCACCGATCCTAGTGGATAGTCGACACTTGTGTGTATTCAACCTTTAGTACGTAACACGGAAACAATCGGTCATATCGATCCCCCTGCCCACACCGCTGGGGGGAAAAGAGCTAATGATGTCTTTTGACCTTACTAGGCTAATAACAACTAGTACCAAATACCACCTCCTATAGTACCCCATGTGGCAGCGCAGCGCGTTGTTCCACATGTTATCAATAAGGAAGAATTGGTTATGGCCATTCATGAGGAATATAGCCCACTCATGAGGAGGATGGAGAGGCCGACTTATAGACGACCATACCCCCCTGAAGTTGACCAAGTCAATTTTTCCTAAGGATACAAGGTCCCAAACTTTACCTTGTTCTCTGGGAAAAGTGAACAGTCCTCCGTAGAGCATATAGGCTGTTTCATAGTACAATGCGGCCATGTGGGTAGTAGCGACCCATTGAAACTAAGGCTATTCCCAAACTCTCTCACAGGCATAGCCTTTTGTGGTATGTCAACCTACCTGACAATTTTGTGCAAAATTGGCAAGGGATAGAGGAGTTATTCCATGGCCAGTTCTATAGGGCTGATTCCGAAACATCATTGGCGGACTTATGTAGGATGTTCCAACTTGTAGGAGATATAGTGGAGACCTATATAGCCCATTTTAGGAAGGCTAAGTATAGGTGCAAGACTGTCTTGCTCGAGGAAGAATATGTCAAGATGGCTATGGGAGGGATGTCCTTTGAGCTTCGTAAGAGGTTTGAAGGGACCGATTTCCGTGATCTGTTGGAGCTGGCCACCAGGGCCTCTCGCTATGAGCATATCCTTCTAGATGAGCAGGAGAAGAAAAACTCGTCCAAGGGTACATACTATAAAGATCCCAATTACGAGGTCCATCTAGCAGATTGTGACCTCGAAATGGAAATTGACACAGTCGAGTTAGTTTGCAAACGACCGATCGTATGCAATGCCTTAAGCAAGCCCATCCATAATAAAGCCGATGCAAAAAAGATGGCATTTGAGGCAGGCAAAAATTATACTTTTGATATCACTATGGCCGATCAGATTTTCGACGCCCTCCTGGCCGAAAAAGTGATCAAGCGAAGTGATGGTCATCAGATCCCAATGACCGATGACATTAAAAATAAGGAATATTGTAAATGTCACAATTCTTGGAAACACTCTACTGACAACTGCGTAGTTTTTCGTAATGTGATACAGGAAAATGTAGAAAAATGAGTGTTCAAGTTTTTGGACAAGGCTATGAGAATTGATGTAAATCTGTTTCCTCAGATTACCAGTGCCCACATGGTGATGCCTGATTTAACAAAGCTGACTAGGCCCAGACCAAAGGTTGACCTGTTAGAAATAAAGGAAGAGAAATCGAGACAAAGGGAAGGAAAGAAAATTGCCACTTCGGCCACAGAGGGGCCGTAAGTAACAATTTATGAACTCCAGAGGACTTATTAGGAGAGAAAACAAGCAGAATGTAAGGCAGAGATTGAAACGGCCCGGTCAAATACAGATAGTTTGATCGCCGATTTGCGGCGACAGTTGGATCTGATAGAGCAAGGCCTCTACCCAAGGTGCAAGACTGATATCAAGAAAGAGACCTCGAGCCCAAGCAAGAGGCCTAGAATGAAATACTTGTAGGACGATAACACGTTTCAAGCATCTATTATTCCTGATCAATTCCAATCCTTATTTCCTAAAAAATCCATATAACGACAACATCAGCCTGAATGACTATCACATAGTCAGTACTGCATCGTGCTAGTACTCTCTCTCTCTCTCTAATAAGTCTTATTTTTCTGTTCCGATTTAACCAACCTCGTACTATACTTCTATCATTAATGCCTCATAAGGTATCAATCAGGTTTTCCATTGAAAATTTCACACCATTCTGCTCGTTCGAGACTACCTAGTGTCCCAAATCACCCTTAGTAAGGTCAAACACACATGACGTTTATCTCTTAGCATTTCTCATTTTTTTTATTCACCCAATAAAAAAATATGAGAAA
Source organism: Hydrangea macrophylla (assembly GCA_033977485.1). NCBI lineage: Eukaryota > Viridiplantae > Streptophyta > Magnoliopsida > Cornales > Hydrangeaceae > Hydrangea > Hydrangea macrophylla. The sequence goes on along the minus strand of CM066996.1, from coordinate 98,246,531 downwards.
TATATAATCTCCTATTAGAGTCAATGAATAGTATTATTTTAATTATTTGAGTCAATAAATAGTGATATTTTAATTTGGCTCTGAATTTGAGTAAAACTTAATCTAATGTGGGTTTGAGTCTAGGGCTGAAAAATGTTTTTTAGGGTTTTGAATAAAATTTAAAATTGGTATGAGTTTTGGGCCCTAGATGACAACATCTTTTCCAAAAGAACAAAGATTTGGGCACAATAACTCCACAAACAAATTATATTACCATTAGTAGAAGACTGTCATCTGATAGAGTTGTCTGCCACACGGGGGAAAAAAATGCATAAACTGTGCCACATGAGAGTCTCTTAATGTGACAGAGTTGTCTGCCACACGGCTAGGGATGGAAATTTCCCCGATTGATGTGGGTCCTCGCCCTGCCCCGCCCCTAATAGGGGCGGGTTTGGGGGAAAGTTGCTATACCCGATCCGGGTTTGAGGCGGATTCGGTATGAGAGGAGCCAACTCGCGAAACCCCGCTTATAGGGGTGGACAAGAGGCAAGCCGCTCAACAAGGGCTCGTGGCTCGGCTCGCTCAGAGCTTGTGTAACACCCCTACTTAGAGAACATGTTAATTATGGTGTTAATATGCATTAGTTGATATAATTAGTGTATAAATGGATTAAGGGGAGGCTTGGACTCGCCCATGTAAAAAGTGTTCAGAGAGGAACACCAATTGCAAAAGTCCCCAGTGAGGTGGGACATGTATTGAAATGGAACCCAGCGAAGGGTAAATTGGTAATTTGCATTTTAAATGATTAAATACATTTTATGTGATTACATGAATATTTACTTATATGCTTTCATATTACATGTTGATATATGTGTAGCATTTGGTGTTATAAGGGTATAAATGAAAAAGACTTAAAATTAGTAGGTGCGATAGTAATTTCACAAAGTATGTGGGAGCCACGTTGGGACCCATACAAAACTTAGACAAACATTCATTAGGTAATTGGGTAGTTAATGGAATGTTTGGGAGAGCTCATAATAGAAACTTAAGAAAATTTGGGGATGAAAATGAAAAGAAGGAAAATTGTAGCTTGACACCTCAACATGCAAAGCATGTGTGTCAAGCATTGAGAAAGTCTCTTAATTCACAGAAAAAATTAAACAAAGAAAAGAGATCACAGAGAGAGAAGACGAGCTTGTGACTCTGTCACGACCCATCCCACTACGCGTGGAAATAGGACAGTGGCACACCATCAAGGCTCATCCAAACATCATATAACTATACGTAGCGGAAAGAACTTTAAAATAACCCTGAGTATTTTAAAACTTTAGGAAACATTACCCTCTGAGTTGAAAATCCATAGGAATCAGAGTTATAAAAAGGTTTTGCCCAATTAGAAAGTGTTCACAAGAATCCACTTGAAAATACAGAGGTCCAGTCGACTGGGGCCTGCACAATTCAGTCGACTAATCACTCCCCCAGTCGATTGTGTTATGCAGAACCAAAATTCAACATTTTCAAAAAGGGGTCCAGTCGACTGATTGGTGATACAGTCGACTGGTTTTGCCATATATAAAAGCAGTAGCCATAATCTACAATGGTTCAGTCGACTGATCAAGGGTTCAGTCGAATATTTCCAATACTATTCACTTTCAGTATCTCAATCACACGGGATCCAGTCGACTGACGTAGGGTCCAGTCGACTGCTCCCTTGCTGGGCAGCCCTGTTGTGAAAATTAAGAACTCATGCTTCTCCACACCAACAACAATCATAACCATAACTGAATTACAACATTCAAAACATAACCACAGACGTTCAAATATAGGATTACCATACTACGGAACTAATCCAAGGATCTATTACAACGTATTACAATATCCAAATCTTTACTACAAGTTTTGGAAAATGGAACAAAAGTATTAACACGGTGTGATTTCCTGGCGTTCCTCGTCCTCACTCCTCACGCCTCTTCTTATCTTTCTTCTTACCTGCAATGGAGTAAATCTCCACTGCTCAGCTATATGCTGAGTGCACAATTCCAAATGTATGATATATGACAATATTCAAGGTTTAAGCATCTAAAACACATAGAAATAGTCTCTAGGGTAAGTGGTACGCATTCATCCGGTCGATGCCGTAGGAGGCCCACCTCTCCCACGCATCTCGTATACTGGTTGGGCCTTCCTCCATACCAGGTACCATGTCCTGGTTGGGCCCACCTCCAATCCAGACACCACCAAAATCACAATTTACCATCTCAATCAAATCCTCAAGGTTCGAGGAGCTTACTCTGGATGAATTTGCACCAAACTCCCCTTTGACCCAAGTAGACACATAGCATGCTCATATAAACAGTTTTATACATTGCTTTTCTAATAATTTCGCGTGCATAATTAACGGGCCTATAACACATGAATTTCGCCCGGATACAAAATCTCAAAATCGACATTCAAAACATGAAAATTTCATAAAATCATAAATCTAGAATTCATACCTCGTGCGATCTCTCCGAAACTTTGAAGGATCGACTAGGGGACCGAATAAACGTCGGATTCTGAATTATACGCGATTCCTACGAGTTTGACCTGATTTTTCCCAATTTCTAGAAATTAGATTTTTTAGAAAAGTTTGCCAAACGTGGCCTAATTACTATCAAAACGTAGGTCTTACCTCCATGAGTTCAAATATGAAATCTGGAGAAAATCTGACGGACGGACGGTCGTCGATCGGCGTCGCAAAGCCCATTGGCCCCAATCTCCCTTCTCTCTCCTCTCTCTAGATATTTTTCTAACTTTTTGAGAAATGAAATCTTATCCTCCACTATTTATAGAAAATCTTCTCGAAAATTGTGTTTACTTCCCCGTAAGTTTCTCAAAACTTCTAATTAACCCATGAAACTTCGCACACGTCCATTTTATGTCTTTACGAGTAAAAACTATAAATTTCAGAAGTTTCCGACTAAGTCTCGTTTGGGTCCAAAAAATAAGGTCCGAAAACTAAATCATGTGGAATCTCTACACCACCTACCTTTTTATTTAACGTGCCACTCACGTTCTCACCACAGTTCTTATAATGATATATAACAATATTGGGATTACCAGAAATTATACTACACAGGTATAATTCACTATTCACGAAATACCAGATATATTAAATAACATTTAAATCATATAAATGTCATTTAATCGTGCCAATGCAACATGAAAGGCCATGTTCTCGTGTCCTCACTGACACCTTACTGTTGACTCACAGTCAACCTCAACTCAATATTAATAAACATTAATATTTCCACGTGTTACCACAATGTCATATTTCAAAAGCGGCAAATTCTGGAATGGGTGTGACAACTCTCCCCTCCAAAAAGGAATTTTGTCCCCAAACTTATACCATCTTCTCAAGTCGCCAAGATTTCCCACAAGTATTTCCAATATTTACTTCATACACAGACCAACCACTTTACTGAGGAATCACAGTCTCATGAGGAAAATAAATCCTTAGGCTCTTAAGAAAAATAAATCCTCAGAGTCCCAGTCTCAATCTGATAGAAGATTTAAACAGAATCCTAGCAATGCCCCGAAGCATTTTGATAAATAAGAACATCGATACCTGAGTAGAACCTACTCCATAGTCAAACCTAACATTCAATCCCATCGCGATGTCACAACGTCAACTCCCATATATCTTTATTTTACTTGTCACATTCTATTTCCGAAACTCAAAAGTTTCATCACATTACTCAAACCCAAGACAACCATTCATCTCTCATTCACCTATCTTGCTTTTCGACTAAAAGTCGTTGACAACACGTCTTAGCTGGTGCACAATCATACACGATTCTTCATCTCGAAGTGAACCAAAATCAAGCACTAACATATACGTATACCCAGTCGATAAGCCAACGCTTCAATCAACTATTTCGCACTATAGATTTGATCCCTCATCCTGTTAACCACAAGATACTTGTAGAACGATACTGTGTTTTCTAACGACTTCCCATTTCTTATCGAATTACACTCTATCTTCCCCAGAATGCCATATCACAATAACATCAATTTAATGAATATCACTTAGTCGGTAGTGCGTTGCACTAATATCCTCTCTATTTTTCATAATACTTACCATTTTGTTTCAATTTAACCAATCTTGTACTATACTTTCAATTACACGCGCCTCATCAGATACCATTCAGATTTTGAGCTTACATAACGTCCCAAATCACCCTCAATGAGGTCAACATATTCATCATTTAGCTCTCCAACGTTTGCACCCGAACTACTGCCGATTGAAATAGAAGATCATACCTAACAGCTTTGATTTAGAACTTCCATCAAAGTCAAACACATTTCTTCCATGTTGTTCTTTTAAAACAAATTGATTTAAAATTACGCATAACACTTCATCTTCTTCTCAACACAATTACTCCCAACATCCATCGTAACAAATAACATTGTAAATCAAAATTGGCTTACTCAGTCATACACCTACCATAGAGTTCATCAACACGTATTCCTATGCTCAGAACATATCTTGTTCCTGTATTGAACCTTGACCGTTCACGATCCATTTTATTTATATAACATACATACATCTTGAGTCAATTATTTTTCTTTCAAAGATCTCAACTGCAATGTAGTCCATTCTCATATCAGTCCAGGTAGATCCAGTACCATTTATGTAGTTTACAACTCTATACGTCGCTGATGTTTCACTTTCACCTTTGCACAAGTCCATATCGCTCACACTTCTGTATCTCAACTCTCACTGAGTTCCTGACATTCGTTCACACCAAGCGTAAATTCTTCGTATAATCAAGGCACCATACCTCATTCCGACATTCAATGTTTCATAACCGTAGTTGAATCTGACTCAATTTCCCATTTAACTTTCTAGTCATTTATTTTTGCTATCCGGGTCTCCAATCCATTATTCATGAATAACCTATTACTCACAGCATTAATAAAATCCTCACATACAATCTGAGGATAAGCCGGTAATTAAATCTTCCCACAAAGTATTATAGTCTCACTGTGTTCAATAAATTCCATATCGACTTCCAATTTACATACCTTTCACGACAAGGTAAAATTCTCACTCCGGTCACCAATGCCAACTGATTCCTAACTGTCACCTTTCAAGTTCTTCACACTTTATGGATCTCATCAAGTTCTTGATTGATCAAAGCCTCAAATCATTCATTACCTCAGGTTACCCCAATACTTAAATGGAAGTCGAGCTTCCTCTGGAACAATACTCACGACCACTCCTTTAAAGTCATAACTTCCAATTAGCCAAATTTACGTACACGACATTTCACCAACTCCTTTAGAATTCCTAAGTTCAGAGTCTGCCCACATAGAACTCATTCGTTTGACAACCACCATTATGTCCTAAGCACTAAGCATACCATATCCTTCCACGATACCCGTCTTCCAAGGTCTACTTGATACCTAATCACAAGTATTTAAAACAAATTTTCTTACTCAACAAAAGTTTTATTTTAATACATTTTAAACATTTTCCTAGGGTGGAATTCGACATTCTCAAAACTCTCCAACCTTGTTGGAATCCAGGACACTGAGATCGTATTTCATTGTATCCACCATTGTCCTCCAACCATTTTACATTTCTACTATCATATTCAATAATGTACTCAACGCAATACCATGTCTTCCTCCCATTCTTACCGGTTCTGTTCACTTACTCATTAAAACTTCGTCTTTCCAATTTATATTTCCTCCTCTCAATCTATATTGACTTACCCAAAGTCTAGTACGCAAAGTCTAAGCATGTCTTCCAATGTCTGAATCGTTCGTTCTGACTGTCCGTCGATCTAAGGATGAAATGTAGTACTGAAACTCAGTTTAGTACCCGTGGCTTCCTATAGACTTCCCAAAACCTCGATGTAAAACAACTATCACGATCCGATATAATCACTATTGGAACTCCGTGTAGTCTTACAACCCCTTTCACATACAATTCCGCCAACCTTGAAGGTTTAGTCATATTGATCGGTAGATAATGCGCTGATTTTGTCCATTTATCAACCATAACCCAAATCTAGGGGTGTGTTTCGGCCAGATCAGATCGGAAGTAGGGGTTTCGGAAAAAATTCCGAAATTTTCAGAAATTATTTCGGTGTTCCGATTCCTATTCCGAAAATTCGGAATTTTCATTTTCCGTTCCGATTCCGGAATTTCGGAATTTTCGGAATTTTCAGAATCGAATCATTTTCGGAAAATTTTGAAATTTTTTCGGAATTTTTCGGAATCGGATATTTTCGAAAAAATTTCGAAAATTTTCGGAATTTTCCGATACAAGCTTAGTGCTTGGACTAATGTGGATCAAGTTGGGACTAATTTATAGACTCACATTCCTTATCATTTTTCATGACCAACCGATGTGGGACAAGTAGTGTAAGGTAATTTCGGAATTTTTCAGAATTTTTTCGGAATATTTTGGAATTTTTTCGGAATATTTCGGAATTTTTTCGGAATATATTTTTCGGAATATTTTCGGAATTTTCGGAATTTTCGAAATTCTGAAAAAAATTCCGATTCCGATCTGAAATTTTTTGGAATTTTCGGAATTTTGGAATTCGGAATGTATTTTTACTTGCCAAAATCGGAAATTTCCGGATCGGAATCGGTCGGAATCGGAATTTCCGTTCCAAAACACACCCCTACCCAAATCTTATCATTCTGATTAAACGATCGTGGAAATCCCGAAACAGAATCCATCGTTATCCCATCCTACTTCACTTTGACACTGGTAATGGCTGTAATAGCCCCGTTGGTACTTGTCTCTCTGCCTTCACTTGCTAACATGCTGAATACTCAGACACAACTTGGCAACTTCTCGCTTCATACCTCTCCACCAAAAGTTTTCTTGCAAATTCCAGTACATCTTGTCACTCCCCGGATGAATTGAATATTTAGTACGGTGAGCCTCCTCTAAAAGTCACTCCTAGATTAGCTTTACCCTTACCGTAGTCAACTGTATCATCTTAGGTCTTAACAACTTTCTTTTCCCAATCTCGATCCCACAATCATCGATTGACACTTATGCCCATACAACGCTTCATACTGTGCCATTTTCGATACTTGACTGAAACCCATTACTTCTACTAACTGTAGTCTCAAACCGTCAAAGCGTACTCTATCATTTCCATTTTTAAACCGTCATCCTAGGTTAATCCTGAAATACCACTTCCCACTTATACAATCAATTTGGTAGCTTTTCTTACTAACCTTTATACTACATCTGAACACACCATGGTATCACGAATATTCAAAACCAGGTTCAGTTGAGAGATTCCTCAACAACCACAATACTCATAACTTATTGAGATATTTCCCAATTCCGATACATACCACAAGATAGGTTGAGAGATTCCTCAACCGTCCAACACATACCGTAAGATAGGTTGAGAGATTCCTCAACCATCCAATCATCTCAATGCCGTACAATAAGTTGAAAAATTCTTCAACTACCTGACATACACCGTATATACCGCAAGATACATCATAAGATAACCTCGTACGATTGTACCGTAGGTTAACATCGTAAGATAAGGTGAGAGATTCCTCACCGACCCCATACGCTAGCAATACATATTGCTGGACTATCTTTCTATCACAAACCCCAACTGTTCATCCTTATTCTCTTACGTCACAATGATTAACCAATGTTTAAAACAGAACTCTTATCAATCAATCTCAATCCCAAAACTTCACTACGAACAATTTCCTTCATTTTCTATGTGGACTATGTAGAAATCTCCTCTGACGTTCACTATTCAACCTCCGCTCTCGGTTAGATCCCTCAAAGGACACTCGTCACTATCGTTGAAAACATCCACCGATTCAATCAAAACCATTTTCTTTTCGCTTAGAAATTTCACTATTCATCAATACCAAAGTATCATCTTTCCCTCTTGCCACAACACGCGGTCTATTATAACTCATGATAACGTCATCTCATCATACAGCTCCACATCAATATGATTTAACCGATTCACGAATGAATAAATACTATGCATGTATGACAATTAGGGGTGGGCATACTTTGGGCTAACCCGAAAAGCTGACCCGAACCCAAAATTTTTACAAACTTTGGTCCGGGTAAAACCGAATTGAAGTTACTTCTGTTCGAAACCAAACTGTTTTACTTAATTTGGTTCGGTTTTCGGCAGAGAAAAAAAGTTTGGTTCGAAACTGAACATCCGAACTTTAATGAGTATATATATAATACAATGTTTGGGAATTAGGGCTCAAACCCAAGGATTCAAACTCTCATCTCTCACACTCTCGGTCTCAGAAGCCAGACCCTCAAGACTCCAAGAGTCGTAGATCTCACCTCACTCCTTCGGTCAATCGGCGACGGCAACGGCGAGGATCTGTCCACCGGCGGCGTGGCTCTAACTCTCGGCGATGGCTTGGCTCTGACTGGCGGCGGCGACTACTCTGAGTCACTGAGGGTGCAGATCACAGCTCTCTCTCTCTCTCTCTCTCTCTCTCTCTCTCTTTCTCTCTCTCTCTCTCTCTCTCTCTCTCTTACAGGTATGTGTGTGTGTATGAATCTGTGTGAGTCATGTGTGTGTATATGTGAATCTATGTGACAAGTGTGTGTATGTGTGTATGTATTGGTGAGATTTTAGGTGTGTGTGAGTGAATCGGTGAGAAGTGTATGTGTGTGGGGTTATATATATCAGTGTGTATATATATAAAAATGTTTGAATATATGGATGACTTGGATCAAATTACGTCCCACATTAAAAATGAAAGTTTAAAATCAAGCAAGGTCCGCAAGGATACTTCAAATCTCCGAAATCATGACTCAAACTAAGGTAGTTATTACATTTGAAATAAATAAATATACTTGATCATCCTTTAATTTGGGTATGAATTGCAGAATTGGTGAGATTTTGGGTCTGTGTGAGTGAAACGGTGAGAAATGTGTGTGTGTGTGGTATTATATATATCAGTGTGTGTATGAATGTTTGAATATATGGATGACTTAGTTCTATACAATACAGTATCACTGAGATTGAAAAGAGAGAGAACACAAAAAGTTCGGTTGGGATTCAACCCGAACTTTCGATCTGAACCCGAAATTTAGTTCGGAAACCTAACTGTATTTTCAAAGTTTAGTTCAGTTCGGATATCGATATCGTTTTGACCAACCCGAACCCGATCAACCCGACCCAAACTTTACAGTTCGAACCCGAACCGATCGATTGCCCACCCCTAATGACAATAACATAATCATGTATGTATATCAACATACCATATGCATCAAACATCTCTACAATATGTGGATGCATTCTAGAATATGTGACAATTCACTCAACACTCCACTCGTCGTCGAACGTTCCCAAAGTTTTGTTACCTATTGCTCTGATACCACTAAATGTCACAACCCATCCCACTATGCGTGGAAATAGGACACGTGGCACGCCACCAAGGCTCACCCAAACGTCATATAACTATACGCAGTGGAAAGAACTTTAAAACAACCATGAGTATTTTAAAACTTTAGGAAACATTACCCTCTGAGTTGAAAATCCATTGGAATCAGAGTTATAAAAAGGTTTTGCCCAATTAGAAAGTGTTCACAAGAATCCATTTGAAAATACAGAGGTCCAGTCGACTGGGGCCTGCACAATTCAGTCGACTAATCACTCCCCCAGTCGGCTGTGTTATGCAGAACCAAAATTCAACATTTTCAAAAAGGGGTCCAGTCGACTGATTGGTGATACAGTTGACTGGTTTTTCCATATATAAAAGCAGTAGCCAAAATCTACAGTGGTTCAGTCGACTGATCAAGGGTTCAGTCGACTGTTTCTAATACTATTCACTTTCAGTATCTCAATCACACGGGATCCAGTCGACTGACGTAGGGTCCAGTCGACTGCTCCCTTGCTGGGCAGCCCTGTTGTGAAAATTAAGAACTCATACTTCTCCACACCAACAACAATCATAACCATAACTGAATTACAACATTTAAAACATAACCACAGACGTTCAAATACAGGATTACCATACAACAGAACTAATCCAAGGATCTATTACAACGTATTACAATATCCAAATCTTTACTACAAGTTTTGGAAAACGGAACAAAAGTATTAACACGGTGTGATTTCCCGGTGTTCCTCGTCCTCACTCCTCACGCCTCTTCTTATCTTTTTTCTTACCTGCAATGGAGTAAATCTCCACTACTCAGCTATATGCTGAGTGCACAATTCCAAATGTATGATATATGACAATATTCATTGTTTAAGCATCTAAAACACATAGAAATAGTCTCTAGGGTGAGTGGTACGCATTCATCCGATCGATGACGTAGGAGGCCCACCTCTCCCACGCATCTCGTACACTGGTTGAGCCTTACTCCATACCAGGTACCGTGTCCCGGTTGGGCCCACCTCCAATCCAGACACCACCAAAATCACAATTTACCATCTCAATCAAATCCTCAAGGTTCAAGGAGCTTACTCCGGATGAATTTGCACCAAACTCCCCTTTGACCCAAGTAGACACATAGCATGCTCACATAAACAATTTTATACATGTTTTTCTAATAATTTTGCATGCATAATTAACGGGCCTAATTAACACATGAATTTTGCCCAGATCCAAAATCTCAAAATCGACATTCAAAACATGAAAATTTCATAAAATCATAGATCTAGAATTCATACCTCGTGCGATCTCTCCGAAACTTTGAAAGATCGACTAGGGGCCCGAATAAACGTCGGATTCCAAATTATACGCGATTCCTACGAGTTTTACCTGATTTTCCCCAATTTCTAGAAATTAGATTTTTCAGAAAAGTTTGCCAAACGTGGCCTAATTACTATCAAAACGTAGGTCTTACCTCCACGAGTTCAAATATGAAATCTGAAAAAAATTTGATGGACGAACGGTCGTCGATCGGCGTCGCAAAGCCCGTTGGCTCCAATCTCCCTTCTCTCTCCTCTCTCTAGATATTTTCTAACTTTTTGAGAAATGAAATCTTATCCTCCACTATTTATAGAAAATCTTCTCATAAATTGTGTTTACCTCCCCGCAAGTTTCTCAAAACTTCTAATTAACCCATGAAACTTCGCACACGTCCATTTTATGTCTTTACGAGTAAAAACTATAAATTTCAGAAGTTTCCGACTAAGTCTCGTTTGGGTAACGTTCGAAAACTAGATCATGTGGAATCTCTACACCACCTACCTTTTTATTTAACGTGCCACTCACGTTCTCACCACAGTTCTTATAACGATATATAACAATATTGGGATTACCAGAAATTATACTACACAGGTATAATTCACTATTCACGAAATACCAGATATATCAAATAATATTTAAATCATATAAATGTCATTTAATCGTGCCAATGCAACATGAAAGGCCATGTTCCCGTGTCCTCACTGACACCTTACTGTTGACTCACAGTCAACCTCAACTCAATATTAATAAACATTAATATTTCCACGTGTTACCACAATGTCATATTTTAAAAGTGGCAAATTCTGGAACGGGTGTGACAGACTCCGACGTCAAAATCTCGTCGTTCGTCGGATTCACGAATCGAAGCCATTTTCGGACTCGTGGAGGTGAGATAAACGTTTCAATACCCTTAATTTACGTTTAAATTACTAGATTTTGGTAGCTTATACTTAACGATGAGAAGTCGTCTACTGAATTCTTGTAGGATTCATTTTAGTGTAGAAATTGAGCTCTAATTGGTGAAATTCAGCACTTTTATAGCTTGAATTTGGGTGTAATCTTGCTTAAGGTGAGTTTTTTATACAAACCAAATGATTGTGTTTAATGGGTTCAAAGCTGTATATGATGTTAGAGATGATAATTCATGATTAGGAGTATAAAGATGTTAATCATGTGAATTCTATGTCAATTCTATGAAAATTATCTGTTGATACATGAATATGTGTTTATGTGCTTATATGTCTATGTGGTAGTCAATGAGCACCGGGGAAATGGTTCATTATTGGGAGTAATAAGGGTGGTGTAGAGGAAGAATCCGATCAATACAGAAGTCCAAGGAATAGAAGTGGCCACGGGACCAATGGAGGTCTTCGGGTCTGAATGAACCATATAACCGGTGACTCGGCGACTACGGTTGCATTTTGTGTGTTAATTATAGTATTGCATGTGTTAAACATGCAATCATGTTTAGAATGCTCACTAAGCAAATTGCTTAAGAAAACTGTTTTCCTATTTCTGTTATGGTACATAACAACCATCGCAGGTTCGGAGCTTTATCCGGAGAGGAAATGACGCGCGATTGGAGAGATTTGGATATTGAGTATATGGACTTACTTTTAACTTGTAAAATGATGTAAATTATGGTTTCTTTTATGTTAATGTTAACACTTGAGTGGTAGAAAAAGAGTTTGGATACTAAAGTTGTATCTTGGAGAGTTGGAAGTGAATTTGAGAACTTGTGTGTAATCTCTTTTGTTTTGCTCAAGTGGTGTAAGTTGGTAGTTAGGACCATCTTGGCAAGTCCGAATGAGTCGCAAGTGCTGTTGACAAGTTAAATTTATATGTGTAATGTTGGTTATAATTTTGGGTTTTGGGTTCATGTCTAGCAAGTTTTATAAACTTTGGACGAGAATTGAGTTGAAAACTTCAAAACTTGTTTTTGATTCAAATTGAGGTGAATTCATAGTTGGTTTGATCCAATCATAAGTGTGAATGTGTTCCACATACTTGGTTAGTTCTCAAATGTATTTAGAAATGTGTTTGGGAAGTTTCTTGCAAGTTCCATGTGGTTTGGATGAGTGTTGGTAGGTTTTGGTAATGTTTGACAGCAGTAGCAGAACCTGTTCTGCAGGTTATGGATCAATCCGAGTTTATGAAGGGATCAATCCGACCTTTCCGAGGGCATTCTACTAGTGGGTCATATAAATGGATCGATCCGGGTTTCTTGAAGGGATCGATCCGCTTGTATTTTTTACAGCACATCCGCTTTTACGAAAACGTGCATAACTCTTTCTAGAAAATTCGAATTCGCGCGCCGTTTATTGCGTTGGAATTGAGACTCAAAAATCTAAATTTTGGTATAAAAATTTTACATACTTTCTTAATGACCATTTTGCCCTTGGGGGGCTATTTTGTCATAATGGGGTTCGTTAAAGTGGTTTATCCACATTTTTTTCCTAATTAGTGTGTTTTGGGCGCGGTTACTCTTGTTACACGTGTCCTAATCTGCCGGGGTGGGTTGGGGTGTGATAATTTTTGGTATCAGAGCATTAGGCTAGAGCCTTTGGGGATGAGAGACGTATACAACGTGTAGTGTGCACACAACGACACGTAGCTGCATGAACATGCATACACGTTTATTTAGCAAGCTTTTAATGTTGACTAGCATGCCATGGGTTTCTTAAAAGTAATGTGTGTGTGTGTAATATATATGGGTGCCAGGCATTATGTCTAGAGGTGACACCTCAAACCGAATGGAACGAGTTGAACAAGCAATCGAAGAATTAGTTCGAGTTGCCGAAACTCATGTGGTAGAAGAAAGACTGGTACAACCTAATCCAAATCCGAGGGAGGACGTTACTATTTCTAAATTTCATAAGCAAAAGCCGACAATATTCCATGGGAAAGCCGATCCAATGAAGGCAAACTTTTAGGTTTCTGATATGGAAAAGATCTTCAGGGTATTACCGTGTATGAAAGAGCAGAAAATTATATTTGCCGCTGACACATTAAAAGATGAAGCACAATATTGGTGACCAACTAAACTGGGCTCGAGTCAACCGACAACGTGGGACCAATTTTTTGAGATTTTTAATGAACAATACTTTCCTGAATCGTTTGGGGATCGAAAAGCTCAGGAGTTTATGGAATTGGTGCAAGGGGGAAAGTCAGTCCGAGAATACTCAACAAAGTTTATAAGCTTGGGAAGGTTTGCGGGAGATATGATAACAACTGAAAAAGTGAAAGCAAGGAAATTTGTGGCAGGATTTCGAAACGATATCCGAGGACGAGTGACTGTATTCCAGCCAGAGACTTATGCTAAGGCATTGGACATTGCTTCTATTGCTGAGAGAGATCTTGGGTATACTTCAAACATGCCACCACCACCGAGTCAATAAAGTAAACGACCATGATCAAGTCAGTTCAATGGTCAAGGTAGTACAAAGAGGCAGAGTCTGGGAGGTTCATCGGCCAGTAGTGGCAGTGGTTCTAGTGGGAACAAACTGAGGTGTTCAACTTGTCAGAAATTCCATTGGGGCCGATGCAATCAACTTCCAAATCCGATCACTTGTAACATATATCGACAACCAGGCCACATCGCTAGGAATTGTCTGAATCAGAATATGGATATGAGGGGCCGATACTTTACTTGTAAGGAGTTGGGACATCAAGCTAAGGATTGTCCTACTAAACGTCAAGGAGCTTCAAGTTCTAGTTCATATGCGATAAGTACTATTACACCAAGATCTACTCAATAACCTCCAAGGAGAGAGCAACGGGAGGTGAGATCATTTCAGCTTAGGCCAGGGGAGACTACTTCTGCTGACACCGTTGTTTCAGGTATGGTTTCCATTTGCTCACACCTAGCAAATGTACTCATAGATTCAGGATCCATACACTCATTCGTATCGCATTACTTTGCTAAGAATTTAGATAAACCATTAGAGTTTCTAAACTATGATTTATCAGTTGCGATACCATTAGGGGCTTCGTTGATTAGCTCAGGGGTGTTTAGAAACTGTGAGATAAATATAGGTGGTAAAAGTTTAATAGTCAATTTAGTACCGTTAATTGTTCAACACTTTGATGTTATATTGGGTATGGATTGGTTAGCAACAAACTATGCAAACATCGATTGTAACAACAAAGGGGTTGTATTCTGTATTTCGAATCAAGATGAGTTTTATTTTCAAGGTAAGGGTGTTGTGTCACCGCCGTATATAGTGTCAGCTATTAAAGCATGTCATTTGTTGAAGAAAGGTTGTCGAGGGTTTTTGTGTAGTATACTTATACTAGAGGCTCTGATTTATAACTTGAAGACATTTCGATAGTTAGAGAATTTTTGGATATATTTCCAGAAGAGTTACCAAGTGTATTGATTGATCGAGAGATTGAGTTTGGTATTGATGTTATGCCGAGAACCCAACCAATTTCACGAGCACCGTACTGAATGGCGCCAGTTGAGTTGAAGGAGTTAAAGATTCAATTGCAAGAATTACTAGACAAGGGTTTTATACGGCCTAGTGTGTCTCCGTGGGGTGCACCGATATTATTTGTGAAGAAGAAGGATGGTACAATGTAGATGTGCATTGATTACCGGGAAATCAACAAAGTAACAATCAAGAAGAAGTACTCGTTGCCACGTATCGATGATCTATTTGATCAGCTTCAAGGGGCTCAGGTATTTTCAAAGATTGACTTGAGGTCCGGGTATCACTAATTGAGAGTTAAAGCTGAGGATGTGGAGAAGACGACCTTTAGGACTCGCTACGGGCACTATAAGTTCCTAGTGATGCCGTTTAGGGTTACTAATGCGCCAGCTGCCTTTATGGATCTGATGAACTGTGTGTTCAAGTTATACTTGGATGAGTTTGTAATAGTTTTCATTGACGATATTCTTATTTATTCTAAGAGTCCTGAGGAGCATGAACAACACTTGAGGTTGGTTCTACAGCGACTTCGAGAAAAATAATTGTTTGGGAAATTGAAGAAGAGCGAGTTTTGGTTTTGACAAGTGTCACTTTTCTAGGGCACGTGATTTCTAAAGAAGGTATTTCTGTGGACTCACAGAAGATTGAAGCCGTTATGAATTGATCAAGACCGACTAATGTGTCTGAAATTCAAAGTTTCTTGGGATTAGCCGGATATTATAGAAGATTCGTCAAAGATTTATCTAGAATTGCGACTCTGATGACAAGGTTAATGAGAAAAAGACGTATCGTTTAAATGGAACAAAGAGTGTGAAGATTGCTTTTTAGCATTAAAGGAAAAGTTAACAATGACACCGATACTTATAATCCAATAAGTACCGGAAATTTTTGAATTTATAGTGATGCTTCTCACTAAGGTTTGGGATGCATGCTAACACAAGATGATAAGGTAATAGCCTATGCTTCAAGATAGTTGAGACCTCATGAGAAGAACTACTCGACCCATGACTTGGAGTTAGCGGCGGTTATTTTTGCCTTGAAGATTTGGAGGCACTATCTATACGGGGAGACTTGTGAAATTTCACCGATCACAAAAGTTTAAAGTATTGTTGACTCATAGGGACCTTAACATGCGACAACGAAGGTGGTTGGAACTTATGAAAGACTATGACTTGAAGATTCAATATCACCCGGGAAAGGCCAATGTAATGGCCGATGCTTTGAGCAGAAAGTCATTAGAAAACTTAGCTTATGCCTTGACAGGACAAGAAAAACTGGTGAAAGAATTTGAACAATTATAACTTGAAGTAATTCCTAGAGTCAAGGGTGGTTTAATGGCTGTGATTGTTGCACAATCGAGTTTAATTGGTGAAATACAGTCGAATCAACTTCTAAACCCAAAATACAAAAAGATTGTAGATGAATTACCTGAGGGTAGAAGGCCAGAGTTTAGTTTTGAAGATGGTGTTCTCAAATATATTAACTGGTTATACATTCCTAAAGTTGAAGATTTGAGAAACAAAGTTATGGAAGAAGCCCACAATACAAGATATTCAATACATTCGGGTAGTACCAAAATGTATCGAGACTTACGAGGAATTTACTAGTGGAGTGGTATGAAGAGAGAAATCGCAAAATTTGTGTCCAAATGTATGACATGCCAAAAAGTGAAACTAGAACATCAACGACCCGGAGGAGAACTACACCCACTAGAGATACCAGAGTGGAAGTGGGAATACATTACAATGGATTTTGGATCGGGATTTCCAAAATCTACAAAGTCTAATGATAGAATTTGGGTTGTTATCAACCGATTGACTAAGTCAACTCATTTTCTACCCATCAAAACCTAGGATCCATCAAAACTTGCAGAGATTTATATCAGAGAAATTATCGGCTTCACGGAGCACCGGTGTCGACAGTGTCGGACCGTGACATTCGATTCGTGTCTAGATTTTGGAAGAGTTTACTGAGGGCTATGGGGACAACTTTACATTTTAGTACTGCATTTCATCCCCAGACCGATGGTCAGTCTGAAAGAGTGATTCAAATTCTGGAAGATATGTTGAGAGTATGTGTTATGGACTTCAAAGCTGATTGGGAGACTCATTTGCCGTTAATAGAGTTTTCCTACAATAATAGTTTTCAAACTAGCATTGGAATGGCGCCTTATGAGGCACTATATGGTAGAAAGTGTAGATTACCGGTGTGTTGGACAGAAGTTGGAGAGAAACAACTCTTGGGGCCAGAGATAGTTCAAATCACTACTGACAAGATTCAACTGATTAAGTAGAGATTAAAAGTGGCTCAGAGTCGTTATAAAAGTTATGAGGATATGGGTAGAAGACCGTTGGAGTTCGAAGTGGGTGACTATGTGTTTTTGAAAGTATCGCCTTCGAAAGGCATAACACGGTTTGGAAAGCGAGGTAAGCTTAGTCCAAGATATGTTGGACCATATTTGATTCGTAACTGAGTTGGGCCGTTAGCTTATCGATTAGAGCTGCCACAAGAGTTAGAATGTTCATAACGTGTTCCACGTGTCAATGCTTTGACGTTATGTGCCGGATTCGAAACATGTTATCATTCCAGAACCATTGGAGATTCGGGAAGATTTGAGTTACGTGGAGCATCCTATATAAATCCTTGATAGGAAGGATCAAGTGTTGAGGACCAAAGTGATTCCCTTGGTGATGGTTCAATGGCGAAGCCATTCAGTGGAAGAGGCTACTTGGGAACGAGAGGATGAAATCCGAGCCAAGTACCCACATCTCTTCAATTCTTAAGGTAAGAGTAAGTTTGGGGACCAAACTCCCTTTTAGAAGGGAGAAATGTAACACCCATACTCAGAAATGGGTTAATTATGGTGTTAATATGCATTAATTGATATAATTAGTGTATAAACAGATTAAGGAGAGGCTTGGACTCGCCCATGTAAAAAGTGTTCAGAGAGGGACACTAGTTGGAAAAGTCCCCAGTGAGGTGGGACAGGTATTGAAATGGAACCCAGCGAAGGGTAAATTGGTAATTTGCATTTTAAATGATTAAATGCATTTTATGTGATTACATGAATATTTGCTTATATGCTTTCATATTACATGTTGATATATGTGTAGCATTTGGTGTTATAAGGGTATAAATGAAAAAAGATTTAAAATTAGTACGTGCGATAGCAATTTCACAAAATATGTGGGACCCACGTTGGGACCCATATGAAACTTAGACAAGCACTCATTAGGTAATTGGGTAGTTAATGGAATGTTTGGGGGAGCTCATAATAGAAACTTAAGAAAATTTGGGGATGAAAATGAAAAGAAGGAAAATTGTAGCTTGACACCTCAACATGCAAAGCATGTGTGTCAAGCATTGAGAGAGTCTCTTAATTCACTGCAGAAATTAAACAAAAGAAAAGAGATCATTGAGAAAGAAGACGAGCTCGAGACGCCGACGTCAAAATCTCACCGTTCTGTCGCCGCCGTTCGTCGGATTCACGAATCGAAGCCATTTTTTGACTCGTGGAGGTGAGACGAATGTTTCTATACCCTTAATTTATGTTTAAATTGTTGGATTTTGGTAGCTCATACTTAACGGTGAGACGTCGTTTACCGAATTCTTGTAGGATTAATTTTGGTGTAGAAATTGAGCTCTAATTGGTGAAATTCAGCACTTCTATAGCTTGAATTTGGGTATAATCTTACTTAAGGTGAGTTTTCTATACAAACCAAATGATTGTGTTTAATGGGTTCAAAGCTATATGTGATGTTAGAGATGATAATTCATGATTAGGAGTATAAAGATGTTAATCATGTGAATTCTATGTCAATTCTATGAAAATTATATGTTGATACATGAATATGTGTTTATGTGCTTATATGTCTATGTGGTAGTCAATGAGCACCGGGGAAATGGTTCATTGTTGGGAGTAATAAGGGTGGCGTAGAGGTAGAATCCGATCAATACGGAAGTCCAAGGAATAGAAGTGGCCATGGGACCAAGGGAGGTCTTCAGGTCTGAATGAACCATATAACCGATGACTTGGCGACTACGGTTGTGTTTTGTGTGTTAATTATAGTATTGCACGTGTTAAACATACAATCTTGTTTAGAATGCTCACTAAGCAAATTGCTTAATAAAACCGTTTTTCTATTTCTATTGTGGTACATAATAACCACCGCAGGTTCGGAGCCTTATCTGGAGAGGAAATGACGTACGATGGGAAAGATTTGGATATTGAGTATATGAACTTACTTTGAATTTGTAAAATGATGTAAATTATGGTTTCGTTTATGTTAATGTTAACACTTGAGTGGTAGAAAAAGAGTTTGGATCCTAAAGTTGTATCTTGGAGAGTTGGAAGTGAATTTGAGAACTTGTGTGTAATCTCTCTTGTTTTACTCAAGTGGTGTAAGTTGGTAGTTAGGACCATCTTGGCAAGTCCGGATGAGTCGCAAGTGTTGTTGACAAGTTAAATTTGTATGTGTAATGTTGGTTATAATTTTGGGTTCATGTCTAGCAAGTGTTATAAACTTTGGACGAGCATTGAGTTTAAAACTTCAAAACTTGTTTTTGATTCAAATTGAGGTGAATTCATAGTTGGTTTGATCCAATCATAAGTGTGAATGTATTCCACTTACTTGGTTAGTTCTCAAATGTATTTAGAAATGTGTTTGGGAAGTTTCTTGCAAGTTCCATGTGGTTTGGATGAGTGTTGGTAGGTTTTGGTAATGTTTGACAGCAAAATTTAGCAGCAGAACCTGTTCTGCAGGTCACGGATCGATCCGGGTTTATGAAGGGAATGATCCGGCCTTTCCGAGGAGCATTCTGCTAGTGGTCATATAAATGGAGCGATCCGGGTTTCCTGAAGGGATCGATCCGCTTGTATTTTTCACAGTACTACCACTTTTACGGAAACATGCATAACTCTTTCTAGAAAATTCAGATTCGCTCGCCGTTTGTTGCATTGGAACCAGGACTCAAAAATATAACTTTTGGTATGAAATTTTATATACTTTCTTAATGACCATTTTGCCCTTGGGGGGCTATTTTGTCACAATGGGATTCGTTAAAGTGGTTTATCCACTTTTTCTTCCTAATTATTGTGTTTTTGGGTGCGGTTACTCTTGTTACATGTGTCCTAATCTGCCAGGGTGGGTTGGGGTATGATAGCTTGGCTCAGCTCGGCTCATATAATAAATGAGCCAAGCTCGAGCTTGAATAGCAGGCTCGTTTTATAAACAAGAAAAGCTCGAGCACAATTAGGCTCGGCTCGATGAGGCTCGTGAATAGCTCGTTTAAGGCTCGTTTAGTAGGCTCATGAAAAGATCGTTAAGAGGCTCGTATAAGTGCTCGTTAAGAGGCTCTTATATATTGATAATATATGTCTCGACTAGGGGTGTATACGAACTGAGCCATTCAACAAGGGTTCGCAGCTCGACTCGATAATAGCTCGGCTCATCTCGGCTCGTATAATAAACGAGCCAAGCTCGAGTTTGAATACAAATCTCGTTTAATAAACGATGCTTTGCTCGATAAGGATCGTGAACAGTTCGGTTAAGACTCGTATAGTAGACTCGTGAAAAATCTCTTTAATAGGTTTGAAGAAGGACTTGTTTAAATATATATATATATATGATAATTATAAAAATATGATATATGTATAATGCAAAGTATTTGAAATTGAAAGAATATTACTCCCTCCGTCCCTTTTTTTGAGTCCATCTTTGGGAACTCAACTTATTAAGGAGACAAAAAGAATCAACACCTACTTTCCACAATTGCCCATAATCATTACAATAACTTTTTTAGTTTTGTCTTGGTGTAGATTTTAAGGAAGGGTAGTATTGGAAAGTAAGTAAAAATTGTATACCAATTTAGGAAAGTGGACACTAATTTTTGGGATATCCCAAAATGGAATATAGGACTCTAAAAAAGGGACGGAGGGAGTACATATATATGGTAATTATAAAAACATAATATATGTATAATATGAAGTAATTAAAATTGTCGAGCATAGTCCTAAATTTACGTGCCAAGCTATTGTTTTAATTAAAATATATATGTACATATATATATATATATATGTGTGTGTGTGTGCTAACTGTCAAGCATTAAGCTTGGTCTGTGGATTTTGATTGACAACTTAAACTTGCTATTAGGTGTGTACACGAGTTGAGCTACTCAACAAGGGCTTGAGGCTCGGCTCGATAATAGCTCGGCTCGGTTCGGCTCGGCTCGATAATAAACGAGTCAAGCTCAAGCTTGAGTAGATTGCCAACTTTTAAAACTCGACTCGAACTCGACTTGAATTCAAAAAGCTCGACTCGAGTACAGCCCTTCCCGCTTATATGCAGCAATTTTTGCCTTGCACTAACAGTTCCCACATCGTTCGTTTGTATATCATATAGGCCATGAGTTGTCCATTATAAATCCATGTGCAGCTAAGCTGCGGTCTACAGTTGAGTCATGTGCTGGCTGCTTGGCAGTAAGAGTATGTGACTGGTAGCACATAAAAAATTGTGCACAATCAAAATTTTTTTTATCGAAACACAATCAATTTTAATAATTTTAAAAGTTTTGTATATCTATCGGAATACAAAAGTGACAACTAGTACAAGAAGGCCACACACTTGACACTTGTAAGCTTTTGAATTATTATCTCATGTATGAAATGACTCAATATATGATAGGGGCGGGGACGGGTTGCTGGGATGTTATCGGAGTCGAGGTTTGTACAATATTATCCCTCGGCGTGGGTTTGGGGAGACATTTGTTTGGGTTTGTACAATGTATCCCTCGCATGGGTTCGGGAGACATTTGTTTTAAGCGGGCGGGAGCGGAGTATGGTGTCGCGTTTCATATTTGTCCCGTTATTATCCTTACACAGAGAATAAAAATGTATATACTGTGTTACATGAGTTTCTAAATATTTCGTATAATTTTATTTATGAAATGTTTGTGCTCATCCAAAATTACTAAGGCCGCACCACACAGGCACAGAGGGCAAGGGCACGGCCCGCACAGGTAGGCTTCTTTCTCTCTCATTCTCTCAACTCCCAGCATTCATCAGTCTCTTCAGTTCAGTCCCCCCCCCCCCCCCCCCCCCCCCCCACAACTCCACTTTATTGGAGTAGAGCCCCTCCGAGTCATCACTGTTTTCCTGTTCTGAACCAACGTCAATTTTAGCCGTTCATCGGCAGAGAGAGAGAGAGAGAGAGAGAGAGAGAGAGAGAGAGAGAGATGAGTTGCAGAAACTCTTCTCACCTGATGTGTTATTATATCATCTTTATTAGTATTTTTCTGTTGTTACTCACTAGTCTCACGGCGTCGGCGTCGGCGTCATCCGAAGAAGATACAAAAAAAGAAACATCAACAACAGCATCGGCAGCAATGATATCCAGATTCCAGCAGTACCTCCGAATCAACACCGCCCACCCTAATCCCAATTACTCGGAAGCAGCAGATTTCATCCTCTCCCAGGCCAAATCCCTCTCCCTCGAGTCCCAAACCCTAGAGTTCGTGGAGGGTAAGCCCACCGTCCTCCTCAAATGGCCAGGCAAATTCCCAAACCTCCCTTCCATACTCCTCAATTCCCACACCGACGTCGTCCCCTCCGAGCCCCACAAGTGGTCTCACCCTCCCTTGGCCGCCCACATCGATGTTCCCACCGGCCACATATACGCCAGGGGTTCTCAGGACATGAAGTGTGTTGGTTTGCAGTATTTGGAGGCTATTCGCAAATTGAAGTATGCTGGTTTCCAGCCTTCCCGGACTGTCTACTTGTCCTTCGTTCCCGACGAGGAGATTGGCGGCCACGACGGCGCTGAGAAGCTTGCTGATTCCGATTTCTTTAACAAGGATATGAATGTTGGGATTGTGCTGGATGAAGGTTTGGCCTCCCCCAATGACAACTACAGGGTGTTCTATGGGGAGAGATGCCCCTGGTGGTTGGTCATTAAGGCTACTGGAGCACCTGGGCATGGGGCTAAGCTGTACGACAACACTGCAATGGAGAATCTACTCAAGAGCATTGAGAGTGTCAGGAGGTTTCGCGCTACTCAGTTTGATCTCGTCAAGGCTGGCCTCATCCCTGAAGGCCAAGTCATTTCCGTTAACATGGTCTTCTTAAAAGCTGGCACCCCATCCCCCTCTGTAAATTGAATTTCCACCCTTGTTTTTTTTTTTTTTTGGTCTTAAATTAATATACTAATGCTCTCTGTATTACTATTTATTGATGTCCAAATACACTATGTCACTATATATATATATATATATATCTAGCTTGAAGAAATGAACAGAGATTGACAGTTTTTTCAAGTCAGAAAATCCACAATTCTTTCTTCTATCAATCTGGTCATCACTACTATTATTTTGATTCTTCGATGAAATTTCCGTATATCCTACAATCAACTTTTTTTTTTTTTTCCCTCTTTCTCTTTGACAGGGTTTCGTCATGAATCTGCAACCATCTGAAGCTGAAGCAGGTTTTGATGTTCGAGTCCCACCGACTGCTGATCAGGCTTCCTTGGAGAAACGAATTGCTGAGGAATGGGCTCCTGCTTCACGCAACATGACATTCGAGGTTTTTGAACTATTGTTACACTACTTCCCTTTCGTTCATAACATTATTAACAGTAAAAAGAAGGAAATGGTTTAAGTGGTGACGTACTAACTTCTATGAGTACAGGCGGGGCTCCATTGGAAACTATGGTATTCAAAGAATATCGTCTGTTCTCATGACCAGATTGCAGAATTTTTTACCGAAGGCATCAAATTGGGGCAAATAATGCCCTCACCCATCACTGTTTCAACTTAATTCCCAAATCCATCACTTTTCAATAAGTCGCGACTTCAACTAGCGAGTTCAGGCAAAACCAAATCCAGGATGAAGTCGCGAGTTCAAATAGCGACTTCATCAGAAATCGCTACTTGAAGTAGTGACTTCATCAGAAATCGCTACTTGAAGTAGCGATTTCATCAGAAGCTAAATTCCCAGCAGTCTGTCCCATTGCAGCAGCTCCCTGCTAGCTAGAGATATCCAACATATATTGCAGAATTGAAACACCAAGCATTATGAATCCAACATAATTAATCCAATTACAATTGTATTTGTAAAAAGTGAGAGAGAGTGGGAGAGAGATAGAGAGATATGTGTGAGAGAGTGGGAGAGATAGAGAGATAAGATAGAGAGTGCGAGAGAGTGGGAGAGTGGGAGAGATAGAGAGATAAGATAGAGAGTGCGAGAGAGTGGGAGAGTGGGAGAGATAGAGAGATAAGATAGAGAGTGCGAGAGAGTGGGAGAGATAGAGAGATAAGATAGAGAGTGCGAGAGAGTGGGAGAGTGGGAGAGATAAGAGATAGAGTGGGAGAGTGGGAGAGATAGAGAGATAAGAGATAGAGTGGGAGAGTGGGAGAGATAGAGAGATAAGATAGAGAGTGCGAGAGAGAGAGTGGGAGTGGGAGAGAGATAGAGAGTGCGAGAGAGTGAGGGGGAGAGAGATAGAGATAGAGAGAGTGATGGGGTGAGAGATAGAGAGAGAGAGTGAGGGGTGAGAGATAGAGAGAGTGGGTGATAGAGATAGAGTGAGAGAGAGAGAGTGGGTGATAGAGATAGAGTGAGAGAGAGAGAGTGGGAGAGATAGAGAGAGAGTGAGGGGGAGAGAGATAGAGAGAGATAGTGGGAGAGAGATATAGATGTATAGAATTAAAAAAATTTATATATATACAAATGTGTAACTATTTGTTTATAATACATCAAAAAACAAACAAAAGTGTAATTATTTTGTGGATCCTATGGACTATCTGTGTTTATAATGTGTCCCACACCACGGAACCCTCTTCGTTCTCTTAGGCCTACCCTCTGCCTGTGGTGGATCCTCCACGAGTGGAACCTCCTCTGCGGCCTGTGGCTGGATGACCTGCGATACCCCTCGCCCTCTGTGGCCATGACGACCTCTACCCCTAGTGTAAACTAAACGTATCGGAGGTCGTCGCTGAGACTCGGCCTGTGTCAAAACCTCATCCTGTGTCTCTGCCATGGGGGTATCATGTCCAGTCGTCTCTCTCGCCTCCACATGCATCTCCTCCGCCCCCACCTGCGTCAAACTCTCCACCATCATCACCATCGCCTCGAACTGTGAATCTGTATGTGGTAGCGGGATCGACGATGACGACGGTGCATCTGTACATGTGTACTGTGGGATGGAGAAGTCACGGATCGGAGATATACGGAACTGAGAACCCCCTGGAGTGTAAGGCCTATAAACGTCGTCCGTATCATCATATGCATACACAGTAGGACCCTGATCATCTGGTGTATGTAGCTCAGACTCAGAGTGTGTAGATGGGTCTGTCTGCTCCTGGGTCTGAGACTGAGGCTGAGGCTGAGGCTGAGACTGAGGCTGAGGCTGAGGCTGTGAGACGCGGGGCACGAATACTGTGGAAGATGGAACACCCCCGTCTAAACGTCGGTCCTCATGAACAGCCTGTAATGAATGCTCAGTAATAGTACGAATCTCCTCCAATGCCGCCATCACCTCTGGAGGGACGGAATGAGGGCCGCCTGCTGCTAAACTAGCCAACACCGATCGTGCAACCTCATACACACGAGTCACACCATCCTCCTGAAAAACAAATGGAAAGTTTAATTACGTATTCCACATTTTATGCCAAGTGCAGGATGAAAATTTTATATGCTGTACAATAAGTAAAACATCTCACCAGAACGCCGCGAATCGTACCGACTGGCTGGAAGCCAACAGTCGGTGGATCTCTAACTGGTCCAATCAGTCTACGTGTAATGCGGCTATACCATCGCATATATGGGTCTGAGGCAAGCATCTGAGCTGCATCTGGAATACCTACAATATCATGCTGTAGCCGATGGTCCCAGAGCTCTACATACTCCCTATGAAAGTGACGCCAGTCGGTATTCGCATGACCACGTCGATCAATGCGATGTAATGTCCTCATAGTGTCACATGGCTCTGGGACTACCTGCCTCATCCCGAACTGTCTCATCACTCTGTCGGGATGATGCCACTCAACCATGGCGTACATGATCAACGGACATCTGGCCATCCATGTGCCCTGCCCAGCTCGACAGTACGGAGGTAACGAAGCGACAAGCTCAGCACTGTACGGCTGCCAAATCATCTATGAAAAATATATAAATAATTAGCAACTCGAACAATAATGCAAATAGCGGTTTAACTCTGCACATTATTTACCTGCTCGGGCCTCATCTGATCCAACTGGTCCCGAAAGTGACTCTGGACATGAGTAGGCACATCCCGAACTGAGAATCGGGTCAACCACCTAAAGTAATGACAAAATTGTAAGCACTTAAATGAATGTACGAGTAATGAATACAAATAATGTATAAAACAATGTATGTATACCTACAACCCAATGGACCATCCTCTGGTACAGCTGCTGGTAAGGGGACTGGTCGGATATGGGTCAATCTCTCCCATGCCCAAAGCTGCGATTGATAATAATTGAGTTAAGTTATGTATGATAGACTGAACAATCGTAAAACATGCGTACTTCACAGAATTTACATAACAAATAACCTGTAAAAGTATAAGCGGGCCGGATATCTCAACAGCGGTACGATGAACTGCAACACACAACTCACGGTATAGATATGCCAATGCTGCACTGCCCCAGCTATAGCCAGCATCAAAGTGTCGTAGATGTGGTAGATATATGAGGCTGACCTTGTTCCTAGACTTGTCTGGGAACAACGACCCTCCTATCAACATCATACAATAACATCGAGCCATCTGCTGAATAGTGGCGTCGTCGGCATCCTGAGCGATCTGGGGAGTGAAATGGTCCCGTATCGTAGTCAGTCGCAGTGAAGATCCTGAGATAGTGGCTAGGGGTGGTGTGAAACCGAGCAACTCCTGACATAGCTCCTGCCACTGCTCCTTGGAGCGTGACACATCAATACCGGTAACTGCGCGGCCATCGACCGGTAGGCCCAATATAATGCTGACGTCCTGCAGCGTGATCGTGGTCTCGCCGACAGGTAGGTGAAACGTGTGTGTCTCTACACGCCACCTCTCAACTAGGGCAGTGATCAGACCCCAATCATACTGTATAAAGCCGAGTCTGTATGTGCCGTAGAACCCGATCTGTCTGATGTAATCTAAAATGCGCTGATCTAGATCCGGACCTCGTCGTAAAACAGCCTCAGAGCGCCGGCAGTAAAGCTGTCTCAAGATCTGACCATCCCAAATGGCGGATGACCGATGTGCGTCCTGTAATGTCAGTACTGAGCGATCCTCAGGTCCAGGATGTACATCCATGGTAAGCAAGCTGTTCAAACATGATGGTTAGTCAACAAAATCACTACTAAATGTAATGAAGCTACAACATGCTACTAAACAAGAGTTAAAAATGTTAAATTATGTGGTGTAAAGAAACTTAAAGCAGTGACTTGTCGCGTCAACTGCTGGGCGTCAGAAGCAGTGACTTGTCGCGTCAAATGCTGGGCGTCAGAAGCAGTGACTTGTCGCGTCAACTGCTGGGCGTCAGAAGCAGTGACTTGTCGCGTCAACTGCTGGGCGTCAGACCCAGTGACTTGTCGCGTCAACTGCTGGGCGTCAGACCCAGTGACTTGTCGCGTCAACTGCTGGGCGTCAGACCCAGTGACTTGTCGCATCAACTGGATTGTTGTCAGAAGCAGTGACTTGTCGCGTCAACTGCTGGGCATTGCATGGTCTATATATACTGTGGGTTTGATTCAATGTGATATCCCAAGCATTCCAACTTATCCTTCTTCTTCTTCATTGCATTGTTTTTAAGTATGGCAAGTAAGTATACACCTACGTACCACCCACATTTTTTTGAAAAAAGGATAATGAGTAATGAAGAGAAGGGTGTTCTACTAGAAGCACTCATGGATTTTGCTACTCCGGAATGGAAACATGAAGATGGTTCATTTAAATATGTTGCTTTCGAAGCTTTGCAGACTGTCTTTGCTGAGACAATCCCTGGATGTGATCTTCCAGATGATGCCATTGCGACTCAGGTTTGGAGCTGGCAGAAGGAACATGAACTCCTTCAGGAGTTGTTAACGATGAGAGGTGTTTGTTTTACTGAACAACGGTTGCTAGAAGTTCCTGACCAGACTTGGTATGAATGGTGTGCTAAGGTTAGAACCAAAACCTCTCATCGCTTCCATTTCAATGGTTATGATGATATGTATCTTATGAAAATTGTTTTCATGAATTACACGTGTAGAAAAGCTATGACAGTACTGCAACATCGTTGAGGTACTATGCACACTACCGCTATCATAGATGTTGTTATATCTTTAAACCGCTGCCGGTCACAGGCTCGACAAAAGAAAGTGGTGTGGGCCCGTCAAATGTTGCCAACTCATCTGGAAATGGAGCGAGGAACAACACTGAGGAAATTCTACGGAGGTTGAAGCGTTGACCGCACAATTGTTGTTTACTAGGATGTTTGTACTAGTTATCTAAGCCATTTGTTTACTAAGGAGTTTGTTTACAATGTTTGTACTAGTTAACTACGCAGTTTGTAGTGGATATACAAGGACTTTTTACTAAATAAAGTTTTCATTTCCAATTGAACATTACATAGTCACAACAAGTAAGTACATATTACAAAGCACATCGCTCAAACACAACACTAAAAATTATACTGCATTAGATGGCCCAGCTTGACTGCGTTGTTGGGGGCATCGTCTCCTGTCATGGCCTTGTTGATGGCATAATCCACATTGATAAGTAGCCCTACCCCCCTCTCTCAAATCCATCTCATTTGTTATGCGGGTTGATCGTGGTCGGCCCTTACCTCGAAGCATAGCAGGATTGTGCACAACTGTAGGACCAGAAGGTGGGTTCCAGTAATCTTTGTGATGGATTGGGAAAAACTGGGGTGCCCAACTCTGGTTGTACGACTCAATTGTGTAACATTGATGAACGAAATTTTGGTATGAAGTTCTAAAATTAGCTAGAACTGCCAATGCGTGAGTACATGGCATTTTATATATATCCCATTTTCCACAACTGCAAGTCCTATTAGATGTGTTCACAATTTGACTAGAACCCGATGATCCCCCTTTGTTGACCTGCACGTACCCGTGCCCGGAATGAAAAATCTCGAGGTTGTACCTACCAATCTTGCCTTCTGATTTCAACAATCTGCACATTGCTCTTGGGGTGAAGTTAAAACCTTCCCTGATGGCTGTCTCAGCAATTTCACGTCGCTCGCTAGAGTACTTAACAACACGAAAAAATATCATTTCAACACAAGCGGTGATAGGAAGATGCCTAGATGTCTTGAGTACACCATTAAACACCTCTGAGATGTTGGTTGTTCGCATACCGTACCGTCGTCCCCCGTCGTGGGCAATGGTCCATTTTTGGGCGGGAATTGCATCAAGATACTCCCACGCCTTTGGATCAACCTTCTTAATCTCTTCCATGAACCCATTAAATTTACGGACTTGGTGGGTACTCCCAGCATTCCACACAAGTTTCTTTAGGTATGCATTTTTAAACTTTGTGGCGAAATTACTCTGCACATGCCGGAGGCAATAGCGATGATACCTATCGGGCTCATGAAACCCTACATCATGCTCATTCACCGCAGAAAGGATGCCTCTATGTCGATCGGATATTAAACAAATGCCTTCTCTGCCAGGCACAACGTAGTCCCTTAGCAATTTCAGAAACCACGTCCATGTTTCAGCTTTCTCCTCGTCAACGATGGCAAATGCTAAAGGAAAAATTTGATCGTTTGCGTCTGTTCCCATAGCGATTAGTAATTTGCCCTTATATTTCCCATACAAGAATGTGGCGTCGATACTTATGACGGGGCGACAGTGTTTGAACCCATCAATGGACGCCTTAAACGCCCAAAATACTCTTTCGAAGTTCTTTACAGTCGCACTTCCACCGTTCACGTAGAACCATTTTACAACCGTTCCAGGATTATACTGTTGAATTGCAGCCATGAACTTGGGCAATTCTGTGTATGATGTACACCAATCTCCAAATATCATTCCAATGGCTTTCTGTTTCGCATTCCACGCCTTCTTGTATGAGACGGTGTACAAATACTTATCTTTCATCTTTTGCATTAGCGCAGCGATGTTAATAGATGTGTCCTCCTTAATCATTGGCATTATGTCCCTAGCCATTAGCCGAGCATTTAGATTTCTATGACCAAGGTTCATCGTAGTGGACATACAAGTGTGGGTTTGCTCAACCTTTATGACTTCAAACATCCCGTGTCGTTTCAACCTTGCCCGTAGTTGCCACTTGCAACCTTGTGACGCCAATTGACATTTCACCGACCAACGATCCAGACTAGTTTGATCCACCGTGTACTGTTGATGTGTTCTTATTGAGTACAATAGGTTTCCAATAGGTTCAAAAAATCCATATGAGCATCTTCTGTTTAACCAAAGAGATGGGAAGCAGTACTCTACCTTGTGCATAATTTTCCTCCAAAAACTTGTTAATATTGCATTTCTTTTGATATATATATATATATATATCTAGGTTAAGCTGGGTTTGACATTTACGTTGGACAGAATATAAGAAGTACAAACACTCCCTAAAATACAGGGATTGAAAATTGAGCTACTTTGATTACTTTTGTTTTGGCACATGCCCTTTCGGAGGTTACAAGACGTAAGACACCTGGACATATTCCAGCACCCAGCTTTCTTACCTGAGTCCATACATGTAACGGCGTCTCTTAATACTTGCCTGGACAAGTTAAGCTGGGTTCAAGGCCGGCCATGAGCCCATGCTTTCAAGCAATCGCATGGGGCCTCAAAATGAGGCTGCATTTTTAGGTCTATTTTCTTCTAATTTCTTCCTAATCTCTATGAAACATATCATTTTTAGGCCTATTTTCTTCTAATTTCTTCCTAATTTCTGTGAAACTTATCATTTTTAGGCCTTTTTTCTTCTAATTTCTTCCTGATTTCTATAAAACTTAGTATAGAGGTCTCATTTTTTAGGCCCCTTCAAAGGTTTGCTTGAGGCCTCGGATCATATTTGTCACCTCAGGGCCGGCCCTGGCTGGGTTTGACATGTATGTGTATGTGTCTGTGTGTGTGTATGTGTATGTGTCTGTGTGTGTATGTGTATGTGTATGTGTCTGTGTGTGTATGTGTATGTGTCTCTGTGAGTATGTGTCTGTGTCACTGTGAGTATGTGTCTGTGTGTGTGTATGTGTGTGTGTATGTGTATGTGTATGTGTATCTCTGTGAGTATATATATACACACATTGTGTGTATGTGTGAGTATGTGTGTCTGTGAGTGTATGTATGTTAGTGTGTGTGTATGTGTATCTGTGTGTGTGTGTATCTGTATCTGTGTGTGTGTGTATCTGTGTGTGTGTGTCTACAGAGAGAGAGAGAGAGAGAGAGAGAGAGAGAGAGAGGCACCTGAGAGAAAGAGATCACACCTGAGAGAGAGAGAGAGAGAGAGAGAGAGACCAAGATCGCAGAGAGGGCTGAGAGATAGAGAGAGTAGCAGATCTGGACTGAGGGAAGAAGAAGAAGATGCGGCGGGTTTTCCCACTTTAAATGAAATCGCGATTTCTGATGAAGTCGCTACTTCAAGTAGCGATTTCTGATGAAGTCGCTATTTGAACTCGCGACTTCATCCTGGATTTGGTTTTGCCTGAACTCGCTAGTTGAAGTCGCGACTTATTGAAAAGTGATGGGTTTGGGAATTAAGTTGAAACAGTGATGGGTGAGGGCATTATTTGCCCCAATTTGATGCCTTCGGTAAAAAATTCCCAGATTGCATGTTTTTTCAGCTCTTTTCTACCAAACAGACCTTTATTAATTATTACTAGTACTACTTATATTAGACAGCACGAAGTTGACTCCTTGAACAGAAAGTAGTGCATCCCTGCACTTTGATTGTATCTCAGTCTCCTAATACTGTACGTTTTTCAGGATTTTCTTTTTGTTATTTAACAACTGTCATGCACTATAACAATTAGTAGACTGGGATAACGAGGCTGTTTGTCATTGCTTATTTGCCCATTTTAAGCAGTTCTGATGGCCCAAACTGCTTATTGATCTGATTGTTTCAGCAAAAATATAAGCAGATTTGATCCAAAAAGCAGTTTGGCAATAAGCAGGTGGGGGGGTGCTTTTTAAGATTATCTCTATGATTAATCAATTCACAGCATATTAACCAAACACCCAAACCATAATAAGCAGTTCTACTTTTAAGCAGTTCTACCAATCACGATCAAGATCGCATAAGCATAAGCACAGACAAACAGGCTCAACGTACCCATTGCTAACAGGATGCTAACAATTTTGATTACTTTTCTTGATCTGCTAAGATGATCAAAATGATGGTTCTGGTGTACATGTGCATCCCTTTTTAACTGTATTCTAAAACAAGTAACTTGCAAAAAAGAAAAAAAAGGAGAGAAAAAAACAAAGGAGCTTCAGAATGATGGGTTGTCATTTAATCTGTTTTGAACTTGTTGAACTTAGAAACTGTGAAAGGAGGACTTTGTAGCTTCAAATTGAGGAAATTCATTTGGCTATAAGCAAGGATGAAAAATTTGTTTCACAGGGTTGTTAGGGTCTATCAGGAAAGGGAACGTCTTGGAACATTTCAGAAACGCAATGGTAACTACGTAGAAAATTGGAAACATGAAAGATGCTTGAAGAAAACCTTCTAAATATATGAATTTTGAAGGAAAAAAAATACAAAAAGTACAAATTAAAGGATTTAGCCATTGGCCCCTGCAGAAAAAGTCGTGTTTTAGGCCTATATTGTCCTCGCAATGAGGATACTAGGGTGGCTTGAGGTATAAAAGAAGATATGAACAAGTCCATTTTATATCGAACAGCTCTTTTCATATCAAATATTTACTGTCGAGTTACTTTACCTCATACTCTTGGCCAAAAAAAAAAAAAAAATTCTCTGATATTATTTTTTTTTTCATCAAAAACACTAGGGGATAATATCCAATATATTTTTATACAAATTAGATATCTAAACACAAGACCTCAGAAGGATGGAACTGAAAGAATTTGTAAAAGTAGACGTCTAAACATAAGTTAGACATGAAATAAGAATAGAACTCAAAGATTTTGACAATTGGGCAACCATTTTAGCAACCAAGTCTTACAACACTCTTTTTTTTTACCTTTACGTTTACTGTACTTTTTTCCCTCCCTTCCTTCTGTGCTATTTCTTGTATGAATCAAATTTATTTTGTAGTGTTAATAGGTTTTAATATTGTAGTTCTATCATGTCTTTAGATTCCCTCTCTCATTTGGATACTAAGTTATATGGAGGAAACTTCTGTTGTTTTGGACATTTTTCAGTATGTTTCGATGGAGACAACTTTGGTATTTATGGAAACACGTGAATTTTGACTTTCCTTGTGTTTCGTTTTAGATCATTGGGATTTAAACATTTTGGCTGTTTTGATGGAAACAAACGGAAGTTTTCCAAACTACTTGAGCTTTGTTCAATAACAAGCTTACTTGAGATCTGCTTGTAAGATAAATCCATCAAACTTGTTCATAGTTTGAGGTTTATTAATCTTTCGAGCTTGGCTAGCTAATTAGCTCCTGTAAGATTGTATAGAAAAACTAAGCTCATGTGGCTTAAATTGAATCAACTTGACTGGGATCTCACTAGAGAATAGTCGCGAGTTAAAGAAAAGCCAGCTTAAGCTTTGCTTCTGAGCTTGTTAAATTTTTTTTTGAGTTGAAGTGAGCAACCTAGTACATGTTCAACTTGGCTTATTTATAAGCCTAACATCTCGTCTATAAAAGTAAAACATTGACCAGTTCTATTAAAAAGGGATTAGGATTTCAAAACTAGATTGAGTGTTAGCTTGCTTAAATGCAAAAAATCTCGCCCAAAAAAAAAAAAAAAAAAAAAAAACAAAATTGGTTCTTTTATTTTGCCTTGGACTTTATGGCACCCAATTCTCACGTGCATGTGATGCTTCTGAGTTCTGAGGCCCCCCACCCACTGAATTGCAGTTGTTGAAACCAAGGACTAACCATTTTATAAGTCCTGTGCACTTGTTTTGTTGAAAATATGGTCTTGCACATAATTATGGATGTCTATGTCTGAGTCTGTACAGAATTGTGGATTGTTGGTGGAGGTCTTAAACTATTTTCTTTATGTCAATTGTCCTAACTATGATTGTGGCTTGGTCAGTTTAAGCAAAAGGTCTCTGTTTATGACAAGTTTGGGAAGCCAGTCCTCACTGCAGCTGACAATTCTAATCCCTGGTGGGCTTTGTTAGAAGGAGCTGTAAAGAAAGCTAATGGAAAACTTGGATATCCAGAGATTTTTCCTGCCTCAACAGATGCTCGCTACTTCCGGGAACGGGGTTTGCCAGCGATTGGCTTTTCTCCTATGGCAAACACTCCCATTTTACTTCATGACCACAATGAGGTGAACATCTGATCTATGTTTTAATTGGACCTTCTGCTGAGTACTTGTTTATTTATGTGCACATTTTGCATGGATTCAATTAACTTTTTATTGACCGATTCAAAAACTTCACTTGTTATGAATACATTGCAAAAGACAGAATATAAGCGGATTTTTAGTGCATGATCTGTTCATTAAATCTTCATAAGAACCAATTTAGATCGAAAGACATCTGAAAAGCATTAGGTATTTCAATCCATTCAGTGTTTAGCTTGAGTGCTATTTCTCTGCCTCTCAGTGATGGTTCGAGTGCCATTTGGGTAAAAGTGGGTGGTCTTACCTCTTACCTATCAAATGAAAATTTTAGAATAAGTTTATGGATTTTATCTCATGCTACTCTCAATGTGTCTCTTTCTGTGTCAAAGGCAACCGATTTATTGGAGTGTGTTTCGTAGGCCTGGCAATGCAAGCCCGAAATTACCATCCAGCCCACCCAAGCCCGAAATAATTGTAAGCGGGTTCCCACAATTTTTGTTCTCGGGCCGAAATGGGCCTAAGCACATTTAATGAGCGGGTCCAAGTGAACCTGTTAAAGACTAAGCAAACCCAACCGTTAATGGCCCGTGAATAGCAAACTTGTTGATAAGCAAACTTGTCAAGTGGTGGCCCAGTACAAGCTTTAGCTTCCCTGCTCAAATATTAACCCACCTTTTGAGGGTTTGCACATCAACAAAGAGGCCTCTCTCTCTCTCTCTCTCTCTCTCTCTCTCTCTCTCATGGGTTTCAAGATTTTGGGTTCGGAGATTGTGTGTTTTTCGATGGATTATACCAACAGTGGATCTCCCTCTCTCACTCTTGCTCTTCTGCGTGTGTATATATATACATATATGTATATGCGTTGATTATACCAATACCAACAATGGATCTCCCTCTCTCACACTCTTGCTCTTCTGTCTTGTATCTATATACATATATATATTATATATATGTATGTATGTATGTATATTCGTGGATTATACCTTTTTTTTTGCTGAGACATTCGTGGATTATACCAATAGTGGAAACAAACAGACCCTCCAGAGTCCAGATCTTCCCCCGAATTTTTATATGTGTATATATAATATATGTGTTTCAGGGTCTTTAGATGAGTTTTACATGACACCATTTTTCTATTTTTAGCATGCAACCAAACAGGCCCTCCAGAGTCCGGATCTACCTGGTGGGGGGAAAGAAGGAAAAAGTTACCCGGGCCCGGCCCGACCATGTACTGTTTTCAGATAAATCCGGCCCGTTTTAGGCCCGGCCCGACTCCAGCCCGGACCGAACCCGCCCATTTGCCAGGCCTAGTGTTTCGTAATTAAGTAAATGCCGCATGCACCTGGTAGAGGCTGGGATCCTTTACATTTTTAATTTATTTCGAATAGAAGGAACTTTTTGTGTGGAAAATTGAACTTTTCAGCGTCCTACTTGGCTGTTGTTGATCCGACAGAAAAGGGATTTGTCTCTTCTTCATATAGTCTCTTCTTCATGTTGCGATGCCCTGGTGGGGTAGAATTATAAATTAGACACCTAAAAGAGGCTGCCAAGTAGGTAGTGTGTCTGTGTGTGTGTGTATATGTTGCATATGTGTACGTACTTACTATGAAACTCGTGTAGTATTTGCAATGTTGACATTTATTCTCCTCCTCCTCCCCCTCCCCTGACAAACCTCACATGTGCCACATTGCCAAGTAGATTAAACTGCAAAAATAGAACAGATCTGACAAGTGTGTATTTTGTTTTTCATCACCTTCATATGAAATAATCCAATTGCGAGTCACTGCATGCAATCTAAGTGTCATCGTTTTTTTTACTCTATTGCAGTTTTTAAACAAAGCTGAGTACTTGAAAGGAGTTGAAATTTACGAGTCAATAATCAGTGCTTATGCCTCTTTTGTTGATGAGCATAATACAATTACAAGAGACGAAGCTTCCAGGGATGAGTTGTAGGAATGACGTGCATCCCTTTCCCTGCTCACAAGTGGAAATGTTCTCTCGACATCACCTTCTTCCACATTGTATCGAAATAATTAAAGTCCGATGTTCTCATTGTTGCTTTTACTGATCAGAAACTTGGAAAGCATTGGGTTTGACTGTGAATCACCAATGTCATGCCTTACTCTCTAGTGAGCTGATTTCTCAAATACAGTGTCCGTCATTCTCCATGAATTTAATTACGGTGCAATGAAACCAACTTGCATTAGTTCCTGCTGTAAATTAACAGAGAGAGTTGAAATAATTTAGTTGGTGAATCTACGTGGTACAACTCCTTTTTACATTTTTCTATTGTAGTTGGTCTGAAATAAAGGATCTATTTGCTCTTCAAATAAAAGAATTTTGCTACTGCTAACCACTTCCTACTTCTGGCCAGGCTAGGTATTATCCAACCATACAAGGGGTTGGATGATAGCTGATATCAAACTGTCTAGGAGGCTTCTTCAGCCATAGCCCATAGGTCCTTGGAAAACAACATTTGGGACATAAAGTCCACGCGTATAAATTTGTTCTACAAGTTTCTTTCTTTTGTGTGTGTGCGCGCAATTTGATGTTTGGAATAATAAAAACAAGATCTATTCAACAAAAAAATATTCATTATCACGACTGTATAATCTTACATGGTATAACAAGTCAATAAGGAGTATATGAATCTATCACAGCAAAAATTTTTTCCAACTCAGTAAAAATTTGAAATCTATGACATGGTATCTCCGTGATACCCAATAATATTTGCTCCTATTCAACAATATCTATATTTTGAGTGCTTCAATTATGCACATGTACAATGTGTAAATTGCGTTAGTATGTGCGCTGGTGATGCCCATTGGCATGTGATCCGAGATACAGACGTACATAACCATAAGAACACTGAAGATCATTTGGTTAATGCAAACAAAATGGGCAGTGTGATTATAAGTCATATCTTCACATCAAGATTTCATTCTTTCAGCATGATACAATACTGTGCTTTGATGGTTCTGGAAAGAAGAGTCCTGCAATGTCTCCAAATAATGTGGTTGAGGATATAAACTAATCTGATCTTAGTTTAGTTGGGTTCTCCAGCACAGGGTCACATATAATAATGAGCTGGAGAGCATTTTTGCTCATCCGGGCTTCCAGTGAGTAACATGTGTCTCATTTTAATAATTATGTTGATAATAGAGGGGCAAAATGAGAATGGAGTGGGACACATATCATCTTTTGGAGGCCTAAGTGAGCAAAAATGTTTTCAATGAACTAACAACTGGTATAAGGCAAGGAGAAAGAGGGGAGGGGAAAAGGGTTCTTAATTTTATTAAGCAATTGGCCGTGCTCATGGGCAATACTCCAAGAAAAAGTTTGTATAAACCTAATTTAATCATATTTTTGTAGTGCTAATATTCAGACAAAAATTAAATCTATACTAATATAGAAAGAGAAAGGGAGGGGTACCATGAGAAATTTTCTTACCATCAATAATTACACAAAAACCATTAAGTTTCTTTCCCTAAAAATGTATACAATGGACTAAAATCTCACAAAAATATCACAGAGAAATTACTTTTTAACTTTCCCTAAAATATCTCCACTCACAGAGCGAGAGATCCCTACTAGTAAAATCTTTATATCTATCTTATATTTGACAATAGTGTGGGTCCCAAAAAATTTCGATCTGACAGCCCAGACTTGTCCATTTCCCCAACTTTGAATCTTTGCCCCTTACTCACTCAACATCCACTCTCTAACCTTGGATCTCTCTCATCCAATGGTTGAAAAACCAATCATGTTCACTCATGACACACCTAATCATATTACACAGTTTTTCTCTCACTCTCTGCAGTTTCTCTCGCTCTCATGAGTGATTGTTGACCCCAGAAAAGCCATCCCTACAGACTCTTGTTCTTTAGTAGCTTAAGCCGAAATCCAAAATTTTTGCAAGCTTCAACTATGTCTTGCTGCATACATGAAACCAATAGCTATATTTTTCACACCAACACAAACCTATTATATATTAAGTTCACACAGGTGTCTGTGGAACTTTAAGGCTTGTTTGGTTTATGGACTTAACAATGGGAAGAAAAAGAATACACCAAATAGAGCCTTAAAAGAGTAACAAAATGGCATTAGTGGTACAACCATACAATGTCAAAAGGCTACTTTTTGGCTAACTGCAATCCTTCTCCCCACTAAACAGAGGAACTTCCACTAAACGTATGAAGCCCTAATGCTTGCCATTTAGAGCAACCTGCATAGAAAGTCAGAAACATGAGCTCAAGTGATTTTAATTCTAGCTCGTTCTTCGCATTTTTGCAAGAAAAAGAATAAAAATTATACTCCAATGGAAATAACAGGTAAGCGTTGATTATTTCATGCAACATAAAGAAACGCATCTTATCATTTTATGATCAGATTAATAAACATTATTTATTAGAAAACATTGTATATGAGACCTAAGAAGACTCTTCCCAGTTTAAGAATTGTGATTGGAAGCTTGCTTCCCAAAAGAGCGGTTAAACTTGGCATCATAAGTGCCCAGTCCATCATTTAACATTGGTAAGGTTGCCTACTTAAACTTAGAAAAAAGGATTTTTACCACGGTTTGAATCTCAAATTTTGTTTCCAAATGTTTTAATAGTTGTACCACCTAAAACAACCTCCAATAAAAATCCAATCCAGTCCGACTATCATTAAATGTGGTACAACTATTAAAACATCTAGTAGCCAAACCATCGAATCGTAGAATGCCTTCAAACCACAAATAGAAAAACCTCTACTCACAATTAAAAAAGCTAAAATAGCAAAACCTCCCCAAAAACAAAAAATAAAAATGTAAAAGTCAGCTACTTCACACATGACAGTGTCCATCAGAACCACAACCACAATAATCCTAAAGAAAGATTAAAATGCAACCAACCCTTTCTTGTCTTTTTTTTTTTGATGGTAGCAACCCACTCTTTCTAAATCACAAATTAATCCAAACTTCGCTTACATTATGTGTTGCAATGAAAATGGAATTGTTTTTAGTTATGTGGATCTCCGAAACCGCACAAAAATTCCAGGAGTAATATCACTCTAACCAATTTCCACAAATACAAACAGTGTTAAGAACCATCATTAAAAAAGAAAAGAAAAGAAAACAAGAAGCAGATATCAACATAGTCCTCAAGTTAATAAATCACCTAAACTTACATAAACCTGATGAGTAAAGCTAAAGCATGCTTGCCCCATTTGGAAGGGAAAAAAATGATGATAGCATATTCAACCGACCAAGTTACCAAATAAGCATAATGAAAAATATAAGAGTTGAATATGCTCACACTCAAAAGTAATCTGCATCAGTCCTGATTCACAATCATTTTAGCAACTAATTCACAAATAGCACAAACATTTAAGCAACTAATTTCTGGTATAATTCCCTCATGCAGATGTAGAATGGAACAGCTCAAAAGCAAAGGACATAAATGCACTGAAATAACTTTCATAGTTTCATGTCCAATGACTGAAAATAATCTGGTATAAGACAGTAGTAAATCGTATGCCTTGTATATATATGGGCTGGTTTGGCCAATCCATCACATGTAATTTAATTCTCTGATTATGAAAATGGAGGAAGTGATAAAATCGATGGCTACAAAAACCGTAATAACCTGGAAATTATGTTTAAAAATTGTCACTAACCTCTTCTCAAACCACATTAATAACCAGAGGCTGCAAAAAAATTGAAAAACCCAAATGATTACGAAATTAGCAAATGCAAGATGGTGTGAGGAATTTTTTAGATTTTCTTCCAACATGAAACATTGAAAACCCTGAATTTAAGAGACTTGTTTCCAACACAGAACATTGAAAACCCTAACATTAGAAATAGAAATTGAAAACTTGAGAGAGAAATTAAGGGATTACCTGAGAGAAAGGGGACGGTTGTGGACTGGTGGTGGTGATCCGGTTGTGTGTGTTTGTGTGTGTGTGCGTGTGTGTGTGTGTGTGTGTGTGTGTGAACAGAGAGTGAGAGGGAGGTTAAGATTAGAGAGAGATAGAATTACCGAAGGTGAGGCAAGGAGACAGCGACGCTGAGGCGAAGGTTCCGGAAGTTGAAGGATAGTTACCGATCATGGTTGGCGAAGTGAGAGAGAGAGAGAGAGAGAGAGAGAGAGAGAGAGAGAGAGATGAGATGAGACTGAGAGGGTGGTGGATGCCATGGCCTTTACGGTTGTTGGGATTTGCTTGGGAAATTCAAAAATCAAAAAGGAAAGATAATTACTCATGAGAGCGAGAGAAACTGCAGAGAGTGAGAGAAAAACTGTGTAATATGATTAGGTGTGTCATGAGTGAACATGATTGGTTTTTCAACCATTGGATGAGAGAGATCTAAGGTTAGAGAGTGGATGTCGAGTGAGTAAGGGGCAAGATTCAAACTTGGGGAAATGGGCAAGTCTGGGCTGTCAGATTGAAATTTTTTGGGATCCACACTATTGTCAAATATAAGATACTAGTACTTACCCGTGCTCGCGGGCACGGCCCAAAAAAAAAAAAAAAAAAAAATCCTCTATATTCCTTGCAATATAGTAATCCCCATCGATCAATGTCCAACGGCAAAAAAAATTCTTCAACTTCGTTGCCCATGTTATTTAAAAACAATCAAATTAGGAGCTGAAAATAATCTCGTACCTTTAGACCAAAAAAAAAACAAAAATGGCCTTAGCCACTATTCTAACTCAATAGGACACCTTTATATGTTAAAGAGGGAATTGTACTATTAGTTGTTTAAGTGTATCATTCTTCGAGTCTATTTATAATAGTTAACGCACCGCCCTAACATTCTTTTTCGTAAAAAATTGAACCTATTTTATAAAATTGAGTAATAATAAATATTGCTAATAACACAAAATTAAAGGACATAATAATAAAATAAAAACATTCAAAGTATAAAATGGGTAAGAAAATTAGGTTTATTAATTGGTTCAAAAGCCGATGGTGCTAATGTTACATATTGCTATATTGGGATCATTACATAAAGAATCTAACAGGGGAATCAAAGTTCATTAGGACATTGGTTTCAAAAGCTGAAGCTACTAACAGTGAGAATTCACCACTTGCCTTGGCTATTTTTCTAGTATTTCTTCCATTGTACCAAAAAAAAAAAAAAAAGAATTCACCTCTTGCCACTTTTGATACATTGGTATTCCTAATATCACGCTGAGAATGATATGAATCATGGCATCATGAGACCACCTAGATATTCCATGCGACCACCTATACATTCATCCAAAGAAAAATGTCGGAACACTTATACTCAAGTGCACCTAAACCAAATCAAACCTTGTGTCACAATACTCACGTGCACCTATACATGCATAAGTGTGTGTTTAAGGCCTATTTGCAGTTATTAGGCAACAATTCTTATCAAATCAACAAAATATGCGAGATACAAAATAAATTTTGCAAGATAACACAAAGGAAAAATGAAAAAAAAATAACACAAAGGACATAAAATATGCTCTCTAATGTCAAAGCGTAAAGTTTGAGGTTTGGGTAGCATTATCTAACCAAAAAAAAAAATCCCTCAAGATTGTTTAATTGAGAA
This sequence comes from Hydrangea macrophylla, assembly GCA_033977485.1. Lineage (NCBI taxonomy): Eukaryota > Viridiplantae > Streptophyta > Magnoliopsida > Cornales > Hydrangeaceae > Hydrangea > Hydrangea macrophylla. The sequence continues at coordinate 98,204,379 of CM066996.1, read as the reverse complement.
AGTAAGCCGATTTCCATGAAAACAAAGTCAAAGAAAACATTTATACAGTTTTGCAAAAAAAAAATGGGCACTACTACACCCACACACTTTTCTACATACTTTTTGACACACAGCTTTAAATGCATGTACTCTGTGTTGTGTGAGTTGTGCACAGAAAAGTGTGAAAAATTCAAACTGTATAAGGTACATGCATTTAAAGCATAATGTGTCAAAAAATGTATAGAAAAGTGTGTATACCTAGCATTATTGGTAAATTAAATCTAAACTGTTAAACCTCGATTTACTCATGCATGTTAATGTAAATTAGCTATGATTATCTATTATATCACATCAAAATCAAATTTCTCACTTTATTTCACAACAAAAAAGAAGGTTCTTTGGGATAAGACAATTTTCATACTAAAGCTAAGACAATTGCAACACAGAGAGTTAAATTGACATGGTCTCGATTATTGTGATCCTCCCAAGAGGGTGGTTAGTAGTAACACACAATTGATTTAGCAAAAATCACCGCAAATGGTGATTTGCGGATTCATTAAGTGTTGGAATGAATCGAATCCATAAAATGGAGTAACAATCATGTAATGCTACCCACCAAATCCAGAGAAAACCACAGACCCCCGAATAAGAATAATATATGTGGATTGAGAAAGTCAAAATAGACACAGTTCAAAAATCATTGGCTGATTACTTCTTACCCAAACCAGCGTATTTTAACAAAAGAGTACACGTATGAGCACCTAATTTTTCTCTTTCTACTTAAGAACAGTTCTTTGCAATCAGGTCAAATCCTCTTTGATTAGTAGACTATTTTGTGTAAAAGAGACAGAAGAGATGTGTGCTTGTGTGTGTGTGTGTGTGTGTGTGTGTGTGTGTGTGTGTGTGTGTGAGAGAGAGAGAGAGAGAGAGAGAGGAATTGACTTCCACAAAAAAATAAAATAAAATAAAATAAAAATAAAAATAGTAGTACATAAAAAAATTTAAAATTTACTTTCTTTTGACAGACTCTTCTTTCTTTCACATTTCTTCTTAGCTTTTTTGGGTGAGTTATGCTTCTAATCAAATATGAAAAAAGGAAAATTAAACTATCAAAATCAGAAACTAAATCTGGAAAAAATAAAAATAAAAATCTAAGAACTGAAAGAGAAGAGACTAATATAGAATTTGTGCCCTTAACAGTTAAAACTAAGAACATAAAAATCTAATAAATTAAAACTAAGAAACTTAAAATGGAAATAGAAAATCATTTAGACAGAAAGAGAGAGAGACCGAGGGTGGGGGGGAACTCCATTCTTTTTATCTTTCTTGCTTCAACAAATTAAAGTAACAGAGTGAACTAAACTTTAAAAAATGTGATACATAGTAGAAATTCACTTTGGTGCTCCAAAGTAACAATGCATTGGTCGAATAACAAATTTGAATGCCAAATCTTCAAAGATCAAAATAACGGGGCTATTTTGGCATTCACACTCTTAATAATAATAATAATAATAATAATATAATAAAAGAAAAAGAAAGAAAAGAAAAGAAGAACTAACAAACAAAAGGGGCAGTTTTTTATTAAACAAAAATCAAAACAACATAAAGGATGTGGTTGTGGGACGGTTAGGGGTTTTGGGATCAGTTGACAAAAGGGGCTTTGGCAGGGTTAGGATTTGCAGATCTAAGAGGTTGAGTAGGGTTGTTTGGGTTTGGAGAGAGAGAGAGAGAGAGAGAGAGAGAGAGAGAGAGAGAGAGAAGTGGCTGTGGCGATGGTGGCTGGGAGACGAAGGGAGGTAGAGAGACAGCGAGAGAGTGAGAAAAGGCTCCATCGGTGGTTGTTGAGAGAAAGAGGGAGAGATATGGAGGAGAGAGAGGGATTCCAAGGCAGAGATCTGAAAGACAGTTACAGAGAGAATGACGTGAATGAAAGATTTGTAAGTTATATGTGCAAAAGTTATACTGTGTGTCAATAGTATAAGTAAGGTTTTTTTGGACCGTTGGATGAAGTTGATCTAAGGGTGAAAAATGAATGTTGTGTGGATAAGGGCCAAGATTCAAAGTTGAGTAAATGGATAACTCTTGGCCCTTGGATCACTTCTTTTTGGATCCCACACCCTTGCCCAATATAAGATAGACTAGTACGTACCCATGCCCGCGGGCACGGGCGAAAAAAAATGCAGATTATAAATTAGGCTGTAAATTTGTTTGCAAAAAAAAAAAAAAAGGATAGACTATAAATATGTATTATATTACTTGAAGCGGAGTGACATTTCATGATCCACAAAGAAAATAAGTTACCCCATCTGTCCCATATTATATGTCCATCTTTCCTTTTTGAGATGTCCCAAAATTATTGTCCACTTTCCTAAATTAGTATGCAAGTTTTACATAGTTTCTCAAATTACTCTTCCTTGCAGTCAACACCAAAATAAAACAAAAAAATAAAGTGCAATGATTATGTGTAATTGTGGAAAGTAGGTGTAGATTCTTTTTGTCCCCTTAAATAGTTGGATTCTCCAATATAGGCACATAAAATGGGACAGAGGGAGTACTAATTTTTACTTTCAAAATGATTGGCCCAAAAGTTGGTTGATGTGTGATTATATTTCCAAAAATATATACAAAAACAAAAAAGAAAAGAAAGAAAACAATCTTCCTAAATCCCAATAAGAAAGCTATAGTGTATGTACTTCATGCACATTTAAGTAAAGACATTAGTTCCACGGGCACAATAATATATTTTTAATTCATTAATTTTGATTTTGAAATTAATCTGAGATATGATTGGACATGTCTCTACACAATACTAAATCGCACACCTTCCTCAGAGTAGATAATGTACACACAGTAGTATAGAAGGTTGAGGTATAAAGGTTGATGCTATAAACAAATCAAACAAAAACACTAATAAAGAAAATAGAAAAATAAAACTCACACACAAAAATTTGATTCAAGTTTTTATCACCAACCTAGAAACCTTCTCAAGTGATTAGCAGAGGCTACAAAAATAAAAATAATTTTTTTTAAAAAAAATGGCAAACCCATGAGTTCAAAAATGAATCCAAAAAAAAAAAAAAAAAAGAAAGATAAAAAAAGAAAAAAAAAAGAAGAAGAAGATTTTAAAAACATAATCAAAATCTCATTCCGAACCCTCTCGGTATCATTCTAGTTAGACATGAAAAGGGTCTAACATGAATTGGTTGGATATACTTTGACCAAAAAAATTTTTTGCTTAGATCTACCAAAATAATAGTTTGTCTAATATTCAATTTCTAATATTCAATTGTGCGATAAAACCTGTTTTAAAGTCATACGACAATAAAATTAATTACATTATTAAGAAGAAACTTTTTTTTTTTGATTGGTTATTAAGAAGAAACTTTAACATTTTAATTATTCCCTCTAAAGATGAACTCCTGAAATCAAAAGAAACTTTTATTTCGTGATTGGTCCTTGGAATATTTTGAAGCTCAAAATTGATCCAATAAGAGAAAGATCAAGGAAAATAAAGTTTCTTATTTTCTTTTCCTTTTTTTTTCCCGACTAATCGAAGGAAGCATAATCTGGATAACCAAAGCATTTGCAGGAGCCGTAGGATTCTATATTTGGAAATCCTTTGGCAAGAAATGACATGGCTATGTCTGAATATCTTGGTTGTACCTTAATGTCACGATCCAACTCCAGACAAAAAAATGACATGGAAAGAAAGGCACAAACATAAACAATGCGAAATCTTAAACCCATTACAATAAAAATTTACACAACACTCTCATTCGAATTATGGTTTCTTCTGTGTGTACAAACCAAGATTTTACTACATACATGTCCACAAATCTGCACTCACAAACTGAAAAGATCATTGTACTTATCCTTCTGCTTCCGGCAAGCAACCTCCAATCTGTTTTCTACACGTTGTAACAAAATGGTCAAAGAAACTTTGATAGAGGAAGAATTTGTTTTCGATTTTTAAACCACATAACCATTCAATCAGATCATTAAAGAGGCGAATTTTATGTGCAATCATACACGATTTGTAACCAAATTTGTAAGCAAAATTTGGTCACTTGGAAGAAACTTTGTTCATTTCCTGAAGTAGAGGGCTATTAATTTTTATTGGTTTTTATCATTGTTATTTTGCAATAATGATTCAAACTTTTTGAACATGACGGTCATTTTTATTGAAACTTTATGACTAAAATTGAAACTTTTTATTTTCATTTTCTTGGTAAACAAATCAAAATCAAACTTATGTTGCAACCTTAAAGGTTCCTGTGACTCCTGTCATAGCCCATTTTCATAAACAAAAGAAATACATGAACTATAATGTGCAACTTTTGACAACTTCATGAACAATTAATTAGACCTCATCTTCACACCAATTCATTGAATCATAGATAATTGGTGTACAAATAAACAACCTGATGCTTCAAATTTGAAAAGGACCCACCTACTGAAAAATTTGAAACTTGAATGTATAGGGATGTACAGGGTGAAAAATGAAACCATAAAACATTTAATTTATAAAAAAAATAAAATAGCAAAACATGGCTCCATAGACGAAAATGATGGTAATGGTTCACCATGTCAACTTAACTCATACCTTCTTGTAATTTTTAGAGGGTGGTTAGAATAACCCTGCTTTTCTACATATATGTAATGTGTGGTTGAGTCAACTCGAGGCTAATGATAACCAAGTTTTTATAATAGGCTTAAAGTACCACAATGCCTAATGGCTAGCTCTGTGTTTTACTCCACATTCTCCATCTTACATATACACTCAATTTTTGCATGAACAAATAGGGATGTAAACGGTTCGGTTCGGTTTTGTGTTTTATACACTCGCAGTCACATACATCCAGAAATACACATGCACACACACACAGACGCACAGTCACACACATGCAAACACAAACACACACTCCCACACATCCAAAAACACACACATGCACATAAACACTCACAGACACGCACACACCCACAAATACCAACCTGGATAATTGTGTGAAGTGACCACCAAAAGGCAAAAATTACTTTCACTGTAATTGTTGATGGTTATGAGAGAGAGAGTGAGAGACGTGAGAGGCCAAGGCTTTTTGGAGAGAGAGAGAGAGAGAGAGAGAGAGAGAGAGAGAGAGAGAGAGACTGTTTTGACTTGGCAAGGTTAGCAGTTGGTTTTTTTGTTTTTTTTGTTACCTTATTGATTTATTATTGGCAGTTGATGGATTGCATCCCATATGTAAGAGAGGCAGTAGGAGAGACGTGGGGGTAGAGGGAGAGAATTGGGGTGAGTATTGATATGGTGTGAGAGTGGCATGAGTGTGTGTTTCATATATTAGTGTTGTGACCCTTGGATTAAGCTGATCCAATGATGGGAAATCGATCTAGAGAAATAAAGGTGCAGAACTTAAGTTGAGTTAATGGGCAAATTTAAGCCATTAGATCACTCTTTTTTGGGTCCCACACTATTGCCCAATATTAATATAGATATATAATATATATATATAAGTAGGACCAATAAGGAAAAACAAAAACAAAAAACGATGTACCTGGTGTGTGCGAAGACGAGGAAGAACAAAGCCGCCGTCGACCACTTTCAATCCTTTCTCTCTTCCGTCCCTTTTTTTGTTTATCTTCTCACAGCAGATTGAAGGATACAGGACTGTTATACTTAACCCAAGCAACATGAAAGGGACAATTTCGTAATTACATGGTTAAATATAAGGATATTGTGGTCAACAACAAAAAAGTTTTAAAGCCCAAATCAATGAGCGTGTTTTGTGTTAAAATTCAGTAGCGTTTTTTTACTTAATTTTTTCAGCATAATTTTGGACACATTATCAAACACATTGAAAAGAAATAAGTGCTAAAAACATTAATTTTCAAAACTTAATTGGGTTATCAAATACCCCCTAAATTTAGGAAAAGTAACTTCAATCTTAACACACTCAACCAAATTTAGGAAAAGTAATATAAATAGAGGAATAGATATAACTAGGTATATAGGGAAAGATAGGAATCATATTTAACAGTCGTCATCTTCACAATTCTATCCCCAATTAATTTGTGCCTAAATTTAAGCTCATAAATTGAAACAAATAGTATTCCCTACATCTCCATTCAATCGTAAACTGTCAAATTACATTCAAATTGATACTTAGTGAGGAACAGTAGATAAAGTGAAAAATGGATCCAAGCTTGACAACCAATAGATAAGTTGGCATGAGTTAGCAAGCAGTCTGTTAAATCATGAAGAAGCATTGGTTCTTTGTTTTACCTAGCCTTTCAATTTTATAGTTAGTATTATTTACTTATTTATTGTTTCATATGTTTTGCATTTAGATTTGTTGGTTGGTAATGTGTGTATTGTGCTTGGTAGATGATCAGTAGTTCCTGTCAATGAAAAGCAAATAAAGGGTGGTAATACTAATAGCTTTATATGTGTTGATTTAATTAGTGCGTTGATATGATAGTTGTTCTAGCTAGAGCATGTTTAAGTTTGTGTTACATAGTATGTAACTATCTGTTTAGAAAATTTAATTACCCAATTTGATTCCATGATTTTTCAAGAGCGAAAAATGGCTTGCGAAGGCAATTTTTCAACAGGAATGGAAGAGTTACTGATTGAATTATTTTTATTTTTATTTTTAAAAAAAAAAAAAAAAATTTGGGTAGTTGAAATTTTTTTTGTTAATTATATCTGATTGTAAGTGGGAAAGGATTTGTTCAAGGATACGAATTCACAAGAATTAGCGCTGGAGCATTGGCTTGAAGCAACAAAGTCCTCTAGATGGGTAAGATAAGCTTTCTTTACATTGATATAAAATGTAAGTTTACATAGGTTAAATCCAAATGTTGTTTAAGTTGAAGGAATGATTTGTGATTGACCTATTAGTATGAGCAAATCTTTTTTTTTTCTCTGTGTTTTTGTTTTACTTGACTTTTCTTTCAATGAATTTGCAAACCAAGCAAAGCCGTAGGGATGCCATTTGTTCATTGGTTCCCCTTTACAAATTTACTGAGTTTAGTTCTGCTAACAAACCTTAATAAGGAGTAAATAGAGTGAATCTCGATTATGTAGTTAATGAATATTTTGTTATTTTTCCTATTTATGGTTTTGTTATCTGAGGTAAGTCTCTATAGTAGTTTTATTTTTTGTTGATTTTTCATGGATTCCTATCTAGGTATGTGGCGGTTGAAGTTTATAACACCCGTACCCGGAGAACGGGTTAATTACTATGTTAATATGCATTAATTAATATAATTAGTGTATAAAATGGATTAAGGGGAGGCTTGGACTCGCCCGTGGAAAAAGTGTTCAGAAGAGGGACACTAGTTGGAAAAGTCCCCAGTGAGGAGGGACAGGTTTGGAAGTGGGACCCAGTGAAGGGCCCGAATAAAAATATGTGCATGTTATGTGATTAAATGCATTTATATAATTACATGATTATTTGTTTAAATGCTTTCATATTATATGATGATATACGTTTAGCATTTGGTATTAGTTTGGACACCTAAATAAGAGTATAATTGAAAAAGATTTATAATTGGTAGGTACGATAGCAACTTCATAAAATATATGGGACCCACGTTGGGGCCCATACGAAACTTAGACAAACACTCATTAGATAATTGGGTAGTTAATGAAATGTTTGGGGGATTTCATAATAAGAACTTAAGAAATTCCGGGGGTATAAACAGAAAATGGCTAAACTTGAGATCAAGACACCTCATGCCTTGGCATGTATAGGTGTTAAGACTCTCATTATACAGCAAATCAAAAGAAAAGAAAGAGAGAGCTCCGAGAGAGAAGACGGAATCGTCACCGACGACGTTTTCTGCCGTTCCGTTGCCGTGGTTCGCCGGATTCACGATCCGAGACCACTTTTGGACTCGTGGAGGTAAGAGGATCACATGCACGTAATTTGTTTTCATTTTTGGCAACGTTTTTCCGGTAACCGTTCTTGATAGTCGATGTTTGTTGTACCAAAACCATGTAGGATTTACTTTGGGTAAGAATTGAGCAAGATTTGTGAAGGAATTCTTCATTTCTAGCTTGAATTTGGGTAGATCTTGTTAAGGTGAGTTTTCTAGCCTAAAGAATGGTTGTGTTTGACTATGTTCAATACATCAATGATGTTAGAGATGATAATTTATGCTTGGAAACCAAGAGATTGTTCTTATTGTGTTGATTATTCATGTTTAGAAAACATGAGGTTATTAAATTGTAAATTTCATGTCAATTCTATGAAGATTGTATGTGCCTCCATGTTTATGTGCTTATATGTCTATGTGGTATTCAATGGGCACCGGGAAAATGATTCATGGTTGGGAGTAATAAGGGTGGTGAAGAGGAAGAATCCGAGAAATACGGAAGTCCAAGGAATAGAAGTGGCCACGGGACCAAGGGAGGTCCTGAGTCTGAATGAATCATTGAACCGGTGACTCGGCGATTACAAAAATGTGATTTATGTGTTTATTGTTGCATTGCACATATTTAAACATTCAGCCATGTTTAGAATTCTCACTAAGCGTAATGCTTAAGAAAACCGTTTTCTGTTTCTGTTGTGGTAAATAACAACCACCGCAGGTACGGAGCATTATCCGGAGAGGAAATAACGTACTCGGGAGTGGGAGAGAGATTTGGGTCTTGTAGATATGTTCATAACTTGTAATATAAAGTAACTTGTGGGTTAGTATCCTTGACTTGTGAATTAAAGTCTTGACTCGTGGTTGTATCCATGGAGTTAGTTTTGGAATTCTACGACTCATATGTTTAATGTAAATTGGAGAAACTTATGTAATTTCTATGTGAAAGTTGTAGGTTGTATGTTTGGATTATTCCGGCAAGTCCGGATACACGGGTGGTAGATTTTGGTCAAGTTTCTTTTGTAAATGAATGTTTTGTGAGGTTTGATCCTCTTGTTAAAAGGTTTATGTATATGGTTGTTTGAGAATGGTTTTGGTATGGTTTTCTAATGTTTTATGTTGTTGGTTTTAGTTTAGGTGCTTTTCCAACAAGGTTTCATGAGACATTGGCTTTTTGCTAAGAATTGAATTTCAAAACTTGTTTTGAACCAAAAAGAAATTGTGTTCATGGTGGGTGTAATTCAATTATGAGTATGTGTATGTTACACCATGTTTAGGAATGTAATTGAAAAGTTTCTTGAGGTTTAAAAATGGTTTTGGATGTGTCCATGAGGTTTGAGGATGTTCTGGGTGAGTTTGGGTTATTTAAACAGGGGTTTTGCTGTCAAAAATGAGTTCTGCAGGAACCGGATCGATCCGGGCCTCGAGCGGATCGATCCGGAGCTTCTGGAGGAGCCATAGATGACATTCTGTCAAAACCGGATCGATCCGGTTTTGGGCGGATCGATCCGCAGGTCTAGATTCAGCACTGTCAGCTTTTACGGAAACGGACATAACTCTTTCTAGAAAACTCAGATTCACGCGCCGTTTTTTGCGTTGGAACCGGGACTCAAAGACCTATCTTTTGGTATAAAATTTGCTATACCTTATTAATTACCATTTTACCCTTGGGGCCTATTTTGTAACAATAGAGTTGTTTAATGTGGTTAAATACATGCGTTTCTTAATAATTCGTATGTTTCTTTGCAAATTAATGCAATTGGGAGCTTGTAGCATTGTCACACGTGTCCTAATACGCACGAGGCGGGTTGGGGTGTGACAAGTTTTGGTATCCGAGCATTAGGCTAGAGCCTTTGGGGACGAGAGACGTATACGACGCGTAGTGTGCACACAATAACACGTAGCGACATGAACATGCATACACGTTTACTTAGCATGCTTTTATTGTTGATTAGCATGACATGTGTTTCTTAAAAGTAACGTGCATGTGTGTACTACATGTGGGTGCCAGGCATTATGTCTGGAGGTGACACCTCAAATCGTATGGAACGGGTTGAAAGAGCAATCGAAGGGTTGGTACGAGTAGCGGAAACTCATGTGATCGAAGAGAGACTGGTACAACCGAATCCGAATCCGAGGGAAGACATTGTTACTATTTCAAAATTCCATAAACAAAAGCCGACCATATTCCGTGGGGAAGCCGATCCGATGAAGGCGAATTTTTGGATCTCAAATATGGAGAAAATCTTCAGAGTTCTATCGTGTACAGTAGAACAAAAGGTGTTGTTTGCAGCCGATACATTGAAGGACGAAGCGCAATATTGGTGGCGTACTAAGTTGGGTCCGGGGCAACCGACTACGTGGGATCAATTCCTTGAGATATTCAATGAGCAATACTTTCCGGAATCATTTGGGGATCAGAAGGCTCAAGAATTCATGGAGTTAGTGCAAGGGGGAAAGTCAGTGCGTGAATATTCAACACAATTTACAAGTTTGGCCAGGTTTGCCGGGGATATTGTAACAACTGAGAAGGTGAAGGCAAGGAAGTTTGTAGCAGGACTTCGGGGAGATATTCGGGGGCGAGTGACCGTATTTCGTCCGGAGACCTATGCTAAGGCATTGGATATTGCTTCTATTGCTGAGAGAGACCTTGGGTATACCTCAAATATGCCACCACCACCAAATCAACAAGGTAAACGGTCGGCATCAAGTCAGTTCAGTGGTCAGGGGAGTGCAAAAAGGCAGAGTTCAGGAGGATCATCAGTTAGTATCAGTAGTGGTTCTAGTGGAAATAAGACGAGGTGCCAGACTTGTCAGAATTTTCATTGGGGCCGATGCAATCAACTTCCAAAACCAATCATTTGTAATATTTGTCGACAACCGGGACACATTGCCAAGAACTGTCCGAATCAGAATTTAGATATGAGGGGTAGATGCTTCACTTGTAAGGAATTGGGACATCAAGCTAAGGATTGTCCAATCAAGCGACAGGGAACTTCCAGTTCCGGTTCATACGTGGCTAGTGCCATTACACCAAGGACTACTCAACCACCTCCAAGGAGGGAGTAGCGGGAGGTAAGGTCATATCAGCTCAGGCCGGGGGAGACCGCTTCAGTTGACACTATGGTTTCAGGTATGGTTTCCATTTGCTCACACCTAGCAAATGTACTCATAGATTCGGGATCCACACACTCGTTCGTATCACATCACTTTGCTAAGTATCTAGATAAACCATTAGAGTTTCTGGATTATGATTTATCTGTTGCAATACCATTAGGGGTTCCGTTGATTAGTTCAGGGGTGTTTAGAAACTGTGAGATAAATATAGGTGGTAAAAGTTTAACAGTCGATTTAGTACCGTTAATCGTTCAGCACTTTGATGTTATATTGGGTATGGATTGGTTAGCGGCAAACTATGCAAATATCGATTGTAATAACAAAGGGGTCATATTCCGTATTCCGAATCAAGATACGTTCTATTTCCAAGGCAAGGGTGTTGTGTCACCGCCGTATATTGTGTCAGCTATTGACGCATGTCGTTTGTTGAAAAAAGGTTGTCAAGGGTTCTTGTGTAGTATCCTGGATACTAGGGGTAATGATTTGAAACTTGAAGATATTCCGATAGTTAGAGAATTTCCGGATGTGTTTCCAGAAGAATTACCTAGTGTGTTAATTGATCGAGAAATTGAGTTTGGCATCGATGTTATGCCGGGAACTCAACCAATTTCACGAGCACCATATCGAATGGCACCAGTTGAGTTGAAAGAGTTGAAGATACAATTGTAAGAGTTGCTAGACAAAGGTTTTATCCGGCCGAGTGTATCCCCGTGGGGTGCACCGGTATTATTTGTGAAAAAGAAGGACGGTACAATGCGAATGTGCATTGACTACCGGGAGATCAACAAGGTAACCATCAAGAACAAGTACCCGTTGCCACGTATTGACGACCTATTCGATCAACTTCAAGGGGCTCAAGTATTTTCGAAGATAGATTTGAGATCGGGATATCACCAACTGAAAGTTAAAGCAGAAGATGTGGAGAAGACTGCCTTTAGGACTCGCTACGGGCACTATAAATTTCTAGTGATGCCGTTTGGGGTTACTAATGCGCCTGCCGCCTTCATGGATTTGATGAACCGTGTGTTCAAGTAATACTTGGATGAGTTCGTGATAGTATTCATTGATGACATTCTCATTTACTCGAAGAGTTCGAAGGAGCATGAACAACATTTGAGACTAGTTTTACAGCAACTTCGAGAGAAACAATTGTTTGGGAAGCTAAAGAAAAGCGAATTTTGGTTGATAAGTGTGACATTCTTAGGCTATGTGATCTCTAAGGAAGGCATTTCCGTAGACCCACAAAAGATTGAAGCCGTTATGAATTGGGCAAGACCGACTAATGTGTCTGAGATTCGAAGTTTCTTGGGGTTGGCCGGATACTACAGAAGGTTCGTCAAAGATTTCTCTAGAATTGCGACATCGATGACAAGGTTAATGAGAAAAGACGTGCCATTTGAATGGAACAAGGAATGTGAAGATGGTTTTGTAGCATTGAAGAAAAGGTTGGCTACGACACCAATACTTACAATTCCAACAGGTACTGGGAATTTCAGAATTTATAGCGATGCTTCGCACTATGCTTCGCGACAGTTGAGGTCTCATGAAAAGAACTATCCAATTCACGATTTGGAATTAGCAGTGGTAATCTTCGCCCTGAAAATTTGGAGACATTATCTATACGGGGAAACTTGTGAAATCTTCACCGATCACAAAAGTTTGAAATATCTGTTCACTCAGAGAGATCTTAACATGAGACAAAGAAGGTGGTTGGAACTTATGAAAGACTACGACTTGAAGATTCAATATTACCCGGGAAAAGCAAATGTAGTTGCCGATGCTTTGAGCCGGAAATCGTCAGAAAACTTAGCTTATGCCTTAACCGGACAAGAAAGGTTGGTGAAAGAATTTGAACAACTAAAACTTGAAGTGGTTCCCAGAATTGAAGGTGGGTTAATGGCTGCAATTATGGCACAGCCAAGTCTTGTTGGTGAGATAAAGTCTAATCAACTACTAGATCCAGATTTCCAGAGGATTATGGATGAATTACCTGAGGGTAAAAGGCCAGAATTTAGTTTCCACGATGGTGCCTTAAAGTATATCAATCGCTTATGTGTACCTAAAGTTGGAGATTTGAGAAATAAAGTTATGGAAGAAGCTCACAACACCAGATATTCGATACATCCGGGAGGTACCAAAATGTACCGAGATTTGCGAGAAATTTACTGGTGGAGTGGTATGAAGCGAGAAGTCGCAGAATTTGTGTCTAAATGCATGACTTGTCAAAAGGTGAAACTGGAACATCAACGACCCGGGGGAGAACTACACCCGTTAGAGATACAGGAGTGGAAATGGGAGCATATCACAATGGATTTCGTATCGGGATTTCCAAAATCGACAAAGTCGAATGATAGCATTTGGGTTATTGTTGACCGGTTGACTAAGTCAGCCCATTTCCTGCCTATCAAGACCAAAGATCCATCAAAACTTGCAGAGATTTATATCAGAGAGATTATACGGCTTCATGGAGCACCGGTTTCGATAGTATCGGACCGTGATACTCGATTTGTGTCAAGATTTTGGGAGAGCTTGCAAAGAGCTATGGAAACATCTTTACATTTCAGTACTGCGTTTCATCCCCAGACTGATGGTCAATCCGAGGGGGTGATTCAGATTTTGGAGGATATGTTGAGGGTATGTGTTATGGATTTTAAAGCTGATTGGGAATCTCATTTGCCGTTGATTGAATTTTCTTACAACAACAGCTTTCAAACTAGTATTGGAATGGCACCTTATGAGGCACTGTATGGTAGAAAGTGTAGATCGCCAGTTTGTTGGACAGAAGTTGGTGAAAAACAACTTTTGGGGCCAGAGATAGTTCAAATTACTACTGACAAGATTCGATTGATAAAGAAACGGTTACAAACCGCCCAAAGTCGCTATAAAGTTATGCAGATACGGGTAGAAGACCGTTAGAGTTTGAAGTGGGTGACTATGTGTTTTTGAAAGTATCGCCTTCAAAAGGCATAGCACAGTTTGGTAAGCGAGGTAAACTCAGTCCAAGGTATGTTGGGCCATATTTGATTCTTAACCGGGTAGGACCGTTGGCTTATCGGTTGGAATTGCCACAAGAATTGGCGAACGTTCATAATGTATTCCACGTGTCAATGCTTCGACGATATGTGCTGGATTCGAAACATGTTATCGTTCCGGAACCGTTAGAGATTCGGGAAGATTTGACCTATGTAGAGCATCCAGTACAAATTCTTGATAAGAAGAATCAAGTCTTGAGAACCAAGGTGATTCCACTTGTTATGGTTCAATGGCGAAGCCATTCAGTCGAGGAGGCTACTTGGGAGCGAGAGGATGAGATTCGAGCAAAGTACCCGCACTTATTCAGTCCTTGAGGTAAGAGTAAGTTTGGGGACCAAACTCCCTTTTAGGGAGGGAGAAATATAACACCCGTACCCGGAGAACGGGTTAATTACTATGTTAATATGCATTAATTAATATAATTAGTGTATAAAATGGATTAAGGGGAGGCTTGGACTCGCCCGTGGAAAAAGTGTTCAGAAGAGGGACACTAGTTGGAAAAGTCCCCAGTGAGGAGGGACAGGTTTGGAAGTGGGACCCAGTGAAGGGCCCGAATAAAAATATGTGCATGTTATGTGATTAAATGCATTTATATGATTACATGATTATTTGTTTAAATGCTTTCATATTATATGATGATATATGTTTAGCATTTGGTATTAGTTTGGACACCTAAATAAGGGTATAATTGAAAAAGATTTATAATTGGTAGGTACGATAGCAACTTCATAAAATATATGGGACCCACGTTGGGGCCCATACGAAACTTAGACAAACACTCATTAGATAATTGGGTAGTTAATGGAATGTTTGGGGGATTTCATAATAAGAACTTAAGAAATTCCGGGGGTATAAACAGAAAATGGCTAAACTTGAGATCAAGACACCTCATGCCTTGGCATGTATAGGTGTTAAGACTCTCATTATACAGCAAATCAAAAGAAAAGAAAGAGAGAGCTCCGAGAGAGAAGACGGAATCGTCACCGACAACGTTTTCCGCCGTTCCGTTGCCGTCGTTCGCCGAATTCACGATCCGAGACCACTTTTGGACTCGTGGAGGTAAGAGGATCACATGCACGTAATTTGTTTTCATTTTCGGCAACGTTTTTCCGGTAACCGTTCTTGATAGTCGATGTTTGTTGTACCAAAACCATGTAGGATTTACTTTGGGTAAGAATTGAGCAAGATTTGTGAAGGAATTCTTCATTTCTAGCTTGAATTTGGGTAGATCTTGTTAAGGTGAGTTTTCTAGCCTAAAGAATGGTTGTGTTTGACTATGTTCAATACATCAATGATGTTAGAGATGATAGTTTATGCTTGGAAACCAAGAGATTGTTCTTATGGTGTTGATTATTCATGTTTAGAAAACATGAGGCTATTAAATTGTAAATTTCATGTCAATTCTATGAAGATTGTATGTGCCTCCATGTTTATGTGCTTATATGTCTATGTGGTATTCAATGGGCACCGGGAAAATGATTCATGGTTGGGAGTAATAAGGGTGGTGAAGAGGAAGAATCCGAGAAATACGGAAGTCCAAGGAATAGAAGTGGCCACGGGACCAAGGGAGGTCCCGGGTCTGAATGAATCATTGAACCGGTGACTCAGCGATTACAAAAATATGATTTATGTGTTTATTGTTGCATTGCACATATTTAAACATTCAGCCATGTTTAGAATTCTCACTAAGCGTAATGCTTAAGAAAACCGTTTTCTGTTTCTGTTGTGGTAAATAACAACCACCGCAGGTACGGAGCATTATCCGGAGAGGAAATAGCGTACTCGGGAGTGGGAGAGAGATTTGGGTCTTGTAGATATGTTCATAACTTGTAATATAAAGTAACTTGTGGGTTAGTATCCTTGACTTGTGAATTAAAGTCTTGACTCGTGGTTGTATCCATGGAGTTAGTTTTGGAATTCTACGACTCATATGTTTAATGTAAATTGGATAAACTTATGTAATTTCTATGTGAAAGTTGTAGGTTGTATGTTTGGATTATTCCGGCAAGTCCGGATACACGGGTGGTAGATTTTGGTCAAGTTTCTTTTGTAAATGAATGTTTTGTGAGGTTTGATCCTCTTGTTAAAAGGTTTATGTATATGGTTGCTTGAGAATGGTTTTGGTATGGTTTTCTAATGTTTTATGTTGTTGGTTTTAGTTTAGGTGCTTTTCCAACAAGGTCTCATGAGACATTGACTTTTTGCTAAGAATTGAATTTCAAAACTTGTTTTGAACCAAATAGAAATTGTGTTCATGGTGGGTGTAATTCAATTATGAGTATGTGTATGTTACACCATGTTTAGGAATGTAATTGAAAAGTTTCTTGAGGTTTGAAAATGATTTTGGATGTGTCCATGAGGTTTGAGGATGTTCTGGGTGAGTTTGGGTTGTTTAAACAGGGGTTTTGCTGTCAAAAATGAGTTCTGCAGGAACCGGATCGATCCGGGCCTCGAGCGGATCGATCCGGAGCTTCTGGAGGAGCCAGAGATGACATTCTGTCAAAACCGGATCGATCCGCAGGTCCAGATTCAGCACTGTCAGCTTTTACGGAAACAGACATAACTCTCTCTAGAAAACTCGGATTCGCGCGCCGTTTTTTGCGTTGGAACCGGGACTCAAAGAGCTATCTTTTGGTATAAAATTTGCTATACCTTATTAATTACCATTTTACCCTTGGGGCCTATTTTGTAACAATAGAGTTGTTTAATGTGGTTAAATACATGCGTTTCTTAATAATTCGTATGTTTCTTTGCAAATTAATGCAATTGGGAGCTTGTAGCATTGTCACACGTGTCTTAATCCGCACGAGGCGGGTTGGGGTGTGACAAAGTTAGTAAATTGGTACCTATTCGCTCCAATGTTTGACAAATATAAACAACAATGCTTTCATTTCTAAATAGTCACCTATTTCTTTCAATTGCAATCTTGGCTTGGTTGTACTTAAAACTAACTACAATGTAATTCTTTTCCAAATAGTCGCCTATTTGCTTCTATTGCAGTCTCGACTTGGCTGTGCCTAAAACGAATGCATTCTGAATTACTGATACGTGTAAGTAAATCATGCAAAGTCTTCACTTCTCATCTTCAAGAATAGTTTTTGCTATGATTGTTTTCCAGAGGTGCATGGTGTTAATGTTAGGTGGTCTAAAGAGAGTAACTAAGCAAAATTGTTAAGAGGAAAAAAAAAATACAAGTATTTTGTAATATCCCGTATTTTTCTAGTACAAAATATTATATTTTAAAATATGATAAGGTATCAGTTTATTTTTGAGTAGTGTTTACGGGCCTTATATGTATTTAGTGATATAATTAACATGGAAATTAAATACCCGGGTCATGTATACCTATTGGGATAATGTTTTAAGCACTTGGGAATGTGTTCCGGGCCCATATGAAGTCTTTTTGTGAAGCCTACAACTAAAAAACGGGATTTAATATTTGTTTTGGTGTTTTAAGTTTTTTTTTTAAAACTAGTCTTAACCCTAGCCACCTCTCTTCTCCCTACTCACATTCCACACACACATAATCTACATCCAAAAAGAAGAAGAAGGTGGAGAAAGAGAAGAAGAAGAAGAAGAAGAAGAAGAATGAAGATTGGAGTTTTCAAACACATTCAAAATATACTATGTTTCAACTATTTTCTTTCTCTTATTTTGGTGAGTAAATCATACACATTGTTTTGTATAGTTTTTCATTATTTTATATATTGTTTTATTTCTATTTTATGAGTTTTGAAGTTCTTAGTTGATTAATTGAATTAGATTAAGAAAAACTCATTATCATAGTCCAGTTTGGTCTAAAATAACAAAAATTAGATTTCTCTTTACTCCGATCTTTTTAAGATCTGAAATTTTAAAGGTAGACTCCTAAAATACCCATAAAACTACCCTTAAAACAGTTTTTAATTTTCTTGCACAAGGGTAAATTGGTAATTTCACATTCTGTGATTTGAATATGGTAAAACCGACTCTTGATTGGGATTCTATGCGAAATTTCACACGCTCTTGAATCACTTAAAAAGGTTAAAGAATGAGGGAGTTATGACCTTTCGAAATTGGACATAGTAGGCTGTCCAAACAGTGCATTATGCCCAGATTTTTATTTCCAAAAATTTCATTTACACCCCTAAAACTTTGAACGAACGTATAGAGGTCTACCGACATCAGATTTGGTCGCGGTTTTGAGCATGGTGCTTGTAATTCTATTTATTATAGCCTCAAATACTTAATTTACATTTTGTTTGGGTTTTTTTTTATTTTATAAAATCACTTTATTCTAGTATAATTACATAGTTACCTCAAAACTTTTAAAAATGCTATTTTGGACGTTTGGAATTTCGCACAATTATTATAGATTATTTTATGTTATTCTGTAAAATGTCATACTTTTATGATCACGTGATTTATTTATTTTAATTATATCACCTTTAAAATGTTTGTTTATTCTTTCAAGAAATTAGTATTAAATGCTTGAGGATTTCATAAATGCAAGAAAATTCCTATAAATATATTACTGGTATGGACACACTGTTTTATAATTTATAAATTATAAAACCTTATATTAGTATTTTAATTTCTATTTAGGATTGAACTTAAAAGGAAGGTTTAATCATTTTACAGATTACGTACATTGCTAAACCTTTAGTGAAATACAATATTATTCCTACGAAATTTTGTACCTCTTAAAATTGTTTCATGTGTGATTTCTTATATTTGAGTATAGTTATGGAATTACAGTTATAATACTACTATTGTCAAAATAGTTATGTGATTTCTTCTAATTATTGGTATTTTTGAAAAATACATCACCAGTGCCTAAAGTCTTAGAATAATGTTTAGAATAGTTTTCCTAAGTTTGCAGACATTTCTACACCGTCTAAAAAATATCTTATTTCTAAACTCCCGTTATAATAGAAAACCTCTGTTTTCACATAGAAAATAGTGACAGTCTCCAGATTGAATCTCGTTAATGATTTTAAACCTAGAATGATGTGAAGATCATCATATTGATTTTCGGACACACTTTTGCTGAAGTTATGAAAATGCCCTTGTAGGAGCATAAATTATTGTTTTGTCCCTACATTTAGAACATGGATTTATTGCTATTCTATCATGATATGAATTGTAGAGACTGTGATATAACTTACATTTCGAGAAAAAACTATTATATTGTGAAGCTATCCACGTGAGTAAAGCTTTTTCCTTGATTAACGTGAATCATGGTGTTGCTATCTTAGGTTGAGAATGATAAATCTTATGATATTCTATACTGTTGTGAGAAAAATCTGCACCCTTGTAAATGTTAACGGTGGTGTCAATCCCATAGGTTGAGGATTATGAATCCTTTGGTATTTTATATGGAAATGTGAGTGAAGCTTTACCTTATTGATATAATTGTGGTATTGCTCTCGTATATTGAAGAATATGATTCTTTTCGGATGATTATAATTGATTTATTACTTACTCTCCTAAGGTGGAGAATTGTGAATTTGATATCGTAAGTGAAATTTACTTCATTGAATTAAAGAGATGGATACGTAATTGAAAATACTTGTGCAATATTGTGTTACTCTCTTATGGTGGAGACTTACAAATGTCTTAATATAATATATGTGAAATTTTCATGACTTGATTTACCCAAAGATGAGTTTGGAATTTGTTATGATGATTTAATATGAAATATTCATATTTGTGATATTGTTTACGATGATAATGAATCTAAAGGAAAAAATCCAAAGCCACCGCCACAACCCTTTTGTTTTTATTTGAATCCACTGCTTACAGAGAAACTAACCTTATGTCTTGTGGCAAGTGGTACTCATGTCCAATCAGAGGTGCATGCCTTGAGGAATGGGTTTGGGTTGATGCCCCTTTTGTTGTGTTCACCGAATAGTGGTGTTTTATCCTGTCTCAATATGTGACGTTGGATCTTATGCACATTTTAGCCGAATAGTGGCTTATTATTATTTTCTCATACGTTGTAGCTATTCGGGATTGGGGCACACTCGATACTCGATACGCCCGATTGGAGTAATTGTCAAACCCAGATAAGTGGCTAGGGTATGAGGGGGACCTATGGGTATGTAGGTTTTGGCACGATGTGAGGTGCAATTGTGGTAGTAAGTGTGGATTTGGTACAAACTAAAAATTGTATGTGCTTTTACGGTGTAATGTTCTAACATGTTTTCTGGAACAGGGTGGTAGGCCACACACATACTTTTGCAGGGTAGCCTACTACAAAGTTATATTTATATGCTTTGAGAATCATGAGTAAGAAACTAACTGCCTGAATCTCTTTTAGGAAGGGATGGCGGAACTTCTGTCTTGTCACGATATTGTACAATATTTTTGTTGTTCATGGATATGATAATGGGTTGCTTATGTGTTGATCGTGAATAAGAAACTAACTGCTAGAGTCTCTTGTTAGAAGAGGTGATGGGACTTATGTCTTATCACGATATTCATATTGTTGAATATGTTGTTTGATATGCGTGAATATGTTAGATTATGATGATTTAATGTACAGTACTATTCCAGACATTTTCTTTATTTGATATTATTATAATTGAGGTCATTTATTGTATTTAAATACTTATTTGTAGATATACGAATAATCTATCCCACACAGGCAGTAGAGTTTTATATTCTTTAAAATAGTAAATGAACTGGTATAATTGAGACATTTGGCATCTTAAAGAGAAATTTTGGTTATTTGAACATTGTTCGTGTTTTATATTTTTCTTGAAAATGCTATTTAGAATTTTAAGATTGGAATTTATATCCAGGTGGCCGAGTGGACAGATTGTGTAACTTTTCCTTTCCGCATGTTTGGTCTTAGGAATGAGAAGACCTTATTGGTCAACAATATTAGGAAGAGCTTTCATGGTTTGGGTTGTTTGAGATAGAGTCGTAAGGAAGGACTTTTAGTCCGTTCAGGTTTAGCATTTAAAATGTTATTTTGTATTAATTTCTTTGATTGCAGGAGGGTGGGTCCGCTAACACTTTGTGCAGATTAGACCTCCCCTATGTAAGGTAAGTAGATTTGATATTTAGTATGAACACGAGAAACTAAACTGTCATCCCTTGGTTCAAATCTTGTGGGTGAAACTAAAGTCTTGTGTCTCATCACGTTATTATTGTAGAAGTTCAGAACCTCTTTCTGTTCGGAGCATATTAAAAATAGTTAATGACCTTAGAAAATTATAAAGAGTTTTATGGACATGTAAAACTTAATTTTGGACAATTGGCGTATTTTGAGTTTTTACTAAAAACGTAGTTAAGGGCTTGGTTTTGGACTTTTTTACTGGATTGTATAGGTCGTATGATGGAACTTACATCTTGTCATGACATATTATTTTGATTTCTTTTGTTTGTTCATGAATTATTTCGGGTCTCATGTTTTACTCACACCAGTTTATACTGACCCGGATGTCTCCATGCATCTCGGGTGCGATCAATTTATGAACGTAGCCGGAGAATGTTTTCAGGTTAAGATCGTTGTATCCAGTAGTGGCTTGGATCATGTTGGGATTAGCAAGCTTGGAGTTCTAGACATTGGAGTTTAGTGAGATTTTGTACCTTCGGGATGTTTGGCATATGTGCCAATTGTTTTAGCAATTGATATTTGAGAGTTCGAATCATATGTATTTCATTTTAATTTATCCTGATTTCAGAGTTATATCTATTTTGGTTTTAGATTGACAATTACCGTTTAAGCTTGTAGTTTATTTTATTGTCATGTAGTGTTCCGATTTTGTGTTGTTAGAAAATCGAGACACTACATATTTGCACTTGGCGTGTGTGAAGGACAATGCGAAGGTGAAGCAAAGAGAGTAAGGTTGAACAAATGAGGAAAAAATTGAGTCATCAAGAGGCTGTTGTTGTAGTTAGATCAAAGGTTGATAACCTATTGGCATGACATGTAATTTTTTTTCTTCTTTTTTTGGCATGTAAATTGGTTTACTGTCACTGATGTGATCTGCTTTTCTACTTTCATTTTAAGCACACTTCAAGGGTTTTATATTATTGACCTTTGTTAATGAGCTAAGTTGAACAACACTTTTTTATATTTTACTATTGAAATCATTGTGTAGTTTTTGATCTCTGGATCGTTAATTCCAGTACATGAGTTTGGACACAATACTAAACTTTTATATTATATGATTTCTTCTAAGAAAATTTATTTAGGAAGCTAATAAAGTTATCAAGTGCAGAAGGCACATGGATACTTATTGGCCGAAGACACATACAGTTGGAAATGTTCCGTAGTGCCTTTAGGCACGGGCAATGACTAGTAACATATATGATACTAGTTGGAGCCCTGCGCGTTGCGCAGGAATTGTAATTGTGTTGTTTCGTGTGGTTAAGTGGTTGTTAAATGTGTATAATAAGATGTTAAAACAGTTAAATAGGAAATTGTAAATGTAACTATTTAATCTAAAACTCTTCTTACGGAAGAAGTTGATAATTCTGACTATGTTATAAATGAGTAGTAAAGGTACCTAATAAAGCGGCACTAAAAATATATGACACAAGTAGGGTATTTCCTCTAAAAAAGGGCATGAATGTGTTTGTAGGCCTTAATTGATATTCAAATATAATCTATAAATCCTGAATTTGAGGGAAGAAGTTGACCAAAATATAAATATTAGTGATCAATTCATAATAGCTACTAAAATAACCACTTTATTTGACATTTTAGATATACCAGAACTTAATTTTTAGAGAAGAAGTTGACCAAAATGTGAAATTAGTGACCAATTCCTAAATAGGCACTAAAATAGCCAATTTTTAAAACTTTTTTAAAGTGAATAATAAATATCCCAAAACTTGCTGACCTAAATGCAATTACACAAAACTGACCCCAATACCTGCCAAGTGTCAACCCATATCCGTACCCTTCCTAATATCCCTCCCTAATTATTCAAAAAAAAAAAAAAAAGTTCATGGGTTAACCGTCTCTCTCTAGATGAAACAGTTTCATCAATTTCCCAAAGTCTCTCCACCTTCCCAATATTTGTAACCGTCCCCACAATCAGTTTTCTCTCAATTTCTCCCAAAAGCCATATCCCACAAGCAATGCTCTCTCTCTCTCCCTCCCACATAAATACACAACCATTGCTCGAGATTGAACTATTCTGACTAATAGACCAACATGTTGAACAGTCAAATTAGTTGTTTGGGATCAGTGATTTGTTCATCCTGTATAATTGTCTTTGGGTCTGGCTAATGATCTTGATCTCTTCTAGGTACTGTTACTTTAATTAGTTAAACTTTAAGGTATCTCTTTAAGTTCTTTTGGTAATGCTATGTTAGTTTTATTTTCTTCGGGTTATGCAGACTGTTAAAAGAGATGGTTCATCTTGCACTGCATGTGAAAATGTAATTCAAGTTGCTTGAAATAGTTTTGTCTCCCAACTTCCGCAGTACTGGCACATGTAGATTTGAGTATTTGTACTGTTTAACTTCACAACTAATTAGGTTTGCTAATCCTAATTTGAAGTTTCTTTTTTCATGAGACCTTTAATCTATGTTTCAATCTTTACATTAGATAACAGATTAGTGATTATTTCATGTATGTCACTCATACTTGAATACGATAATCACTCTAATACTCGAGATGTGAAAATATTCTAAAGTAAAGTTAATGAAAATGCAATATCACATCCTCAAAACTTCCCTTACGACAGAAATCTCTATACTTTGTTAACCACATTCTTGAGGAAAATCCTTAATGCACCTTCACGCTATGTTATTTGCAGTTTTTTTGGCTTAATATTAATCTTCAATGGTCAAAAACTTTTCTCTTTATTTCTTTTAAACAATGTATGTTAAAAAAAATATGCATGACAATGAGTGCGAATTCTTTTCCTGTATCTTTTTGTAAGAATATACTATTTATTGTTTCTAAAGGTACTCTCTTTTATGTAGTGATTTTAGTGTGCTACATATTCATGTCTTTACTGGCTTTAGTGAACAAGTTTAAGTGCTTTTTACTTCGATATCACCATTATTCTCCACCTAATTATAAAAATATTATTTATTTGACAAGTATAGAAATACAACACGTTGTACACGCAAAGCGTGTGCCTCAGCCGCTAGTGTAGTGTATTCCCAAACTTAAACCATGCTACCACAATAATAGTACCTAATAGTGCTTTAGTTGAAATAATTTCAAATTTAGTGGCTCTTTGCAACTCCTATGTTTTTTTTAATGGCATAAATAGTGTAATTCAACGAAAATCTGAAAGTAATTTTAGTTGAAAAAATTTATAATTTGAGGATTTTTATGAGGAAACATAAAAATAAAAAATCAATGACAAAAACAGTGAAATATCTAAAACTGTTTTTAATTGAAATATTTCATGTTTTCATGATTTCTTACAACAATTTTTATTTACATTTTTTTTAATGACAGAAACAGAGGATTCTTGGATTGCTCAATCACGTAAGATAATTCAGGTAATCAATTTGTCAATTTTTCTCCATAAAACTTTTTTTAATAAATTAAAAACGCCTAACAAATGCGTCAGTACACACAACGCGTGTGCCTCACCGCTAGTTTACATAAAAACCACTATGTTTTACTCCCAAAAAATAAAAACAAATAGGGACTAAACTGTAAACACAATATACAAACATTTCAAAATCTACCCCCATTACCCAGCCAGCCCCACGTCCCTCTCTCTCTCTCTCTCTCTCTCTCTCTCTCTCTAAAACTGAACTACCCACATTATTATATCACTCACTGGAACATTACATAAACTGCAATACTATAACCACCATTAACTAAGAAACAATGCAGAAACTTTAACTCAACAAAGGAGAACAAATTCAGTGCATCTCCTACAATCTGCAAATCAATATGGATCCATTGATTCAGTGCATCTCCTACAATCTGCGAATGAGGTACACTATATAAGTCAATTTTCTGCTTTCTATGTTGTTCCATGGTGATACATTGATTATAATGCCATAATTTCTATGTTGTTATTTATTCTATTCCTAACAACTTATGTTCAATTTATGGTCTCTATCCATTGGTCTCTATTTTCTTCTTTCTTTTTTTTTTTCTTTTTTCTGTTTTTTCCCAACCCTTCTCTTTAGAACCTTGAAGTGTTAATTTCAACAATAAAACAGAAATGGAATGTATTTGTATTTGTTAAACCAAAACAGAACATCAATGTATATATTTGTCATGTATCCGTAAGCGTAATAAATTTGTAAACACAGTAAAAAAAAAATTTCTATATGGGTATATTTATTCGGACTGTAAATTCAGGGCAAAACTACTACAACTAAATTAACAAAATTGTATGGGTGTAATATGGGAACACATTACTTAACAAACTTGTTTGAAATGGAAAAAAAAAAAAAAAAAAAAAAAAAAAGTAAAAGACCAAAGCATTTGGAATCAAATCTGCAAAAAAAAAAAAAAATAATAATAATAAAATTTGGCAATGCAAAAGGACAAATGAAAATTTAAGTATACTGTTAACATTTTTGCTGGAAAAGTATACTGTTAACATGAATTTGCTAAACAGTTGTAAAAAAAAAAAAATTAAAAAAGCAAAAGACCCAAATGTAACTGACATGCAATTGGTAACCGTCGATCTCACCATTTAAACCTTCCCGAAATTAATCAAAAACTAACCAAATCGTCGATCTCACCATCTCTTTCTTCTTGCGCGTTGTTGTCATAGCATAATGAAGATGGGAAGTCTGTGCAAGGTGTGGTACTTAATCCTACTCTATTGGTTGGTTGGTTACAAATTTTCACTTACTTATTTATTCATTAATTTATTGCTTTGTTGTTTTTGTTATTTTTTTTTTAAAAAATTTTTTTTAAATGCAGTGCAACATGCATGTCATCTACTCTACAGACTACAGGTTTTCTTAGCAAAAAAAAAACTTCAAGTTTCATTAATTAGTTTTCCAAATGCTCAACTCTTAAAGTATTTGTAAATTGAATTTGAGAATCACATTTGGAAAGCACATCCACTATGCAAATAGTATCTACAGTAGTTTTTTTTTTCTCTGAGTGTGACTCTCATCTAAATTACAACTTTGCATCATTTGTGCACATTTCGTTACTGCAAGAAAATTGCTTGGTGGACCTGCATGTCAGTACGTAGTCCAATTCAGTACAAATTTCGTTAAAAAAACAACACTATTAAGTTCATTTGAGATAATAAAAAAATTCCTACTTAATGGAACATCAAAATTCATATCATTCATTCATTACAAATTTGACTAATGTAGCTATACATTTTGATATAATCACATTCTGCATTATCAATTTTACTCAGTGTTGTTATTGCTATTATAATTAAGTTCACATCAGTGATTTTCTTCTTTCTTTTCTTCTTCTTCTTTTTAAATGCTTTCCATCATAAGCTCGAATTTAAAGTTGAATAATAACGCTATGGTATTCAAATTCCCAAATTCAAACCCAAAAGTTTGTTCCCAAATTTATACTATATTTAGTTACATGATGTTTTCTATGGTTCCTACATTAGAATCCTAAATGCATTGTACGTTTTGATGGGTTATTCATGTATTCCTTTCGGTGGTTTTCTTTCAATATTTCGGTGGTTTTCCTTTTATAAGAAAATGCACATTTTGTGTTTTTTTTCGTTAAATCAACTATATTTTTCCTACACCTCCATATCTACAAATAAATGAAGTTTTATAAGAAAATACAAGTAAAAGATACTAATTTGTCATACAAATTATCAAAACAAAACAAATTAAACTTCCAAAAACTATCTTCAAAACTGCCAAAAAAAAAAAAAAACTAATTGTTCCCTCCACTCACATGTTATTATATTAAGGGAGAGAATTAAGGAGAGAGGACTGATGGAGGAATTTTAACAGATAGAAAGATTTTTCGAAGAAACAAACACACAAGTACTCGATCTGGATGTGATGATGGTGATGATGAGCAACAACGATGAAAACAACACAGACGCTACTACTAGGGAAGAATTTGATCAATTCTCTCCCATTTCCACCGCCCAAGAAATCTTCTCTAACTTTGGGGTAGTGAAGAAGTATCACAGAAATCCCAGAAAGAAGAGAACCAAATTGATGATGAGATCAATAGACAATCCAGTTGCAACAAGCAGCTGTAGTTCCAGTGGGATTACAAAGCCCAAGTATGGAAAGAAACCAGACCCTGGTGCACCCAAGATTACTCGCCCCTGTACCGAGTGTGGGAAGAAGTTTTGGTCTTGGAAGGCCCTTTTTGGCCACATGCGTTGCCACCCAGAACGACAGTGGCGTGGGATCAACCCCCCGCCCAATTTCAGACGCTCCCTCGCCTTATCGGAAAATGACCATTTTGTTGAAGCAGCAGTAGCAGGAGTAGAAATTTCAGAGGATGATCACATGGTTGCGTCGTGTTTGTTAATGTTGGCAAATGGGGCTAGTCCTTCTGAGACACTAACTAGTCCCACCACCACCACCACCACAACTCAAGGCTTGTTAGAATCTCCCTCCATCAACGGAGGAGATACCGATGGGGCTGGCCATTCGGGGGTGAATTGTAGATTCGAGTGTTCGAGTTGCAAGAAAGTGTTTGGGTCTCATCAGGCACTAGGTGGTCACAGGGCTAGTCACAAAAATGTGAAGGGTTGTTTTGCTATCACTAGGAGTGATGGTGGTGGTGAGGAGTTGGATCAGAGTAGTACAGGGCATTTTGGTGAAAGAATTGGAGAAGGGGAAGTGAATGATCAGAGTAGTAGTGGGGAGGAGACTCAGAGGATGTTGATGGTTTTGGGGCACAAGTGCAGCATATGTTTACGGGTTTTCTCTAGTGGCCAAGCCCTTGGCGGACACAAGAGGTGCCATTGGGAGAGAGTGGATGAACCATCTTCGATCACTCTTCCTTTTGGAGGGATAAGAGATGGTTGTGGTTTGGACTTGAACTTGCCAGCTGCAGCCCCTACTGAAGATGACTCCTCTTCTAACTCTTCAGGACTGGTTTTGGATTTAAGGTTGGGACTCTGAGGATAAATCTTCTCTCTGAAGTCGATCTCTTATTGACATTTTTTTTTATAATTAATTTCTAAATTGATATATGTTGTTGTAACCTAGTGTTAGTATTTTTTTTATTTTTATTTTTATACAATGGCTATTTGACTTAGAAAGGGTTCTTGTTTGCTCCAAAATTAGGAGAAACAAGATTAATGCATCTCATGCATGAATACTTTACTAAATTCAAATAAATAGGAAAGTTTATTATTACCTGAAATTGGTGAATCTGTCATTTGATGTTTGTTTGTTTGTTTGTTTGTTTTTTTTTTTTGTTTTTTTTTTGTTATTCAATCTATTTTTGCTTCATGTATTGAGCACAAGAACATTGGGGTGTTATACCAGCTTGTCTAATTAAGAACATGCCTAATTGTCAATTGCGCAAAAGAGAGCCAAATGAATGAAAAATATATACTGCAATGCATGCTCATCGCCTCATCTCAGCAGAAAAATATTTCTGACTACTGTTTATTATTGTTATTATTGTAAGCTAGCTACTACTCCGTACTAATCTGTACTGTTTTCTTCTTTTCTTTAGGAACACCCAATCAATTTCTTTGCTTTTATTAAATTATTTATAAAAGCAGCTTTTACAACTTTTATGGGTGCATTACCTGCATATTACTGAATGATGCATCACAGTTTCTTTGATTAGATCCATCTCCTAATATGAACTGATCGAACTTGTCACAATGCCACTTGTAGATATTGGTGAGAAGCCACTGGGTCTCCCTTTTTTTTTTTTTTTTTTTAATTTATAAATTGTCTTCTAGTAAGGTAACCTGAATCCCAGACTTGCTGTGTATAAATTTGGATATACAACAATCGCATGTTGATCATAGAATACGATCAATTAATGCAGTAAAATTGAGTTTTAATAGTTTGAGCAATTAAAGGTTCTAGTCATATATATATATATATATATATATACTAGCGGTGAGGCACACGCGTTGTGTGTACTGACGCATTTGTTAGGCGTTTTTAATTTATTAAAAAAAGTTTTATGGAGAAAAATTGACAAATTGATTACCTGAATTATCTTACGTGATTGAGCAATCCAAGAATCCTCTGATTCTGTCATTAAAAAAAAATAAAAATAAAAATTGTTGTAAGAAATCATGAAAACATGGCAGGACTTATGATCGATAGAGATAATGTTTTCAGCTAATTATATCCACGTCAGATTACTCCCATTATAGTTCACCTACCTACCTATTAAAAAACCAATAATGCTAAGCACACACTCCAAACCACACCTCAAACCACACCCTTGCTTTAAATACATGTACCCTGTGTTGTGTAAGTGGTGCACAGAAAAGTGTGAAAAATTCAAACAGCACAGAGTACAGGCATTTAAAGCATATAGTGTGGTTTGGGGTGTGATTTGGGATGTGTGCCTAGCACTTCTCTTAAAAAAAACTTCATTTATCATATCCACGTCAGATTACTCCCATTATAATCCTCTGATTCTGTTTTTAAAGGGATCGGAGTTTCCCATGAGCCATGCATTATTTGTATGGTCGGTCTAGCTTCACCTACACGGCCTACCTATCCATTTGTCAATAACTTTGGCATTTGATATATATGGAACTAGTTTCAGTAAATATAAACCACCATCACATGCATAAATGCAAGGTAATCTTCGCCGTCCTCTTGCATATAAAGGTTCTGTTTGGAATGGCAACTTCGCACGCACCAATTTTAGTTACAGCTAGCTATCCTCTTCATTATCAACTTCTTCTAATAAAACTCTTTAGTTTTTCAGATAAGCAAATCGTAAAACATTCTCACATAAAATAAAAAAAAAATTTCCCTTGTGTTTACTGGAATTTGGCTAAAGTGCTAAAAGCATTTTCCATAAAGGACTCACGGTCATAAGTTACAACTTACAAGTACAGAGAGAAACTATTTTAGATATATAGTAAGGAGAGATTTTTGGCAACACTTAAGGTCCGGAGGCAAGGAGTTGAGAGAGAGAGAGTGAATGTCGCAGTTAAAATGGGGAGTAACAGGGCCCACTTTAGACTTGCATGTTTTGAACATATGTGATTTGGGCAATGAAAAACATTTTCTTCAAGGGATTCAAGCTTATTGTGCTGTGTCCCTAGTCCCGATTCCAGTGTGATTTTTGAGCAAGTCGCTTAGGAAAATGACTTACAATTAAGCTTTTACGGAGTTAAGTTATTTTCATTGAAGGAGTGTAAATTATTTTCTGGGTAAAATGTTTTACGTACCTAATTCATAGTGCAAATGAAAACAATTTTCGTCATAACAAATGGTGTGGAAGTTGAAATTGTTCTCTCTTATTCTCTTGGCAATATAATCGAACAAGTTCTCCAATTGATGTTGACATGTCAGGTGATGATCCAAAGATTCAAGATCCTGATTACATATATGATCGACAAAACATTTGGAACACTGCTCTTTCTCTCTGTGAATATATCAAATAATCAAGAGAACATCATTTACTGCATGACAGCGTCAAAATCAATCTATCAAGAACTCTAAATTCGAAAATGAAAATGAATAATATTACACAGGTTATTTGAAGGCTACAACAGACTTGTCCAAGTATGGATATAGTGCTGGATGGGTAGAATTTGGATGAGCAGATGGATTGATCTTAACTTGGGGAGGAACTTTTGATGGACAAGGTGTAAAGGCTTGGCCCTTCAATAAGTGCCACAATACCAACTCTAGTTGCAAACTTCTACCCACTGTACGTGCCACACCGCAATGACTTTGTCATCTGTCCAACTTGGTTGAGTATTTGACTATAATCCGATGAAACGAAAAAAGATAAAACACTAATCAGAGGACATTTTCATCTTCTTCTTCTTCTTCTTCTTCTTTTTCTTCTTCTTCTTCTCCTCCTTCTTTCAGAATTTGAAGTTTGTTGCAATGAACAAAACTGTTGTTCGAGGCATAACATCACTGAACAGCAAGTTCTTTCACGTAGCTCTGGTTGAATGCAGAGACTTCGAAGGGAGTGAAATCAACATATATGCACCAGCAAACAGCCCTAATACAGATGGAATCCATATCGAGAGAAGCTCTGCTGTTTATTTTCCCGATCTCTTATTGGCACCGGCGATGACTGCATTTCTGTGGGACAAGAAATTCTCAGGTCACGATTACAAGCATCACTTGTGGACCTGGCCACGGGATCAGGTACTATTGAAGTAGTTCCCACCCAAGGCTGTTGTTATCTTTGATCTGTTTCCTCAAATAATCCTTTGTAAAAAGGCTTTGTGAATACTGATATATATATATATATATTTGGTTGATAGTGTTGGGAGTCTTGGAAATTATCCAGATGAAGGAGATGTAAGTGGACTTTTGGTGAGAGATTGTACAATGACTGGGACTGTGAATGGGATTAGGATCAAGACATGGCCCAACTCTCCTGGTCGGAGTGAAACCACGAACATGACCTTCAAGAACATTGTCATGAACAATGTGACCAATCCAATCACAATTGATCAGGCTTATTGTCCATTTGATTCCTGTGCTTCCTTGGTAAGTAGTCAAAAGACTCTATAGTGTCCTAGCAGAAGCTTGAGCGGCAAAAATTGCTTTCCTTAGGATTCCCAAGATTTTTAATGAAAATGAAAGTCTTTCAGGGTTGAAACAAATTACCTACATATACAGATAGATACTCAAGGAAAATCATCGTTGAAAACTGAGTTGCAGGCTCCATCACAAGTGAAGTTAAGTGACATTTACTTCAAGAACATAAGGGGAACCTCATCTTCTGCAGTAGCAGTGACCCTATTGTGTACCAAAGGTATCCCATGCCATGATGCCAGAATATATACCTTGAAGATGTTCACTTGGACCTCTCATCAGGGAAGAACCATGCCACTTCCTCCTGTCAAAATGTTAGGGCCAAATACATTGGCACCAAAATTCCACCTCCTTGTGATTAACTTTCATTTCTTTACATGGAGGGAATGGATTTGATGTAGGTGATGAAGATAATGGATTCATTTTTCTTTTTTTCTTTTTCTTTTTTCTTTCTTTTTTTTCCAACTGAGTTTGCAAATGTTTATTTGGTTAATTTCCATGCAGTTTCTTACCTTCTTTTCCCTATGGAAGTCGAAAACCTCAGGATTTTAATTGTCGCTTTTCTCGGAATAGTACCAGGATTTGAATCATTTTCCTGTTGCCTTTAATTTTCCACCCTAAGACTGGTAAACTTCTGCCAGCAAGAACATTTATAGATGTGCATGTATATTCTTTTTCAAGATTCTATATTTCTATATTTTCTTTCTTTCTTTCCTGCTTCTTGTTGGTAACTATAGAAAATATATGTCAGCATTATCAGGCAGACCACGTGATGCCTTACAACGACAATTCTCACACTAAGTAGAAATTAGAAGTACTGTCCTACTCTCAAGATTGGGATGGTAATAACTTGCTGTAAATTTCTCCATTTTCCCTTCCTTTGGAGGATCTTGTTGCACGAGTCCATTCGTATTCTATGATTCCTCAGTTTTCATTTCCCTTTTTAATATTTGGAGGTGACACATGTTGTGTGCCTAACGTCTTACGTTGCTTAAGTATGGGCTGGGTGGTGTGTATACGAGATTGTGGACACCCTCTCCTTGCAAGCTGGTTTTCAAGGGTGAGTTCTACCTACTGTTTCATATCAAAGCACCCAGAGGTTACTCCGTTCCTTTGTGAAAGGCTTTATGATTGTGTTGTCAAGTATAATGAAGTTCAGTTGATAATTCTTCTTGTAAGTGTGCCAAGACCAAATTACTTGCATTTGAGCATTGCACAATCATAAAATGAGGTCTTAAGTTATTGTGGAGTTATTATTGTATCCTTCAAAATCTGCTGAATTCTTTTTTCTTTTTAACTTAAATCACATGAATAACACACATGTTAATAATAGTCTGTAATACTTGACTTATGTGGTTGAAACTGCATGTAATTGGCAGAAACTTCATTGCCATTTTTTCAACACAATTCCGTGTTGAATGTGACCCATAGTAACAAGTCGCTTGAGTCCCTCCGCCCATATTGCAAACTTTCTCAAGCGAAATAGTTCAGTTAGCTAACTGGATCCGCTAATTGCTCCATTGTAAGCTAAAGTTCTTGCTTGAATAACTGTTGTTGCACAAACTGTAAAATAGAACAATGTTACCAATAACAGTAGCCTTTGACGTTTTTCTTGGGATGAGTCGCGAACTTAGTCGCTATCTTTAAGACGCTTCACGGTTCTGCCCAAGTTGTGCAAGCAGTTCGGATGAAGGCCACGACGTCCCCAGGATAAAGCAGCCTAGAAATCGCCTTTGTCTCGAAAATCCATGCACGGAGGAAGATCGGAAAACCCAGAACGTGGAGAGAAATCTGGGAACGTTAGAGAAAAAATCTAGAGTAAAAAACGTGGAGGAGTTTTTGGGAGACTTGGTCTCCAACTGAAAATAAAACTCTTTCTGATTATAAAAAATTATTTTCCAAATAAATTTTGTAGAAAAAGATATATATAGAAGTAGGCCCACACCCAAGCCCCGCCCGGAACGGAGCGGGGCGGCGCGTGCGCGCGTGTGTGTTTTGTGGTAAACCCAATTGGGCCTAGGTCCTCCCCCTTCATAAAACTTGGTACCCCCAAGGGGCCCAACCCTTATTCCAACCTCCACTTATATATGTCCTTCCCACTTCCTCTAATATTCCTATGTGGGCCAAGTAAAATAACATTTGGGTTGGTTTGTGACAAAACTCAAAACCAATTTTCAAAAGTTTTCCCTCAAACTTTCCCTCCAATTTTAAAATACACTTTTAACAATCCCCCACTTGCATTTTAAAAATTGATTTAAGATCATTGAGCAATGTATCATAAGATTGTGCATAAGTAAAGGTGTTTTTCAACTTGAACCTTTACGTAGTGATAGTGCTTCCGATTACTAGAGTAACCGAAGTTTTGAACTCTATCTCAGACAACGTCACACACACAGTCCTACTAGGGTGAAGTTCAAAAACCAGCACTTTACGGCTGTGTGCTTATATCCCAGTATAGCGAATGATCTAGAGAATTTGCCCAAAATTTCATAGGAAGCGACCTCACTTCCACATTCGCCTAGGTGAGTCTAACAAGGATACTCCTATAGCTAGGTATCCCACTCCAAATGGAGTTTAGATCTCATTAAGAGTTATAAACAACTCAACCTTCTGTCCTTCAGAATGTCATGTTTCGTAGGGATGGACTTGGAGTATTACCCCCATATATAGATATTAGCATGATTCCACTCATATCACTTCATGACTTGTTATTACCCTTTGAACCTATTTCTTGGGATCTCCAGTCTATAGGTTGGGTTACTATCACAAGTGACTCAACTATCTAAGGGCTTTAGTCCCATCCCTTTCGAGGTTTAGTCCTTTCGTCAAAGGATCAGCCAAGTTCTCCTCAGACTGT
Organism: Hydrangea macrophylla; assembly: GCA_033977485.1. Taxonomy (NCBI): domain Eukaryota; kingdom Viridiplantae; phylum Streptophyta; class Magnoliopsida; order Cornales; family Hydrangeaceae; genus Hydrangea; species Hydrangea macrophylla. Next base: position 98,169,923 of record CM066996.1, on the reverse strand, counting down.
ACATAATCCACTCTTACAGCTCCAGAAGAGAGAAACTCTCTAATAGTGCTGTGCTTGCGACGTATTTGTCGCTTCTTGCCGTTATAATAACGGTTCTCAACTTTTGCAATAGTCGCGGTACTATCACAGTGGATTAGGACAGCTGGTATCGGTCTCTCCCATAAAGCGGTATCTGAAAACAGATTTCTCAACCAACCTGCCTCCTTACTAGCTGTAGCTAGTGCTATCATCTCTGACTCCATAGTGGACTGAGCCAAAATAGTATGTTTCTTAGACTTCCATGAAACTGCACCTCCAGCAATACAAAAAATGTATCCACTAGTGGCCTTGGAGTCAATCTGATAGGGTATTCCAATCAGCATCGCTATATCCTTCAAGGACAGCGGGAAACTTCTGATAGTGTAATTTTAGGTTCATCGTCCTTTTTAGGTAACGCATGACCCTTTCAATAGCATGTCAATGCTCCATACTAGGTCTACTAATAAACCTACATAGTACTCCAACAGCATAAGCTATATCTGGCCTAGTGTAATCAGTAGCATAACGGAGGCTACCAATGATGCTCGCATACTCAGTTTGTCTAACACTGTCACCAGTGTTCTTGAACAATTTTACACTAGGGTCATATGGAGTACATGCTGGTTTACAGTTAAAGTAATTATATTTCTTTAGAATCTTCTCAATGTAGTGAGATTGATCTAAAGAAAGTCCCTTTTCGGACCTAGTAATATTAATTCCAAGAATTACACTTGCTTCTCCTAAATCTTTCATATTAAAATTGGCACATAAGAAAGATTTAACTTCATTAATGACATGAATATTTGATCCAAAAATAAGTAAGTCATTCACATATAAACAAATAATAGTGCATGTGTTGTTTTCAAATTTGTAATAAATACATTTGTCACTTTCATTTATTTTAAAACCATTTGAGATGACTAAACTATCAAATTTATTATGCCATTGTTTAGAAGCTTGTTTCAAACCATAAAGAGATTTATCTAATTTGCAAACTTTATTTTCTTGACCAAAAATAATAAAACCTTCAGGTTGGTCCATATAAATCTCTTCTTCTAATTCACCATTTAAAAAGGTTGTTTTAACATCCATTTGGTGTACTAATAAATCATGAATAGCAGCTAAAGCAACACGAATAGAAGTAATTCTTGTGACAGGTGAATAAGTATCAAAGAAATCAATATTTTCTCTTTGTCTATAACCCTTAGCTACAAGACGTGTCTTATATTTGTCTATCGTGCCATCGGGTTTCAATTTCTTTTTAAGAATCCACTTGCAACCTATTGTCTTACAACCAGGTGGAAAATCTACTACGTGCCAAGTCTTATTTGATTCCAATGATTCCATTTCATCATTTATAGCTTCTTGCCATAAATCAGCATCTATAGAAGTCAAGGCTTCTTGGAGGGTGTTAGGATCCTCCTCTAAGTTGTAAGCATAAAAGTCGGTCCCAAAATCTTTCGCGATTCGGGCTCTCTTACTTTTCTAGGTTCAAGTTCATATTCATTTGATTCTACTAATCTAGATATATCATATGATGTTGAACCCCCACTATTTTTAAATTTAAAAGGAAATTTATTTTTGAAAAAATCAACATCACTAATTAAATTCAATTTATAGCATGATTCTTTAAGTCATAAAATCTATATATAAGCCTTACTATTAATAGCGTAGCCAATAAAAACACATTCATGAGCTCTACTAGCTAATTTGGATCTTTTAGGGTATGGAATTCTAACATGTGCCAAACAACCCCATGTTCTAAAATAATCCACATTTAGTTTTCTTCTTTTCCAAATTTCATAAGGGAAAATATTAGTTTTAGAGTTAGGAACTCTATTTAATACATGACAAACAGTGAATAATATTTCCCCTCACCAATGAGAAGCTGCCCCTGAATTTAATAAAATAGCAACTATTAATTCAGTAAAAGTCCTATTTTTTCTTTCAGTTTTTCCATTCATTTCAAGGGAATAAGGGGCAGTTTTCTCATGAATGATTCCATGAATTTTATATAAAGCAATAAATTCATCAGAATCATATTCATGACCTCTATCACTACGAAATCTTTTAATTTTCCTATTAAATTGATTTCCAATCTCATTTAGGAAAATTTTGAACATGTCAATAGTTTCACTTTTATTTTTCATAAGATAAACAAATGAATAATTTGAACTATCATCAATAAAAGTAATAAAATACATTTTTCCATTTCTAGTTAAAATTCCTTCATATTCACAAATGTCTGAATGAATTAATTCAAGAAGTTCAGATTCCCTAGTGACAGATTAATGTGATGATTTAGTGATTTTAGCTTGGCTACAAAATTCACATTTGTCAAATTCATTTAAAGACAATTGTGGAATATATCCTAGACTACTCATATTTTTCACAAGCCTTTTATTCACATGACATAATCTAGCATGCCAAATATTAAAAGAACACAACATATAAGCAGAAGAAGAAATTTTATTAAAATCAACATTTAACTTAAACATGCCCTCAGTTGCATAACCCTTTACAACAAACACTCCACTCTTAGTCAAAGTAAAAAGATCAGCTCCAATAGTTTGGGTAACTCCAGCCTTGTTGAGAAGATAGCCTGAAACAAGATTTTTCCTCATTTCTGGAGTGTGCAAGACATCCTTTTAGATGACAGTCTTTTCAGAAGTAAACTTCAATTCAACCTCTCCAATACCAGCAACAGTAGTGGTGTGGGAATCACCCAACAACACTTTCTTGTCCTTAGCTTCAAAATAAGATTTGAACATGTCACGGTCATGGCAAACATGGCGAGAGGCGCCACTATCTACCCACCACCCCTCGGATCCACCAACAATATTAACCTCGGAAATCATAGCAACGAGCTGCTCTTCGGCAAGATTTGCTTGGGGAGCAACTCGCCGTGGATTCCTACAGTTTCGAGCCATATGACTTGGCTTACCACAATTGTAGCAAACAAATAGTCCAGCTTCATTTATTTCTGAGGGGTGTGTGTTCCTATTCTGATTTGGCTTCGGATTCTGATTCTTGTTGTTGTTGCGGTTCTTGTTCTGATTCCGATTTTGAAACTTCATGGTTTTTGCAAGTGGTTTCAGAACAACCGAGATTTTGTTTTTAGAAAAATTTTGAGGTTTCTTGTTATTGGAAATAATAAGAACCTGTTCTTTTAAATCTTGTTTTCTTGCCTCCTCCTCAATACGAAGGCGAGTAATCAAACTTTCCAATGAAATTTTTTTGATTTTGTGTCTCAAAATATTTTTGAAATCTTTCCAACTTGAGGGAAGCTTGTCAATAATGACAGCAACTTGAAATTGATAATTTAAATCCATGCCCTCAGAAATTATCTCATGAGCAATTTGATGCAGCTCATGGGATTGAGCTTCAACAGATTTGTCATCCGTCATTTGATATTTCAAATAACGGCTGACTGCAAATTTCTTTGCTCCAGCTTCTTCAGTGTCATATTTTTTTTTTGAAGGGCATCCCAAACTTTTTTTTGCAGAATTACAGTTTGCATAATAATCATAAAGACTATCAGAGAGTCCATTCAAAATATAATTTTTGCAAAGAAAATCATTTTCATTCCAAATGTCAGACTCTCTGATTTGAGCAACAGTGGGATTTTCAGAAACAGTGGGTTTTTCAGAAAGACAAAAAGATTGCAATTTTTTCGTAGTTTAAGAAAAACATCATTTTCATCCTCCACTGTTTAAAGTGAAGGCCCTCAAATTTGAAGGGTTTGTTGAGGTCAGGGGTAACATAGAGCATTGAAGATTCCATGGCAGATGATAAACGTCTTAAAATTGTTGTTGCACAAACTGTAAAATAGAACAATGTTACCAATAACAGTAGCCTTTGACGTTTTTCTTGGGATGAGTCGCGGACTCAATCGCTCTCTTTAAGACGCTTCGCGACTCTGCCCAAGTTGTGCAAGCAGTTCGGATGAAGGCCACGATGTCCCCAGGATAAAACAGCCCAGAAATCGCCTCTGTCTTGAAAATCCTTGCACGGAGGAAGATCGAAAAACTCACACCCTTTCAGAACTCGTTGCTCAGAAATTGTGAATAAAACAGTGTTAAAAAAAATTCTGTAACTCTTTTTCTCTCTATAAAACTGTCTATTTTTTTTTATGAGAGCAGTTTGTGTATATATAAAAAAAATATATTCTGAACGTTGGGGAAAGATAACGTTGCAGAACGTGGAGAGAAATCTGGGAACGTTGGAGAAAAAATCTGGAGTAAAAAACGTGGAGGAGTTTTTGGGAGACTTGGTCTCCAACTGAAAATAAAACTCTTTCTGATTATAAAAAATTATTTTCCAAATAAATTTTGTATAAAAAGATATATATAGAAGTAGGCCTACACCCAAGCCCCGCCCGGAACGGAGCGGGGCGGCGCGCGTGTGTGTGTTTTGTGGTAAACCCAATTGGGATTGGGTCCTCCCCCTTCACAAAACTTGGTACCCCCAAGGGGCCCAACCCTTACTCCAACCTCCACTTATATATGTCCTTCCCACTTCCTCTAAGAGTAACTCCAACCACATTACCCATAATCAATTTTTAGCTATTTTGGAGAATCAAGGTGTATTTTTGGAGCTCCAATGGATTCCCTAACGCTATGATTGGGAGTTACAAAAATGAGAGAAAAGAAGAGAAATGGAGAGAAAGTACCTCACTTTCTCTCGCTTTCTCTCGATTGCGAGTTTTAATGAGGAGAGAAAAGGAGAGAAAACCAGCCTCACTTTCTTTCAATTTCTTTCTCTCCAAATTGGGAAGAAAATGAGAGAAAAGAAAGTGGGGATTAATTAATATTTCTTAATACCCACTATACCCTTCTAGTTTAATCTTACTTAATTGTAATTTCATCTAAGTGGGGATAGAATGGTAACTTTAATTTCTTTTCTTTTCTTTTCTTCTCAACTTGCAATCAAGGGGAAAGAAAGTTACTTTCTCTTCTCTCCTCAACTCCCAATCAAGATGAAAGAAAACACCACCCTTTCTCTTCTCTTTTTTTCTCTCCTTACTTATGACTTTCTCTTCTCTTCTTTTCTCTCCTAAACTCCCAATCATAGCGTAAATGGTTCTCCATTTTGGGGAACCCCTTTTTGGTTCTCCACATTTGAGGAGAGAGAGTGTGAATATGAGTAATTACCCATAAGTAAAATAATAAAAAATCATACCAATCATATTCATTTAAGGAGAGAGAGTGCATTAAAATTTTCAACTTTTGAATAAAAAATCAATATAATAATTCAAACCTCCCCATAATGAAGAACATGGTTGGAGTTGGGGGCTTAAAACTGATTAGCTAAAGTAGCTTTTTAGTTATTTTGGCTAAAAATTAGAGAATTTTTAGGTAATGTGGTTGGAGATACTCTAATATTCCTATGTGGGACAAGTAAAATAACATTTGGGTTGGTTTGTGAATAAGACAAAACTCAAAACCAATTTTCAAAAGTTTTCCCTCAAACTTTCCCTCCAATTTTAAAACTTTCCCTCCAATTTTAAAATACACTTTTTCAACAATAACTACTTCACTAATCAAAGCATAACTAGGGATAAAATGAAAAGAGCACTACTACACCCACACTTTTTCACTCTTTTCCACACCCAACTTTAAATGCATATACTCTGTGCTTTGTAAGTGGTGCACAGAAAAGTGTGAAAAAATCAAATAACACAAAGTACATGCATTTAAAGCATAGGATGTGAAAAAGTGTGTGAGTCTTGCATTTTCCAAATGAAAATGAAAAGCCTACCAGTGCAGACTCTTATCAATTTCCTGTGGAAAGCCACAGTGCCACACCCCATTCCAGAGGAGATATATATATATATATATCTCATCAAGATTTCTGAAGCAGAACACACCCAGATCAATCAAAGTAGGATCTGCCTAGAGAATTGTTGTTAACACTAGTTAATTCTCCTAAAGAATTGTGGTCAACTGCGGTTAATTCTCATAGAAGATACTTCAATACAAATAGTAATTGTTAATGCAGCAGAGGAATGTGTTGGTAGTTGTAGATATGTATGTCACAGGAGTCGGGACACATCTCATGGCAGGACCCAGCAATTCCAAGAACCATAATAGTTTACCGAGTAATTCTTTGGTGACAATTTTCATACAACTTTCACACAACCTCCTAAAAGATGTGTCTATCTCTCTCTTGTGTCACTGTTGGGGTCCAGTGACTTCACAGGAGAGAGATAGACACATCTTTTTAGGAGATTGTATGAAAATTATCACCAAAGAATTACTCTAGTTTACCCCAAGTGTGTGCATTGTAGTGTACTCTCTCTCTCTCTCTCTCTCTCCCTCTCTTGTAGTGTACACACTCTCTCTCTCTCTTGTAGTCTAGAAGAGAGAGAGAGTCTCTCTCTCTCTCTTAGTCTACAAGAGAGAGAGAGAGAGAGAGAGAGAGAGAGAGAGACCATAAAATGAGACCACTGATCAGATACCTCACATCTAGTTAAACAACTGAACCAAGTCTTACAAACAGAAACCATCATATTAGTTAAAATTTTTTATGTCAATCAATATTAAACTGTCACTCACTAAAGAATACAAATTTATTTGTGGCAGCTACTACAGGCAAAAAGGACAAGAAATAAAGAAAAAAAAAATTCTACATCATGTATCTTAGCTGATGATTTAAACTGGTAATTTCAAGACAATAAGCTGGGTAAAGAACAAAAAACAAAAGGAAAATTGCTGTATATTTAGCATTTATAGCCGTAACGTGATGCTCAACTGGGCAGAGAAGAGGGGAAAAGTCGTCACTATCTTGGCAGCTTCCCGATGGAGTGTAAATATACTGACACAGAGACGACACTGTGAACATGCAAAACGAGAAAAATTAATTCAGTCATTAGTAATCAAAACCAAACACCACATTAACATTACTCTTTTTTTACAAACAAAAATCCAGTCTTAAAACACCAGCATTCCACCAGATGCCCTTCCATATTTTTTGTTTTCTCGTTCACTTTAGTTAATATCAAACCTTGGGATGTCTATAGCACCATGACTTATTCCTTTTAAAAAAAAAAAAAAAAGGAAAGCTCCATGGAATGTTATAAACGCGGTACTTGTGAAGACTTAGAATAAAAATTTAAACATGCATTCATAAACATATACATCGTAATCTTCTGCTTGGACAATCAAAGCCATAAAGGGAACACCACCCAATGCTACTCCTGCTTATTTAGGGTGCTGAGAGGGGTAAACTGATAAATTCCTAACCTTTGGCTTGTTTTGCACTAAGGAGTTGTTCAGTTGTTCTCATACCAGGACCCGCATTCTCATGTTTGGCAGTACAGTAATTTACCAAGATCAAAATCGTGAGCAATATTTAGACCTACTTAGTCCCGGCAACCACACCTTTTCCATGCTATTAAAACAGGAAGAGGCTGTTTGCCAAAAATCCATTTAGAAGCTTATAGAGGCAAAAGCATGAATCGAGGGGTAATTACGTGGAGCCAAGGAAGAAAGCGAGGGAGAGATGGAACCCAAATAGAAACACAGAAACAACCGCCGTCAACAGCATTGCCACTGAAGTAGAATACACCTGCAAAACGTTCAGTAGCTAAATTAGAATCTAACTATCCTTTATAAGGTGAACAATGTGTGCCAATGGTTTTTGTTTTCTCTTTTCTTATTCCTATATAAGCATCAGTTTTTATTACACTATTAACGTTAAAAGTCCTTTCTCCCTGGATAGCTTTAAAAAAGATAAAAATCTCAAACTTCTAGGAATAAACATTAATTGCGTTTACAAATGTTGATTACATTATGGTATCCCATCTTTGTCTCATTCAGTCGAGTGCTTACTTCACTTTCAAAGAACGGGTATTTGTGTGAAATTGAACTATAATAAGGCAATCTTAATGAATTTTATGAAGGGACAAAGAGAATATTAATTCTGTTCTGAAACATATGCACAAGGAGTTAACATCTGATGAAAGTTTAGAAAAGAATTATCTATCTATCCCAACCCAAATATCCTTGTTCTATCAATTTTAGCATGCATAACATGCCAAGCAGACTAGCACTCTTATCAACTGCAAAGAAAGAATGGTAGAATTACCTTCACAATATTGTCAGCATACTTCATTACCATTGATACAGCAATTCCACTGCATATATGTAATAATTAGTATGCACTAAGCTAATGAAAATGAATTTACGTGCCCATTAATAAACAAAAACTGAAGAAGGAAACTGAGCAACGTACAACGTTTTTGTTAGCATATACACAGTTTGCAACTACCATCGATAAGTTAAAATTTCTAGAGGAAACTCGCTACACTTTAACCTTAATAAGAACTTTGCCACAGTATCTCAGACCCTAACTCAAAAATATTCAATTGTCTGCTTGCTCGGAAGTGAGCAGTTACCTGGTATGCATCACACATCAACGGCAATCTAAAAGCAACAGATATAAAATAATATGAAAAAAGTACCAAAAAAGGTTCATTCCCTCAAGTTATACTTTCAAAAGGTTTGCAATTAAGCCATTGTATTCTTACAACCATGAAGCACTGACAAACCGGTTAGGGAAATGATACAATACTGACATATTGATACTATGATTATTTAAAAAATAAGACCCGGGTTAAACTCTAATACTTCCATGTACGTGTATATAATCGTTGTCTTGTCATGATGTATGAACACACTGAAAAATTACACTTTCTTCTATTCATATATTTAAGGGTTAATTACACTCACCTCCCCTGTGTTTTGCCTTAATTACACGGACCTCCCTCGTATTTTGGAAAATTACACGGACCTCCCTTAAAATTAGTGTTCTATAACACTTTCCCCCTCTTAAAATTAATATTTTGTAACAATTTCCCCCCCTTAAAGTGTAACAAAATACTAGGCGTAAGGGAGGTCCGTGTAATTTCCCAAAATGCGAGGGAGGTCCGTGTAATTAAGGCAAAACACAGGGGAGGTGAGTGTAATTAACCCCATATTTAAATATTTTGACTAAGCTACAATTCATCTAAGACACAGAGTAAAATATACTCTGTGCGTTTATCTGGCCCGAATTTGAAGATTTACCATCATATCCTGATTCTTCTTCTCTGAAGTAGTATCACAAAAAATGTGTATAATTTTCTCATTTTTATCCATTTCTATTTTGCTCAATTTGCTTGTCAAGTCAATCCTTTTCACCTATATTTTCCAAAAGAAAGATGGAAGGCGTTCACCAATCAATAAGCAAACAAAGTCATTTATGATGGAGAGAGATGTAATACTATATTTGGTTGATAGAGAGAATGGTAGTTGAAAAAGATGAATAGTAGCTGACAATGATAGTTAACAAGATGAATGGTGGTTGTGTCAAAAACTAATATCTTTATGTAATTCAGCATTGGAGCAAAGATGCCAGACAAGAGAATTCTGGCACTGTAGCAATGCTAAAAGATAGCCATGGGCATGGAAAAAAAAGCATTTACTGTTGGAGAAGCTCTTACCAATATAGTTTTTTTTTTTTGGGTGGGTGGGTGGGTGGGGGGTGGCTGTGTTTGGGTTAAGTTAGAGGAACTACCATAACAAACTTAATGCAGACATGTTAAAAAGCAAAAATAAGTATCTCCAATATGATACGATGTTTACTCACCAAATCCATTGACTTACTGCTATAATATCCAACAAATCAAGGTCACAATCTATTTGACACAAATATGGATAAAGATGCAGTAGAATGATTATGAGCCATTCACAGACTCATCATTAATTGCCAAACATTAAAAGAAACTTAGCATAATACAACAAAGCAGCACTAAATAATGGCTTAAATAAAGGTATGCCACGACCATTTGGGTTGACCACAAATTTGGAGATTAATGTTTTGTATACAGGTAGTTCCTATAGCCTTTCATTAAAGTTTCGGAACCATCATGATAAATGATACTCCCTCCGTCCCATTTTTTGTGTCCATCTTTCCTTTTTAGGATGTCCCAAAATTGTTGTCCACTTTCCTAAATTAGTATGCAAATTATACTTAGTTTCCCAAATTACCCTTCCTTGCTATCAATACCAAAACAAAACAAAACAAAAAAGTGCAATGATTATAGGCAATTGTGGAAAGTAGGTGTAGATTCTTATTGTCCCCTTAAATTGTTGGATTCCCCAAGATGGACACATAAAATGGGACGGAGGTAGTAATTATTAGTTGTCACTATTTAGCTTTTTCCATCCATGTACACCATGAAACTTATAACCACGTCATGCCACACTTCTAATAGTATTCACACCTTTCAACACATGCGCAGTTATAAATGCACATGTATGCATAATCGTATTAATCCAATATCATGTTTAGGCTGACAAGTGGTCATTGACGCACGACCAGATGACAACTCTTTTCTAAGAATTTATCTCACAGCACTTCAGTGAAAAGTTTTCCTTAGTAAACAAGCGAAAGTGGGAAAACTGATTTAGTAAAGATAAAAGTTGTGACAAGGGAAGAAGCACTCTAGTGTCTACCCGTGCGCATGAATATTAGTGTATATAATATAAATCACTATATCCGAAGCAAGGCAATTAAAACACAAAAAGACTGCCAAAAAACGTCACATTCATTTGAGAGTGAAATTTCTAGCAAAACAGATATGAGAAAATTGAAGCAAATAAGGTGCTGCTTAAGTATATCAAGTCAGGAATGAGAATTGATTACCTTAATGCATGGTTAAGAATCATCAGCACTGTAATTAATGAGTATCCATGGAAAAACCCCCTGTGAAGAGAAAAGATTTACAGATAATACAAAGAAGCTATCCTATGCACTGTTTCAGGAGAACTCGACATGTAAGAGTGATATAAAAGCACCCCCTTTCAGAAAAAGGAAGAAAAATAAACCAAATTTACTCTCGGCTAATTAATCTTAGCACAATGGAAACTATTATCATTTCTTCTCCAACAAGAATCAATATTATGCAAAAGTTCAAAAGCTAGGAAATCAAGGAAAAAATATGTAAACTTTGGATCCAATGTATGAGATTTTAACAGAATGGGTGCAGCTGTTATCTGAGTGGTACCTCCTGCCAACTCATTCGGGGAGGTGCACAAATTAAGTCCCACTCAGTATGTGGGTATGTGGAACTTATCTTATTATCAAGGAAGAGGCGTGATTTAATAGAGGACGCATCTTCCAAGAAGAAAAACTATATTGACGATAAGATAATTAGTTATCTTCCACCAACAAAGATCCCAGTTAAGGTCGCCTAAATTACATAATTTAATATTTTAAGATTATTTAGAACCACACTGTGCAGATATAACGTTATTCAGTATTTCAAGAGGAACCTAGAACTATATGGTGCAGATAAAACACTTTAGCATTTAGCATCAGTGCCATGTTTCATGCTCTGTATGTTGGAGGAAAAGTCGAAAGTCTGTACATGTTATCATAGACAAACATGAAAGGAAATATTAAAGAAAAGAGTGATCACAAATTACTTGTTCATGACAGCATCAAAATCTTGAAACACTATTGCAACAGCATTGAAGGCCATCCCGAAAACGTACAACCAGAAGTTCTGGACGTTTACATTCCTTGAAGGACGCTTTTTCATTATAGCCTGCAAAAATACAGAATCACACTTACTAACCGAAATCCTACCTAGATCACTTAACTGAGGTTTCCCACTATTTCCTTTCACAGAGCTTCAATTTAGTCAGGATCAATTCTTGGGCGTGCTAACAGAACTATTTACCAACTGAGATCTACCAAATACTGATCAGACAGTCTATGCTCAGGGAATTCATCTGAGAACTAAAGAGCAACAAACATCCTTAAAGAATTTACCTCTGTATATACACCTGCGAAACCACTCAGTAGTGCCATGACCTGCAAAACATTATGGAGTATAACAATAAGGGACATTGACCTACAAGAAGAGCCAATTTTCACTTCAACAGAATGGATTAGGCCTAAAAAATTCAACAACTCACAATGGCCATCACCCAACCTTGCAGAGGAGTTTGAAGAACATGATCTGAACTGCACAAAAAATGTCATTCTATAAGAAACAGCCAATAAAAAACCAGAGAACAAATAGACTCCAAAATTTGAAGAAAAAAAATCTCAAATTAGACACAGCAGTAACAGCATTCCTTGCTTAGTTGCTTCTTCCACACGCCATCACCAACATTGTAGTTGATAAATACTGCAGAGTTATTGGTAGCTCAAATAATATATCAAGGGCAATCCAATACTGCTAGGTATAAGCAGTATTATAACTAGTTGAAGTTTTTCATTCATCTCCACTACAAGCCAGGTCATATGCCACACACATGCAATGCAAGTACCTATCCAATGAACTGTTAATGACAATCCTAAAGACATCTTTAAGGCAAATATGCTACATATACTAGTACAGGCAGTGCATTTTAGGACAAGATGTTAACTAATCAAACATTAAGACCCTACAAGAATACAATTAAGAAAAGCTCAACGATCACTCTTACGAAGGATTAAGTTGCGCAGTGGTGCACCCCACACACAAAAGAATGAAAGCAGCCCACTGAATCTCGCTTAACCTGAAAAAGATAATACAACATCAAAGGACAATGTCCTGAAGAGAGTCTCATAACCATCTGCTTGGTTAACTGCTTGCAGGTATGTTAAAAAAAACATTTAGAACTTGTTCTTATCAAATATGGTAGCTGAATTCATTATATATTTGTCAATAAACAGCTCAGTGCGTGCATACGTCTATTTTCACTTTCTTATCATGATCTACTGAAACATTATGTAGCTAGAACACGATGGAAAGGGGGAAAAGGGGTTCTTATTCAACATTTTCCCTATGTCTTCACAACAAAGACTACAATTTCCACAGTAAAAGGAGAATAAAAGGATCACAAGTAAATTGAGTAACATTTCATTGCTACGATCAATTGATTAGTCAAAGGGTTCCCTGAACAAACTTTCACCACATAAAAGGAGTCTAACTTTAATGGCAGGACTTACTTCCTTTTAAGAAGAATACGGTATAACACACCAGTGCTGATAATATTTAGGTTCTTCAGTATCTGATACCCCGGAGCATCCATGTAGGCAAAGATGTAATACTGCAAATCATGAAGTCGTGGTTCAGAAAACAAGAAGACTGAAGAGATTGATACATGGAAGACAAACAAGAACTGCGACGTACCTGAAGTAAATTCTTGATGAGGTAAAGCGCTGCAGGAATGGGGTAAACATTAACTTCATCCACTGTTGTACTCAACCTAAAACGTAGCAGAGCACATATTGAACAAGAAAAACATAACCTAATAATGTTGATTATTGGTATTACCGTTGTTATTATCTTTGAAATATATGAAAAGCTCCTCAATCAATGGGAAGCTATACCCTGGATCAGGGACAAAAGTTTTGTCACTTAGACAACCAGGGCACTTAGCACAGTGATAATTGCAATTCAAAATAATAGGACCATTAGATAATTTCCTTTCCATGTTTATAAGGGATATGGTAAATAAGGCATTAAAAAGGGGTAAAAGGTTTGTACATAACTCATGCTCAAATTATATTATAAACTTTCCCATAATAACCATTGATACAAACAGTTGTATTTTGGGCCTAAACTTGCATATACATCAACTACGGTTTCAATTGACTGAATGCTCCTTGAGATCCACATGGAGTCACTAATGCTATCTGCAATCAATGGAACTTCATTCTCACACATTATTGTCGAATTTTTAATGTAATTTTTTTTGCCACAGTTTAATTGGTCCTTTTCTACATTGCTGGTATAAATGAAAATGTACCATCCTAGAGGTTATATGAACAGTACATGCTACAAACTAATCCGAGGGATAGATCATTACATTTGAAAAGTTTAGTCAATGCATCTTATTTGTTGTTTCCTGGAAGTTTGGGTCAGAAAGCTACAAATGGAAATAATAAATTGTGAAACAGGAAACCTGTTATCTTCAGTAACGCCTTCGTTTCTCCAGATTCTTACCAAGGCTGCAAGCGACAGAGCACATTTCAGAGCCTCCACCTAATTTCAGAAGTACAAAACTCAAGATCAGTCTTAACTTCTGTTAAGATCAGTTCGATAACCATATCATTGTATTATAGGGTTAATAATTCTCAAAATTTTATCTGAAATGGTGTGCCTTTGTATTGCTGATGTTACCTCAAACTATGTAGCACGGATACTTCGTTTAGGCTGTCATACCAGTGTGGGTTACTGACACTCCCGGATAAGCAATTGACATGCCCATTAACGGAGTCGGTATTTTTGTATATATATATATACAATTTTTTTTTTTTTTAATCAGACACGCAAACGACTCGTTTGAGACACGATGCATGGTCAGTGACCAAGTAGTTGCATGGTTCTATAAACTATTCCCAGTAGTAAATACACTTGACTTTTCTATGTTATACTTATAGTCATCATTGAAGAATTGGCAATGATAAAATAAACTTGCTTAGGACAACTTTGTAAGGTTGATATGTGATCCTTTTTCTTGTTGATAATTTGATTCTAGTGGCATATATCATAATAGTTACCTTATTGCTTGAAAGATGAATATGATTCATTAATTTGTTGCGTAATATATTTTATTGTTAGTATTACATAGTTAATATGACTGCTTTTTTATTCGTTGTATCCTAGCCATGTCTTTCCCCTACATTTTTTAGATTTTCCGTGTCGACATGTCAGTGCCCGTATCCCTTGTCCGTATCTGTGCTACATAGTTCTCAAATAAAGAATGTTGTATCCTCACCAGGAAATTTGCAGTTGTAACGCTATACTCATACTTTCCAGCTCTCTTTGACCAGACAATAAGTATTGCTTGTGAACTTGTAAGAATAGTCAGTGCAAGAGTGACAATTGACCTACATCAGTGAGAAATAAATATGCGAATGCGACATCAACTTTAGGTTTCTCTGTTATATTAAGTGCGTATGGTATGATTATCACGCCATCATAACTGAATTACAAGTCTTACTTGCCCTTCCACTTAGACCTTTCACCAGAGCTACGTACCAAGGTGGCCACATTACCTAGAGGAAGAACAATGTTGTAAATAGCTATTATAAGGAGTTGAAGGTTGAGCCAGTGGGTGGTCCATGATACCCTAAAAAGCACAATATCACCCAGTGGATGGTGCATCAAGTTCAAGGTTGAGCTTGAAAAGAAACATACCACCTGAAAGAGCTATTCCACGTAAGCTCTCTACATTGTCAGAAGTTGCATTCCCATCTTCATCCTACAAGTTACTTGTATAATGTAATAAGAGTAATAGATGAAAGCAATCAAAAGAATCAGCCTTGCAATCTGCAAATTTTCAGATTCACAAAAAAAAAAAAATTTACCAATTACAATTATAATTCTTAATAGATAAAGAACGTGATAGATGACAAAACTTCATTTTCAAAGAAAAGCAAGAATTGTATTGACTACTACAAGCGAGTAAAACTCTGCTGAATTTAGATTTATTTTTATTTTTTATTTTTATAACAAAAGTGCTTCAAAGTCAAATTATTAAAATTGTGAAAGGTGAGTGAAGTTGAATACAAAAAAAAAAAAAAAGTTTCTTTCATTGTTGAACTGCGATTTGCATCAGAAAGTATGGGAAGTCCAAAAGCAAGAAAAATCATGGAGATTCTCACAAGGCCTTAGTCTTCAAGAGCTGTGAAATGATAAATATCATTTTTTTTCAGCTACATATGATCTCCAACTACTAGGGACAAACACAAATAAACCTAAACTGTGAATAAAATGGCATTCAGAGAACGAGTAAGGACATTTGTACATCGGTATATAATAATAATATATATATATATACACATATATAGAAAGAAAGAAAAAAAAAACCCAGATGAGATTGAGATTTGAGGTAATCGAATTGTGGAGGCACATAGAATTGAGGTGGAATAATATTTATTGATAAACACAAGGCAGTGAAAATGAGAGTTGAGTAGTAATTTACAATCAATCAAAAGCAAAAAAAAAAAAAAAAAATTGAATGGGTAACCTGATCTTTGATTTTCCGGTACTCCATTAGCGTATCCGCCTTTTCTTATTCCGAGTGTGACGTCAGCCTGTGTGTCTTCGTTTTTTCTTTTCTGCAGTGGGGGGGGGGGGGGGGGGGGGGCAATTTCCAAGATCTCAAAGCAAAGCGAGTGGGAAGTAGGAGAATGAATTTCCAAGATCAACTACACACTACTACAACAACTACAACTACAACTACACGGGGGTATTATAATTTATATCCATCCATGGCACATGCTCTTAATTCTTGGATGAGATTAGGCTGTTACAAAACCTGGGGATTATGGCACTGGTTCCCAACTCAGTTTCCTTCCCTACACACACCCATTTTGGGGCACCTTATTTTAAGTTCCAAAAAATGGAGTAAAATTTTTATCTTTTAGTTTAATAACTAATAACAGCTCACTTATTGTACTATATATAGTATTATATTTTGGGAGCTTGTAACTTTGTAAGGACACTCTTATTTTTTAATTTTTTAATTAGCGCACTTTATTTTTAAATAAGTTCTATTTTTACTATTTAATTAATTAATTAGTAAGATGTCACGCCCCGGAGTAGCCAAAAATAGGAAAATTTTAAAATTTCCTTTCTTGACCCATAGAGAATGACGAGTTACATTAACTGATTGTCCTTTCTACGTTCTACACATGGTTAACAGAGTAAGCGGAAGCATAAAACATCTATTGGTATTCTTTAATAGAACTCAAATGTCTGGGATCTAATTATTACATCATGAGTCTAAATAAAAGATCTATAAAGGCAGTCTAGGGCGATTTATACAAATCACAATTCATCTCTAAAGCATTACCTCAGTTAGAAGACAATAAAGCAAATTAAGTAACTCTAAGCACAACTATGTCGGAGTCCTTCACTTCAACTTGTACATCTGCTATATCCCTTCGAGTGGCTTCATCTTGGTAGTCGTCTTCTGTGAAATCTGGACGTGATATGTCCAGGGCAGGAAGGAGAGCCGTTAGCTTTTGAAGCTAAGTGAGTTGACCTAACCGATCACGTCTAATACAAACAATAATATACAGGTACAACAGGTATCTCGAACTTAAACACTTGATAAGCATTATCTCTATACGTATGATTTATGACAGTAATATGAATGAGATAAGACACGATGCACCATCGATATGTTCGACTTTACTCGACCACAGACACCACAACTGACTCATGTGACTTGTTACATTACCAGTGTAACGCCGTTAGCTCAGAGTAGAATGATTACGTTGCTATCGTCGCCTAGCATGGCCCTATAGCAGTTTTGGTTTTAAAAAGAGTGTAATCATTGGACTCTTAGGTCCTCATGACCTTACCGGGAGAATAGAATAGTTACAGCGCTATCGTCGCCCAAATCATGGCCCTATAGCATTCAAAAGGTAACTATTGTATTCAGATGGATATTTTGCTATCGTCGCCCAATCATGGCCCTATAGCGTATCAACCATCAACTCATGTATTACTTCAATGATTTCAATGGAAACTCTGGCTATCGTCGCCCAATCATGGCCTTATAGCAGTTTCATCGTTGTTTCCATTTACTTAACTGTACCATACGGACCTCCGCGATCCACTCAACATGTATGACAACATGACTGGGTCAGTCCCCTTGACTAACCATGCAGACGTCAACATTGACATCGTAACTCGATTACGTTCATATGAATGCTCATGTGATTGCATAATAGTACAAACATGATAGGCAGAAATATCAATGATTATTAACTAGGCATGAAGTTGTTGGCACTAAATTTCTGGTGTGGTGTGGTGTGTGTGTTGGGCGTGCCAGAGTCCGTATGGACTCAAAGTGGTGGTGATTATCTGATCTGACTTCTAATTTAAGCGATTTGTTATTTAATGATAAAATAACTGTGGGCTTTCTCTACTCTGATGCAAGTAAGAAATTACAAATGAAAACTGCAAAAAGGGAAACTAAATACAATGATTCAGAGTACCTCCATAGACAACATCTTCTCCATTGATTGAAAAGTGATGATTACAAATATTCAACGTAAAAGAATAAAAACTGAGCACTCAAGAACCAGAACTCACAAATCACTCAAGAACAAGAAAGAATTGTTATGAGGAGACAATAAAAGTCTGCTGAGAGCAGAAGTGGCGTGTGTGTTAGCCCTTTTCCAATGTTGCACCACATGTCCTATTTATAGACTTGTTTGCACAACTGCTCATGGTAGTTGTAGACACCCCATTTTGTCGGCTATCGGATTTAGGAGACCCATAGCTTGGTGGTTCACAATGATCGCAAAAGACTCGAAAGGACTCTCGGAAGTCAGCTCCATCTCTCAGAATGCTCAGGATGACCAAAATGCCCCTAAAAGCCCGAAAACTCCCAGATTTGGTCCCAAAGTTCTGAAAACATACTATGTCGTAAGAAAAGCGATAAAAAGAGTTTTAAAGAGAAATCAGATAAAATCGTCGGCTCCCAGAGACCCCCGGAAGTCCCGGAAGTTCCCGGAAAGTCCCCGTTGACCGGTTTGACCAAGGTTTGACCAGGTTTGACCAAGGTTTGACCAGGTTTGACCAAGTTTGACCGAAATCGTCCGAATTCACCAAAATCATTTTAAATCACGGGAAAAGTGTTAAAACAAGTTCCAAAAGAAAATCGAGCGAAAACACCAGCTCCCGGGAACTCCCGGAGGTTTCTAGAACTTCCCGGGAATCCCAGGTTTGGCCAGTTTGACCAGAATTTGACTTTGGAACCGGGGTGCCGAAACAATTTTCAAATATTTTTCATGGATACTAGAGGTCAATAGCTTTCCAACGGTATATCGCACATAATTTCTGGATTTAAAACGAATTTATTATGAATTTCCAAAGGCGAAAAAGGCGATCAAATCAGCTTTTATCGCGAATACCGCAAAACTTTTCAAAGTGACCTATCCCCGAACTATTTTTTATGTAAAGTAGACTCCATTACCTTTCCAACGGTATATCACAACCTCAATTTGGAGTTCATACGCATTTTCTGTGAATTTCGGACGAAATAGGGCCTTTTCGCGAATACCGGAACATCAGGGGGCCTAAACAGCATTATCCAGACGAAGGGAGGAGCAGTGCCGCCGCGGCACTGGCCCACTGCCGCCGCGGCAGTGGCCCAGTGCCGCCGCGGCACTCTCCCCCAGAACAGTGAGTTTTTGTAATTATTTTTGTGGTCCCATTTTGATTAATTAAAAGCCAAAACGACATAGTTTTATGATTTCAGATGTTTGGAGCCAATGGGAACACTTTTAAAACCCCAAAACCACCCCAAGTTGGCCTATATAAACACCCCATTACTCCTCATTTTAGGGGAGTCAAATGTGAGTTTTGAAAAGTTTGGGAGAGAAAGTTGTAGAGATAAGGTTAGAGTAGAGAGAAAAAGAAGCATTCCTCTTTGATTTTCAAAACAAAAGTGAGTTCTAACTTTGTTTTTTACTTCATTACTTCCATTTATTTCAACATTCAATACTCCCAACCACCATTTTAGTGAGCATTCAAGAGAGTGGAAGCTTCTTCCATGTCTAAGTGTCATCACATATGAGTGAAACACCAACCTACAAGTTCATGCTTCATGAATATCATATATTGATCATCATCTATTTGCTTGTTTATTTATTGTTTATCTCTTCTTACCCCATTTCTTTTTGTTTTCTTTTATTTACTTACTAGTTCATCATCATCTAAGTGATGACATGAAGTTTGGGGTGAGTGAATCCTTATGGATAGTAGCTCTTGACCTCAAAAACATGTTTGATAGATGATGATCATAACCTCAATACTTCCAAGGTATTCTTGGAATGTATTGAAGTTATGTTTAAAAGATAGAATAAATCCCTCCAACAATCTTGGAGATTCTTAATGATGAGTTTGGTGTTAGTATTCTAAGTGGTCATAATCCTTATTGAGTGTTGAAAATATGTTTTCAAAACATCTATTTCAAAACCCCTCTCAATCCCTCTCATTTGATTTCAAGAAATAAAACTTTGTTTTCCTCAATATCTCCAAAACAATGACCCAAAACAGTGAGCTGTTCAGATTCAAAGATTTGTTTTGAATTAAATACTCAAGTTATGATGATGAAACCACTTGGAAAACCTTCCCAATACATCATAGTTTGTCCCTAATTTTTTCCATCAATTATAGAAATGTGAAAGTATTTGTTTTGGATGTGAGAAGTTCATATTCATAATCTGCCTCTGTTCTCACAGAATGTTTATCTAACTTCTTGCACTTATTCTGGACATTTTCATCACTGTACATATATCTTTTCTATTTTTTTTATAAAACTTGGGTGTCTTAGGAAACTTTTGGTATATAATGGGTCATCATAAACCTTTTCTTTGATTTATGAAAAATCATACAAAATCAGTCAACAGTGCAGTTTTTGTTTCTGAGTCATGTGTACATTCTGATTTCTTTCTTTTAATCTGTGATAGCTATTGATGTTTGGCTTTTTGGGTTATTTTCTAGACACAATAAGAATGATCTCAGATTTTTCTCACATTTTGCTAAGCACGTTTGACCTCCCATTATAATGTTGCAAAGTGCCATATGCAGTCTGTCCACTATTCACAGCAAGCACATTTCAACTTTTATTCTTTGATTTGATGCTCATATGCATTCCAAATTAGCTCACATCTTAGGAAGTAGTTCATACTACATTTGTATATATCCCATGTTGATTTAATCCATTCATTCATGCACATTTTAGACTACTAAGTCATTTTAGAAATCCATGAACACAAAACACACTACAACCTTTGCACATTTTTAGGTTCATACAATACATTCATGCAAGATTTGGGGTTTTTGTAACTCTTAATCTAAGAAGATTATAAGGAATGAACTTGATCACACGTTCATGCTTCCCCTCGATCTAATCATCCTTTCTCATCCGTCCCGGGGATTGAGAGATCTTCTTTTCTCAAAGAATAACATGCATCATACTAGCTTGCTAAGCATATTTTCGTTTCTTTTTACTTGTTTCAAGAACAAATTCATGTTCCCTTTAGATTAGGAAGTCTTGAATATTTGATACATGATTAGACGATTTTTCCTAGGTTTATTTGTGTGATCTTTCACCTCACATTGCATGATATTTGATTTAGATCTTATGAATGATATTTTATCTTTTGATCTTCCATTTTCAAGTTTCTTATGTGATGTAATATACTATCATAGTATTATTTGTCGAACCAAACATAGTATAAGATGATTATTTGGATGCTAATTGAGGCCCGTCGAAAGACGGGGCGAGTTGAGGGTGTTTTAGTCGTGACAAAGGCTCCTTCCTCTCTCGTACCAAAACCCCGAACCAAGTTCTTTGGTTATGAAGGGCCGGTGCCCTTATCCGCTTGGGTGAGTCAAAATTAGGTTTCTTGGTTCCTTAAAGACCAAGTGGCGACTCTGTATCTGTTTTCAACAGACCTTTCCTTTTCTTTGATTCAAATCAATTTCAAAACAATCTCAGACAAGAGAGAGAAGTGGTCCGATTCCGCGTGTCCACAGTAGTGGGGATCATGGGGTAATGGGGTATGTGGCCCCTGATTTCTAGGCATGTATCCATTTATGCTCCCACTATGTCCCATGATCAACTTTCATGACTTCTGTGATGATCCCACTTCTGCCACGTTTCTCTTCTCATGTAACTGCTTTCCTTTCCAACTAAGCATATTCTGAGGATCACATTCTCATTTCTGCTTAACTGTATTCTCTGAGTAAACTCATGGCCGATTGTGTTTCTCTCTGTATATTTTAATCTCTGCTGATGATATTAATCGGCCTTCTATGAAGTGCTCATGTATCTCGGTCTTTTTTTACACCGATGTTGCCTTTGACCTTTACTAATCTCATGGACTGCTTTTATCATCCTATGGACTTGCCTTATCTGTTAATGCCGAGGTGTCCCTGATCTTTTCTGATATCGGTCTTGTTTACTGAGACCGATATCTTTTTGATAGCCGTTTTGCCATTGCCGATATTAGGGCTCAATGATCATACATAAGTTAGGTATCGGTCCAATTTTACCGATGTTAGGGCTGCAGTTGAGGCTACTCTGTCACTAGCCATACTTTGTTAAAACTAGGGTACTTCTCTGAGACTTTCGTATCAATCTGTCCTCGGTCTTGATACCGATATTCTCATATGGAACATATCATCTTTACCAGTAGCCAGATCAAATATCGGTTTTCCTGGGTCATCGGCCTTGTCTCCATTCATCTGCCTACGTGGTCTGGTGATGACGTCTTGAGTTCATATGACCGTTACGTGCCCTGGGAAACCCTAATTTAGGGTGTAAACAATGCCCCCAAAACGTCTTGTCAAACGTGGCTCCATCAGTTTGATGAGACGTTTTGAATTCAAATTTAATTACCAACTGAAAACTGGCGGCGTACGGCTCCACGTGGCATCCCCCCAATAGTCCTTCCTGCCTCGTTTCCGGAATCGAGGCATACCTCTTGGGAACTCGTTCCGAAATCATAATGACCCCCCTTCTGTCTTCTATATAAGTCCCTCACCCTGTCATTTTCCATGCTTACTTTCTTTCCTTAATATTTTCTCGGAAAATTTCTTTCCCTTTTCTATTTCCCATGGCTTCTTCCTCTGCAATTAGCGCTTCCCAATCCGCCGGTGCAACCTCGTCTTCTCCTGCTGCTACTGAATCTGCGCCGGCGGCGAAAACAACCGCCACCGCCGTTAAGCAAGCCCTTGAGACCATCCCTGGGTTAATCAACCCTCAGGTATTGATTCCTTCATCTTCTGGTTCAACGGGACTTGGTCCCTCCTTCGATTCTTTCCCCCCATCTTCTTTGGACCCATACTTCCCTTTAGTTGTAGATGATAAAGAATTGCTTCATCGCTCCTCTTCCTTTGATTGGGGCTCTCAGTACGCCCCTTCCAATCCTTTGAGGAATTGGCCTACTCCTTCTCCTGATTGGATTTCATGGGTGGACCGATTGGTGGAGGTGAAAAAGGATTTGTGGAAGGCCCTTGACATCTATGATGCCATTATGCTAAGCTGCGAGAAGTTCCTTCTTGATAAACCTCTCTTCTTTTCTTCTTTATTCTTCTGGTCGACCTCGGCCAATGCTTTTTTCTTTCGTTGCGGTCTCATGAGCCCAACAATTCAAGATGTTTGCTTTCTTACCGGTCTTTCCGCTCATGGTGAGGAAGTCACTCCCAGTCTTTCCTCCAATCTCGAATTCGAATACCCCAGGACCACATCGGGCAAGGGTTCCAGGGTTGTTACTGGCTTTGGTCCTTTCATAATGGCCTGTATGGGACAAGGGGATGTCTCTGACCAGGAGCACGTTGCTTTCCTGGTCTACTGGCTGAACCGCTTTGTGTTTTGCTCAGCCTCATACGCCGTTACCCAAAAATATACCCATATCGCTCTTGCATTGGTCGAGGGTCGAAGACTTGCTCTTGCTCCTCTCGCCCTTTCTCATCTTTACCGGGGTATTCTTGAACTCATTTTTTCAGAGTTCAAGCATTCAGGGGGTCCCCTCTGGCTCCTTCAGTGTTGGCTCCAATCTTATTTCCCCGAGAAATGCTCAGTTGACCACTTCGATCCTACCATTCTACCAGAACATTCCTCGGCCTTCGCTTTTCATTTTGCCGGTATCAGCCCCATGGGCCTTTCTTTTGAGCACCTTTTTTCCTTCTTCTATGAACACATGGGGAACCGATCCCCCCAGTAGTTCCTCCCTTTTCATCCTCGGCTTAGATGTCCGAGCTGGCTTCTCCACAGTCCTGGCCAGGCTCCTGAGGCCGAGACAAAAGAGCATGAATCAATCTGGGCCAGCTTCCTAGTTGGCCGAGATCTATTGTATAGTCCTGTTGTGCCCCCTCGTAATAACAAGTGTGGGGTGGAGTATTATAATGCTCCCGCTTGTCGGGCTAAAACAACTTATTCCTATTCCCCCTTTCCGGACCTTCAACCGTTCCATGTCAGGGCGGTCTCTTCTTTCCGACCTCGCCAAGGTCGAGAAGTGCCGAGCTTTTGGCAGAATGGCCTATGAAGGATTGGAATTCATCACCTTCCGAGAGCTTCCTTCAACATCCACCGAGTTTGAGACTTGGTGGTCCAAAATATTGTCGGGCTTACGTTCTGAGCCCCTTTTTTCTGTACTTAGACGTATTTCTCCTCCTGTTGCCGAGAAACCATCCCGTTCCACTAACCCTTCTCTGGTTCAGGTTGCAGGTCACAAGAGGAAAGCGGCCACCTCCAAAGATAAAACACCGTACCAAGCCGTTCTGGCTTTTGAAAAGTTTTTTAAATTCAAGTTTGATCCCAGGCAACCCGAGATCATGCGGTCCGACATGAAGTGGCATTTGAGGGCGCTTGAATAGGAACACAGGGAGAAAACGGCACGGGCATATAAGAAGTACCTTGAGACGGCTGACTACACCTCCGTCATATCCTTTGAGCAGTTCCTCAAGCCCTTTGAATGTCGGCCACCTCCCTTACCCGAGGCCAATTTTGCAATTGCCATTCCGATGGTGGACAAGCAAGCATCGTCTATGAAGGAACATTGGGAGAGAGTTACTTTTACCGGCTGGCATGATCTCGGGGTTGTTGATCATTCATCGGCCATAAGGGTTGTAGACACTGGAGCACCAGTTTTAGGTATTCTTTTCATTTGTTTCAATCAGCCTTCCCTTTCTCTAACTGATTTTATCTCTATTCTTGTCCAGATGCTCTTCCTAGAGAGAACCCTTCTGGGGCGACCGATATCGAGTCGGATGAGGATATCCCTCTCTCAACTCGTCAACGACGTAACGTTGCCATGGCCACAGTTAAATCGGCCAAGGTATTAAATCTCCTGTATTTGTTTTGCCTTTAAATATAAAATTTTGAAGCTGACCTATACTTGTTTTGATATTAGGGGGCTAGTGGTGCTGCTGCCAAGAAGACTGGCAAGGCGACGGTGAAGCCTCCAACTTCTCGGGCAAAGATGCCTCCACCTCCGAAATCTCCTTTGAAACCTCCAACTCCAACATCCTTCCCAGCTGTACCCGTGGAGACAGCCCCTCAGATGACCTACGATCAGCTGATGGCCGAGCTCCAACGGTTGAGAGGGCTGGATGAGACCAAGCAGGCCGTCCTTCGTGGTGGGACTGAGGTACTGTCTCCCGCAACTGAAAGTACCGGTGCTGGTGACACCGTGGGTACTACTGAAGATGAGAGACCCTCTGGATCGGGTTGTAATGATCCCATCGACCTCAGCGATCCTGAGACTCCTCAGGATACTGAAGTCGTGCGTGAGCAATCTGTCCCTGACCAACCTCCTTCCATGGATGTTTCTCATACCGAGACATCGGCCTCGCCAACAGCACAAGTGCAGTCATTCACTGTACCACCGCCTCCACCGGCAACTTCCTCGACTAGCTCTCCCTCGGTCCAGGTACTTTATTGCCTCTGTACTTCGCGTCATCTGCCTCTTCATTGTACTTTGTACTTAATGTACTTCCTTTTGCAGGTTTCCAGCTCTCTTCCCATCCCGGACTTTAGTTCGGTCTCCTCAGTTGAAGCCTTCTTTGCTCTGCTTAATCCTGAACAACTCCTACAAGCCGAACCTGTCGTTGCTCAGGCTGCCGCTGGTCCTTCCGCTGCAGAGTACCAACGGGCTGAGGAGTGGTTTCAAACTACGGTTCAACGCAAACTCTCCCTGCTCCCAGACTTTGATGAATTTCACTCGGCCATGGGCCTCTTGCTTTCCTGGCTGGACATATCCGAAGAAATGAAGGCCGATCTCCGGGATCTGCAAGTAAGGCTGCCAGACTATTTGAACTGACATCGGTCTGCCACCAAGCTCATCTCTGGAATCGAAGAGAAGTCCAGGGAACGCAAAGCCCGGGTCGAGAGTCTGGGTGCTTGCAAGCAGCAGTTTGAAGCATCCAGAGCCATGAAGGGGCCCCTTGTTCAGGAGAAGGCTAGGATCGAGGCCGAGATGGCAAAGCTTCAGGCCGAGCTGACCAATACTAATGCAGGCCTAGCACTTTCTGAGAAGGCCATTCTCGATGTTGGCCGCACCGCGCAGGAACATGTTGATGCTTTGACAGGAACTGCAGCTGCTGCAAGCAGGTGGGGGGCCGACAAAGCTACTGCGGAAAAGGAGTTGGAATACCTGGACCGAGCTTGGGAAGAGCTTAGATTGAGATTTGCTAAGAAATAATGTAAACTTTTTTTTTTTTTTTTTTTTTATGTACGGCTAAACCCATGTAAAACTATTGGAACATTTAATGAAAATTCTTATTTCCATCATTCATCTTTCATTCATCTATTTTTACTGATTCCCAAAGGGATGGTACATATTGCTTCAAGTATTTTCCATTTATCGGTCTCGTATGCATCTCGCCATCTAAGTCCATCAACCGATATGCACCCCCCATAATGACCGATATCACCTGGAATGGTCCTTCCCATTTAGCTGACCATTTTCCATATCGTCATCTTTTTCACCCAGTGGTAACGCAGCTCTCCACACTAGGTCTCCTTCGCCAAATGACTTATGTTTCACCCTCTTGTTGTACGCCCGAGTAACTCTATTCTTCTGCGCCTTGATACAATCCAATGCTTTAAGACGAACATCATCAAGTTCTTCCAACTCGGCTATCATTGCTTCAGTGTAATCAGCTGAGTTAAGGCCGAGTTGGAATGCTCGTCTTGTTGACCGGACGGTTACTTCCATTGGCAGCATTGCGTCATGACCGTACGTAAGCATGAATGGAGTTATGTTCGTAGATGCTCTTTTAGAAGTCCGATATGCCCATAACGCCTCAGATAATAGATCATGCCATACCCTAGGGTTGTCTTCCACCGTCTTCTCAATTATCCCTTTGATTGTTTTATTTGAGGATTCGGCCTGTCCATTTCCTTGAGCAAAATACAGAGTAGAATTTAGGATTTTGATTCCCCAACTTTCAGCAAATGCCTTAACTTCATCCCCAGTGAAGACCGATCCTTGATCTGCTGTAATTGTTTCGGGAAGTCCGAATCGGTGAATTATGTGTTCGTTAATGAATTTGATCACATATGCTTGATTCACCGATTTTGCTGGTACTGCCTCCACCCATTTGGTAAAGTAATCAGTAGCCACCACAATGAAACAGTGTTGGCCCGATGATGGTGGATAAATCTTTCCAATTAAATCCATGGCCCAACCCCGAAATGGCCATGGTCTGACAATCACCTGCATCTCGGTGGCTGGTATTCGTTGTATTGGTCCGTGTTTTTGGCATGCTTGGCATCCTTTGGCATAGTCAATGCAGTCTTTTAGCATGCTTGGCCAATAGTAATTGTATCTTCTAAGAAGTTACTTCATTTTTGTCCCCGCTTGATGTGCCCCGCAGATACCTTCATGTATTTCGGCCATTACTTTCATGGCCTCGGTCTTATCTAGGCATCTTAACAAATTTTCATCCTTTAAGCTCTTTTTAAACAATTCACCATCCAATAAGACATAGTTGACTGACGACAGCTTGGTTTTCCTCTCGGTCACTCTATTTGGGCATAAGAGGCACTTAATTATTGGATCTCTCCAATCTTGATCATCCGTTATCACCGAGAAAATCTCTGTTGCCATTTCTCGTTGCCTTACTGACGGCAAGATTCTTCTTTGCACTCTTATCAATTTTTCGCTATCGGTTACCTCCAATTTCGTTCCCGATGCTACTTGTGCTAGATTATCGGCCCCGTCATTATAAGCACGAGCAACGTGTTGGACCCTAACATCATCAAACTCTCGTAATAACTGCAAGGCGATTGAGTTGAAAGGCAGCAACTCCCAACTCTTACACCTAAACTCACCACTTAGTTGGCTAATCACTAAGTTTGAATCATCGATGATATGGATTGCTGATATATCCATCTCGGCCATGATCTCAAGGCCGATGATCAGTGCTTCGTATTCAGCCTGGTTACTAGAACATTCAAACTCTAGTTTGAACGAGAAGACGGTTTTCCGTTTTCTCGGCGATATTACAATTATCCCTGCTCCTACGCCGTCGGCATTTTTGGATCCGTCAAATATCAACGTCCATGGGGTCAGCGAGATTGTTGATAACAGAGTAGAATCAATGGCTTCATTTAATTCAGGGCCGACATCCAAACAAGGATGATCGGCCAAGAAATCGGCCAGGGCTTGGCCTTTTACCGATCTCTGTGGAACGTATTAGAATGTGAACTCCATCATTGCCAAAGTCCATTTTCCTACACGCCCACGCATTATTGGTCTAGACAGCATGTATTTAATGACATCGGTTTGACAGATCAAGTAAACTAAAACGGGGAGCATATATACTCTTAATTTTTGTGAAGCGAAGTACAAGGCTAAGCATAATTTTTCAATCGGCGTATATTTACGCTCGACATTAGTAAGTACTCTACTTAGGTAGTATACTGCCTATTCCTTTCCCCACTCGTTATCCTGTGCCAGCATACAAGCTATTGATTCTTCTGAGGCCGATAAATACAGCTTTAACGGCCTTTGCTTCCTCGGGGGCATGATAACTGGAGGTTCCGATAGGTATCGCTTGGTAGCCTCAAAGGCTTGCTGATGTTGAGCCTCCCATCTGAATTCTTCTTCGGCCTTAAGTTTGAGTAACGGAGACCAAATATGTGTCCGACCCGCGCAGTTCGAGATGAATCTCCGCAAGAAATTGATCTGACCGAGGAGCTTCTGTAGCTCCTTTTTGTTACGCGGGGCCTCCGCTGATTGAATAGATCGAACTTTATTTTTATCGATCTCGATCCCCCTTTGGTGTACTAGAAACCCGAGGAAGTTTCCTGCCGATACTCCAAAGGCACACTTCAGCGGATTCATTTTCAACCCATGGATTCTCATTCTTTCAAAGGATCGTCTCAAATAGGCCAAATGCTTTGCTTGTGTGGCCGATTTTACCACAACATCATCTATGTATACTTCCATGATTTTCCCAATCATATCATGGAAGATTGCATTCATAGCCCGCTGATACGTTGCTCCGGCGTTCTTCAATCCAAAAGGCATCACAACCCATTCAAATGTCCCAATCGCTCCTGGACATCTGAAGGCAGTTTTTGGGACATCCTCTTCAGCTATATATATCTGATTATAGCCCGAGTGCCCATCCATAAAAGACAAAATCTTGTGTTTGGCCGCAGCGTCAATTAGTTGATCGGCTATCGGCATTGGGTATTCATCCTTTGGCGTTGCCATGTTTACATTTCTAAAATCTATACATACCCTTATTTTGTCGTTTTTCTTGACCACAGGTACGATATTTGAGATCCAATCGACGTACCTGGTTATCCTTATAAAACCAGCCTTCAGCAGCCGCTCGATTTCCTCTTTGACTTTTAGAACTACCTCAGGGGACATCCTCCTGGGTAATTGTTTGAACGGCCTGCATCCCTCTTTAATCGGTAACCGATGTTCCACCAGTCCCCTTGCCAGGCCCGACATCTGGTGGTAATCCCAAGCAAAACAATCTTTGAATTCTTTTAGCAAAGAAATCAATGATGCTTGGAAATCGGGCTCTAGTAATTGGTTTACGAATGTGGGCTGGTATTCCCCACTTGCCCCCAAATTAACCTCAAGGAGAGGATCTTGTACCTCGGCCTTCAAATCGTCGAGTTTTGCCGGGGCCGATGCTAATTCTTCGAGGTTGATGTAATCTTCCAGAATTTCTTGGTTTTCCAAGATATCGGCAATATCTGCCGATGATATTTGTGCTTGTTTATCTGCCAGAAAAGCTTGAACTCTGGCTACACTGGCCTGCACGGCCAGTGCTTTTCTACACTTCACTGATGATGGGCTCTGGTCCATCGGGTATGTCTAGTTCTTTGTCATCATCGATCGGCGTAATCACTATTGATGGCCGTTCGAGTTGTTTATACACTTGGATCAATTGATTCTTCTGATCCTTCACCATGGTGGCCGATCTCGGCCTTCCATTTTTGTCTTTTCCGATGAATTTCACCGGGCCGATATCGTCCTCGTATAAGACAGCTTCAGAACAATGAACTTTGGCTACGAAAGGTTTGTGATCGGCCCAAACCACTTCCACCTCATCACCGTTCCAAAAAATCAAAAATTGGTGCAAAGTCGATGGAATGCACCAACTGGTATGAATCCAATCCCTGCCAAGCAAGGCATTGTATGAAGCTCCTGAGTCAACCACAAAGAAGGCTGTCATGGTGGTTTTCTTTCCCACCGTGAGCTCTACTGGGAGGATTCCTTTGGTTTTCGCTGGTGTCCCTGTGAACCCACAAACTGTGAGCTCAGTTGGGATTAACTCCTTCTCATCTCGTTGCAACTTCAACAACATGATCGATGGCAGGATGTTTACCGCAGCTCCATTAACGATTAGCACCCTTGAGTACGTTACTCCATCAATGGCTGCATTAATATACAACGGCTTCAGATGTTGTGACATTCCTACCGCTGGTTTTTCGAACACCACCTTTGCGGGTTTCTTCCCTTCTTCATCTTCGGTCTTCGGTCTAATTACCAAGACCTTTGGTTTCTCCGTTTTTACCTCTTGGTTGATGATCTCGGGAGTCGGCGGGACCTTGCCATGTGTATCATCTTCCATTTTTCTTTCTTGGACCGGTTTCGCTCCGAAAGACATCGGTAGAGTGTACACCATATTTACCGATAAGTCTTTTGGAACGCTCCCGAATTGGATGAACTTCTCCAATGATTCTTCGAAGTCTGAACCGATATCGGCCATTTCTAAGTCCGATTCGTTCATCTCTGGTATTGATGTCTCGAGCTTCAAAGGCTTTACATCTCGGTCTCCAACCTCAACCTTTTCCTTTCCTTTCTGGCTCGAGATCACCCTCGGCATTACGTCCCGTTGTTGATCCGCTCGCCTTTTCTCCGATCGGTACTTGGCTTCCCAATCTCGAGCTTCTTGCCTCAACCGCTGCATTCTTCTTTTCTGGGTCTTACTGAAATAGGCACGCTTTGGGAATTTGGGGTGTTCCACTTTTGCCCATCGGTTTACTTCAGTTCTCGGTGGAACAACCATCCGTGGAGACCGGTCTTGGTGTTGATAAGTCTTTCGCCTCACATCCCTAACCGCCTGCCTTGATTCCCTCAGATTCTGCTCGGGCTTCCGAAAGTCGGGCCTCCTATGGTACTCCTGATTTAGATAGGTGAGGCGGCTTTGGATCGGCCGTCTCGGGCTTGATGACCGATCCGCTTTCTCCTTCCTATGTTCAGGCTTTTTAGTGACCTCGGCCTTGCACTTTGAGCACAACCCTTGATTGATCAGATCAACCATCCATTGTAAAGTTGCGCCATTATTTGCCTTGGGAGTAACCTTGTCTGCCACCACACTAGAAGCCAGTCTCGTTCCTGATCTTCCTTCCTTCAGTTTCGTGCTTGATTCGGCAACGTCGACTCCTCGGAGGTCAATCCTTTCCCTTGGTCTCCGTAGGAGGGTGAAATCAGGAGTCACCATGTTTGCCCCTACTATTTCTGGAAATGGGTTGCCATCGACTCCCATCACTTCTTTCTCCTTCTCGGCAAACTTCAGGTTTCCTTTATCAATCATGTCCTGCAAAACATTTCGGAATACCAAGCAGTTGTTAGTGGTATGGCGCCAAGAATTGTGCCATTTGCAGTACTCCTTTCCTTTCAGCTCGTTGGCCGAAGGTAATTTTACATCGTGAGGAAGCCGAATTTGCCTATCGGCCATCATAAAGTCAAAAATCTGGTCGGCCATTGCAATATCAAATGAATATTGTTTGCCGGCCTCAAAAGGTTGTTTTTTGACCGAGGACAACTGCGAGTCGGACGGTTTAGGCAATGGCTGGCATAGATATGGCCGTTTTGAAACGATTTCGGCCATATCCACTTCTGTGTTGATTTCATATTCAGTAGCATGAATGTCAAAGTTGGGATCCCTGTAATAGGTTCCCTTAGATGAGTTTTTTCTTTCCTGTTCTTCTTCCAACATGCGCTCATATCGGGCTGCTCTAGTTGCTAGTTCGAAAAGATCACGGAAACCCATGCCCTCAAACTTTTTTCGAAGTTCGAAGGTGAGTCCCCCAAGGGCTATATTAACAAATTCTTCTTCAGGTAATATGACCTTGCAGCGGTGCTTAGCTCGTTTGAACCTAGCAATGTACACTTCAGCTGATTCACTTGGTAGTTGATACAACCTTGTTAAATCGGCCATAGAGACTTCGGGCTCTGTCCGATAAAACTGTGCGTGAAAAGCTTCCTCCATTTGATTCCAAGCATGGAATGAATTGGGAGGTAAGTTGATATACCAACTAAAAGCCACCCCGGTCAAGGAGTTGGGGAACAGCTTTAGTAGCATGTCCCCTTGGTGACTCACTTCCCCGCTCTGAAGCAGGAAACGACCGATGTGCTCCACTGTTGATTGATCCCCTTCACCAGAGAACATTGTGAAATTAGGCACCTTATATCCTCGTGGGAGAGGCAATCTCTCAATTGCATCACTATGCGGCCTCCTATACATGGGCCGCTGAGTCCTTCGAAGAAGACCGCCAAAGTCTTGATTAATGACTTCGGCTATCTGTTCTCGGTCAACTCTCACCGTTTGGGCTGGATTAGCCCTTCTCATGCCGGCCTCATATTCTAGTCCAGTTCTATCACTCCACATTTGTTCATTTTCGGTGACTATGTTGTCTCCGAACAACGGGTTGACTCTCCCCCAAAGTCGGTCTGACTCCTGCCCGTTTAGACCGACTCCTGGTTCCCTAATGGTGATGCTTGGTCGGGCTATTACCCGAGGTGGGTTTCCAGTTTCCCCCAAAATCTCTTTGCCATCCCTTCTTGGCGGTGTAACATATTTTTCAATCTGGGAGGAAGAAGGAGCAGTCTGGCTTGCCCCCAACCCAACCCGAGAAAGGGAAGTTGGTGGGATAGAGAGCTGTGGAGGATCATCCGCTTGGTGGTCCTTCCACTTTCTCATTTCTCGAAGCATTTCACCCACTTGGGTAAAAGTTTGATCTGTCTTAATGGACATCTCAGCCAATCGTTGATTGAATATCCCCATTAAGTGGTTACTCATGTTAGACAAGTCGGCCTGACTTGCTACCGAGCTGATGACCGGATCTATGACAGGTTCAGTGACGGACTCTATGATGGGGTCTAAGAGAGGCTCACGTGAGCCTGCCTCCTGGGAAATCCCCTTGGATCGTGTTCCTTTTGAGGCCATTTGACACGAGGTCCCACCGGGCGTGCCAAAAATTGTTGGCACTAAATTTCTGGTGTGGTGTGTGTGTTGGGCGTGCCAGAGTCTGTATGGACTCAAAGTGGTGGTGATTATCTGATCTGACTTCTAATTTAAGCGATTTGT
The DNA here is from genome assembly GCA_033977485.1 of Hydrangea macrophylla. NCBI lineage: Eukaryota > Viridiplantae > Streptophyta > Magnoliopsida > Cornales > Hydrangeaceae > Hydrangea > Hydrangea macrophylla. The sequence goes on along the minus strand of CM066996.1, from coordinate 98,136,541 downwards.
TATTTAATGATAAAATAACTGTGGGCTTTCTCTACTCTGATGCAAGTAAGAAATTACAAATGAAAACTGCAAAAAGGGAAACTAAATACAATGATTCAGAGTACCTCCATAGACAACATCTTCTCCATTGATTGAAAGGTGATGATTACAAATATTCAATGTAAAAGAATAAAAACTGAGCACTCAAGAACCAGAACTCACAAATCACTCAAGAACAAGAAAGAATTGTTATGAGGAGACAATAAAAGTCTGCTGAGAGCAGAAGTGGCGTGTGTGTTAGCCCTTTTCCAATGTTGCACCACATGTCCTATTTATAGACTTGTTTGCACAACTGCTCATGTTAGTGGGGATCATGGGGTAATGGGGTATGTGGCCCCTGATTTCTAGGCATGTATCCATTTATGCTCCCACTATGTCCCATGATCAACTTTCATGACTTCTGTGATGATCCCACTTCTGCCACGTTTCTCTTCTCATGTAACTGCTTTCCTTTCCAACTAAGCATATTCTGAGGATCACATTCTCATTTCTGCTTAACTGTATTCTCTGAGTAAACTCATGGCCGATTGTGTTTCTCTCTGTGTAGTTTAATCTCTGCTGATGATATTAATCGGCCTTCTATGAAGTGCTCATGTATCTCGGTCTTTTTTTACACCGATGTTGCCTTTGACCTTTACTAATCTCATGGACTGCTTTTATCATCCTATGGACTTGCCTTATCTGTTAATGCCGAGGTGTCCCTGATCTTTTCTGATATCGGTCTTGTTTACTGAGACCGATATCTTTTTGATAGCCGTTTTGCCATTGCCGATATTAGGGCTCAATGATCATACATAAGTTAGGTATCGGTCCAATTTTACCGATGTTAGGGCTGCAGTTGAGGCTACTCTGTCACTAGCCATACTTTGTTAAAACTAGGGTACTTCTCTGAGACTTTCGTATCAATCTGTCCTCGGTCTTGATACCGATATTCTCATATGGAACATATCATCTTTACCAGTAGCTAGATCAAATATCGGTTTTCCTGGGTCATCGGCCTTGTCTCCATTCATCTGCCTACGTGGTCTGGTGATGACGTCTTGAGTTCATATGACCGTCACGTGCCCTGGGAAACCCTAATTTAGGGTGTAAACAGAAGTATAACTAACGAACATGCGTTCATTATACAAGAACAAGCTCAACAATTACGTAGTTCGTACCTATCAGCTTCGTCCACACAGGACGTACTGGGCATACACATAATATACAAAGAATAATTTTATAATATACCAAGTGAGTTAAGATGACTCACCTCGATGCGGGTGCGTAAAAGCAAGTGTAACGGTGGTTCCTACAAAGTATATAAATACATAGAACGTTGATTAATAAGTGTACCAGAATCAAGGGCATAATGGTAATTGTGCCCGATGTGTTCCTAAACCTCAACATGATGATCTAGACATCATTCTGAGTCTAACGCCATTGACTAGACTCAAATTGGAGTTCGTCGCATAAAAGGCTGGGTTTTCTATACCAGTTTGGGCCCTAGAAATAAGCTACATTTTTGACCGTGTCGAAAGGTCATCAAACTTCAAGGGGATGTTCTAGACATTATTCTAAGACTCTAGGAACTGACCGTGTATTTTTCTGAGCTACGGTTTATTTTCTATGAATTATTGAAGTTCTAATTATATAATTATAGTCTACGGGGTCCTATAATTTCAAAATATATCCTTGAAAGATATTTGGTCCTTATGAATATTTTTATTAAATACTAGGCCTCAAAATAGGCTTATAGAACTTTTATCATAATTTTCGGGACTCGTTTGGTATTTAAAACAATGATAAACGTCTCCGTATAATTTGTTAAAATAACAGAGTTTAGTTTTATAATTTGTTAAATTATTTAATAGTCTTTTATGTCCTTAGGACACAATATATAATCTCTCGGATTTTAAAATAGGCCAATAGATATTTATTATCTATTTATCATAATTTAAAACTAACATTTATTATTTATTTGAGTCCAAATAAATAATGGCCATAATACATCAATACTAAAGTTTGGGATTTTGCAAATCAATAATTTTTAAACAAAGGCATTAGGCCTTTAGATAAACAATTTAATTTTCTAAGGGCTCGCATGGTAACATTTCTTGTTTTGAGTTTTTAGTTTTTTAAAAACGAAAACCAGTTTTGGTTTTTTTTTTTTGAAAAAAAAATGAAAACTTGTTTGGTAACATTGTTTAATTTTTTTTTTTTAAAAACAAAAACAGTAAACTCAAAACGACTTTTTGGTGTTTTCATTTTTTACCCAAAATTTGAAAACGTTTTTTAAAAACAAAAAACAAAAACGTTATCAAACGAGTTTTCAATTTTCGTTTTCTAAAAAACGAAAACAAAAACAGAAAACAGAAAACGACAACGTTACCAAACGAGCCCTAAACTTTTAAAATAGCCATTAGGTATTTAATACCTAATTGTTTTGATTTAAAACTTAACTCTTTATTATTTATTTAAACTAAATAAATAATAAGTATACTATATGAATAATAACATATAATTTCGGAATATACTAAATATTATAAAGTAATATTTCAGAATCTAATATTTTAGAATGTTAAAGGCTATTTTATAACATTTAGTAATTATTAGTACCATTTTATTTTAATCAAACCTTTATTATTTATTTATAACTAAATAAGTAATAACTATAATATATAATTAATAAATGTATATAATTTCATAATATACACTAATTATTAATAATGATATATCAGAATTATCAAAATTAATCTAAACAACTTTTGATATAAATCATTTTGGGTTAATTAACAAAATCAAATAATAAATTAAAGCCAAGGCTTTGTTTGGCAAACTCAATTTCCAACATACAAAGGCTTACCCAAGAGCAGATTACCCAAACGGGCCTAAGCCCAAGCCCAATACTTCATCTTCCCAACAAGGATATACGGTTTATACGTATATATACATATAATTCGTATATATATACGTTTTTATACACAAAACTTTAAACGATCATAACTCCCTCAATTTTTAACGAAATTACGCAAACTTTATGTCGAAATCGAGTGCCTCGACGAGGCCGATCCAACGGTATAGGTCTTGAAGCCTAAATCCTAACGGTCTGTCGGTACGGGGGCAAAAACAGTTGCGTTTTTCAAAGAATAATCGAACCGTAGGTGGTCCAAACGCGACCCAAGCTTCGAGCCGTTCATCGAGAGTATTAAGGGAGTCGTTAGGGTCATTTTGGAGTTGGTTTTGCGGGTTTTGGTGACGGTCCGAAAAGCCCGAGCTCGTACGAGCTTTAATGGCCATTCAGCCATGGCCGGAGCTTCTGGGCTCTGTCCGGGGTGCGCGTGAGGGTGTGTGTGTGTTTAGGCAACATGCAGAGTGTTCAAAGAACAGGGAAGGGGATGGATTACCCTGTTGGTCTTCGGGTTGTCTCTAGTTCCTCAAATCAACACCTCTCTCTCTCTCTCTCCTCCTGCGGCTCTCTACTCTCTCTGCGAAACTCTGCTCCCAGCGGCTGCATGTGTGTGTGCAATGTGAGGTACAGAGGGGGTATAGTGAGGGTATGAGGGTGGTGGTATGGTTGTGTGTACACAATGTATACGGGTGTGTGTTATGTTTGAGAGTGTACCGCTAGCTCTCTCTCATCTCTCAGGTCTCTCTCTCTCTAATCTGCTAAGGCAGATTGTGGTGACTGTTATGTGTGTGTAATGCACAAATGTGTATATGTATGAGATGAAAAGTGGGTATGACAAGTGGCTTGTGTGAGAATGCATGGTGGCCAAGTGGTGCGTGTGGTATGCCATGTGTTGCGTGTGGTGTGTGCATGGGTGCCACGTGGTAGGGGCAGTGCATGGCTGCCACGTGGCAGTGGCGGGCCCATGTCTCGATTTGCGTGCAATGTTACAAAGTGGGTGCGAGACTGAAAGTGTGTACATATGCAGGGCTGTGTGCAGGTCTAAGTGATATGTTAGTCCGAGTCGTAATTTACGGTCCATGGTCTAAACTAGAAACGCCAATACTATAACAATAATTACGACTATAGTCTTGGGATCGAATAGAATATAACCTATGGTTATAATAATAATTGAATATCAAAACGCGTAATATTAATATACAGGGTTGGGTTTATAAAATCTATAGTTAAGCGGTAACGAAAAAAAAAATATATATATATATTATAATCTATAGTTATAAATTTACGCGACGGTGAATATTAGATATATCCTATAGTGGATAATTTAGCCATACGAATATTAAAACACGTAATGATATATAGGGTCACACTTAAAAATTTAAGAAATTACATAATAAGGTAGTACGGATTTTACAGGTGCTACATAAGAACACCTATATTTTTATTATTTTTAGTATTTTTTTTTCTCTCCTTTATTCTCCATCTTATTTATTTCCTACTCACTCAAATGCGCGCTCTCTCTATCTCTCTCAAAACACTTCATGTGACTATCATTTTTTCATTCGATGAACATCATGTACCTTCTCAAAGTATCATGAATTAGATTAAGAGAATGTTAGCAGCCTCATATATATGCTTTGTAATTATGTGTATATCTATCTATGATCTATATCTATATTTATAATCTATAATCTATAATATAAATATACTAGCCGTCAAGCACACGTGTTACGTGTGCAAATAATAATAATTATTATTAATATATATCGCTGTAAAATTCTCAACTAGGAATTGACTTAGGTAACATTTGAATTGACTTAAGCAAGGCACACACGTTGTGTCACGCCCCGACGTAGCATAAATAAGGAAAGCGTTTAATTTCCTTTATGGACCCGTAGGTCGCGACAGTTTGAAGGATCGATTCCGTCCCAAACGTCGAACAACAAAACATATAAATCAGAATAGAGCAATCAAAGCTTACAAAAATTTTCTAACTTAAAGAATATTACAGCACGGGTCTTCTAAAGGCACAGACCGCCTTGAATTTAAAACAATAGCTTAATGTCTGTTACAGTCATCCTTATAAAACAAAACAGTTCAAAACTTAAAACTCATAATAAATAAACAGTTCCTCATCCCAACAGCAGCCATTCTCAATTAGCATAGTCGTATGACTCCTCCTGGTTATAACCTGAAAAGCCTGAACACGAATGTCCAGGACGCATCAACGTCGTCAGCTTCAAGAAGCTGGTGAGTATTAAAAACATGACTTTAAATGTAAAACATACCCATTTACCTTTTTTTTTCCATTATTAAATTACGATATCAATTACTAAAACGCAGAAAGAATTCATTTTATAAAACAATAAGGAATATATTAAAAGTCGTTCATTCATCAAGACAGACATTCATGAAATGAGACAATGCACCACACTCATCTTGCCGACTCTTTTCTCTCGACAGCCACAACAACCCACTATCCTACTCCTGGTCTCTTTGAAATACTACGATAGCCACACTTTAGCAACGGGGCGCCAGGGAGTGTCCAGTTTGCCTCACACTTTGGTCCGGGGTACCAGGGAGTGTCCAATGCCTCACACTTTGAATACCCTAACCGCCATGCAAATACCGGGGCAACCCCTCGCACAGTATCCAGACTCGAGTTATCAGGGAGTGTCCGTAGGCCACACTTTAGCACTTCCATGGGTGCCAGTGAGTGTCCGAGTTCGGCTTCACACACTTTAACGCTTCCATGGGCGTCAGGGAGTGTCCATATTTGCCACCGTCGCATTTCAAAGATACCCTCTCCACAAACTCAACCACAACCACAACCACAACCACAACCACAACTACAACCACAAACTACAACCACAACCACAAACTACAACCACAACCACAACTCATACTCTTTTCACACTACCATTACTCTTTTCCACACTGACTAACACCCCCATGCATGTACCACTGACCCCACATGAATGATATGCACTTAAACGAAAGCAAAATGCTGAATTAAAGGAACAATGCGCGTACGGGGATTGATAAATCATACTACAATGTTTTAATCATTCAAAACATAACCAAATAGAGTTCTGATTAACTAAATATCCCAAACAGAACCTTAACAGTATATAAAAGTTGAACCAAACAGTCCCTAAATGGAAAACAGACAAAAACAGAAACTGCCAAACCTCGCGCGCGCGGGCCGCTCGCGCGATGTGTCGCTCGCGCGGGCCGCTCGCGCGACAAGCCAAATTTTCCTTTTTATATATATACCTTTCTGTCTACCTGGAAAAGCCAAGGTCGCGCGCGCGGATCGCTCGCGCGAGGGGTCGCTCGCGCGGGCCGCTCGCGCGACCCTCGCTCGCGCGATCGCGCGCGCGAGGTGATGCAGGGGCTTCATCTTCTTCGTCAGATTACTCTGTTTCAGCAATTCAGGGTCTAAACTGACCCATTTTCAATTCTGTTAGTATATATGTCCTATTGTATATGGATCTCTTTGTTTTCCAACAAGGATTAAGAATCTATGGTTAATTTAACATAATTCTAATTATGACTCTCCAATTTTATGAAAAACCAACACATGTCAAAATTTATTTCCTTATATACTTTTCCATATGAACAAATTAGACTTTAAAACTTCAAACATGGCATGTAGGATGTATAATCTACCATATTCATCTCTAAAAACGAATTTAGATTAAGGTTTGAAAATCTTGATTTCAAGCTATGAATTTTCATACGTAGGATCAACAATGGTGTATTACAAAATTGAACAACCACACGGTAAATAGACATGTAATTACATTCTTAGTGAGTTAGTAATACTCACAGAGATTAGAGATGGAAGTAATTGTTGAGAAAGAAACCCAATATAGAAATTCCAAATGCAAGCTTGTAAGCTATGGAGGATTGAAGCTCTTCTCTCTCTCTAAAATAATCTGTAGAACTCTCTGTGTTTTGTGTATTGCAGAATGTGTGTGTTTAGAGGGAGTGTATGTGAGTGTATATAAAGAAAGCCAAATCTTGGCCACCAAGTTCAACCTTGAAGACTCTACATTAGATTTCAATTATTAATTTTTCCCATTCAATCCTCAATGAACTACAAAATCACAGGTGTGTGTGTGTGTGATACACATACGTATACATATATACACCCTCAGATTGTGAAGAGGCACATAGGGTGGTAGGGGTCAAATGGGGTTGTTTGGGAATTTAGCTTATGGCATTAAATTAACACACACACAATTGCAATACCCAAACAAGGCATATCCAATGATTACTTGCCATAAATGGCAATAAAGCAAATGTCCAAATCAGTCACTTCCAAAATCTGTGGAAGCTCACACAGCGCGGACAGTTTTTGGACATAAACTGGTATTTTCGGGGCGCGGTGGTCACCACAAAAATACAGGAATTTCATTTTAACGTAAGAATTGATTTTCTGGTTTTATAAAAATACTGATTGAGTCAATAGAAGTTATTTTCACCGTTTTGAAATACAGATTTTGAAATCCATACTGGTATCACTAATTTTATAAAAATTACAATTTAACCCCAACAACATTCTTAGCTTGCAATAATTCAAGAAATAAAATTTAGAACATGAGAAATAAAATTTAAATGAAGCAGTCAATACCCAATGAAATTAAATATACATTGCAATTGACAATTAAATATGAAAATGTAATTTAGGAATAAATGGAAATGCAGGTTATTACACGTTGCGTGGGTAAAAGCATTGTATTTGTTATATGTTCATAAAATTCAACCTATGGCTCCGAAAATACTTTGTATGTGCTGTAACTATTGGAGTGCCATGGTTTGTCTGTCAAGCACACGAATATATATACACCGTTAGCATTGTGGCATGCCGCTTGCAAACATTAGGTTGATTTGTTTTGGTTTCTTGTTAAAAGAAAATGCTGGTGTTGCACTAATGGGTACAGTGGTTAAATTTACTTATTAACCAAATGTATTTTTTTTTTGTTGATAGAATTAACTAAATGTATTTAATTAACCAAATACACATGTTTTTTTTATGCAATTAACCAAATATATTTCACTGGTGATATAACTCTAATTGTTTGTGATATTACACATACGGATCTCTAAATCAAATCCAAGCCATTAGTCAAATCAAAAAAAAAAAAAAAATCTTTAGCTTCTAAAATCCAAGAACAGTTGATAAGGAATAAACTGTTAGCGGCCTTGGGGACTTCCTGGATCGATTATCCATGTGGTTTGGTTAATTATTATTATTAAAAAAAATTTATTTTTGTTACATGTATACTAAGTATTTGTCTCACCCTGTATTGTTACTCTATATAGACATACCACATCAAACACTATATATGTCATATACATATATGTGTGTGTTTACAAAACAACACAAAATCTTCCACTGCATAACATGCAAAATTGCACATTCAAAGGTACACACATACTGACATATATACATACCTGGAGCATATGAACATGCATAGCGAACTTTTTGCCGCAGGGGGAGTGTCTGCCTAGGGAGAGAGAGAGAGAGAGAGAGAGAGAGAGAGAGGAGATTGCAGTTATCAAAAATGTAAAAGATCAATGCTAAAAGTGGGATGAATGGATGATAGGAGACTATTGAGACAATTAATGGCTTTTGTTTTGAGTGTGTTAATGACACTTTAACCCTCTAAAATTGTATTTTGTAGAATATAAAAGATATTGGTTTTAATGTAATTAAGAGTTAAAAGGAAAATATTTTTGATGCCCCTCCTTCTCCCTTTATATATTAGTATAGATAAGTGCACCGATGGCCTTAAGTATTTTGAACTTTTATCAATCGGTACACTTTTGCTTAACCAATTTTTTTTTTTAGATTTTTATTAAGTTTAATTTGCCATTTTTTATACGTCCTATAATAATACAACTTAATAACACCATTGAAGTAATTTTTTTCTCTTCCAATCGCCACATGGTCAACCATGATTCACTAGAAGGAATCTTATACCATTAAGAATTTGGTATCCTAGTAAAATCCCAAAACAAGTTGCCGCTTTGGAGTAGGGCAAAGGCATACACAGTCGACACTGAGTCGCCGATTAGCTCTCCGCAAGGCACCGTCGTGGAAGTATTTGATGAGTTCTCTATTTTGTCTATATTGATAAGATTGTTGTAAATAGTAAGTTTGGTGGATGTCATTATCATCATCAAAGGAAGGTTGAAAATTGTAACCCTTTGCTCATATTCAATGTTCACGATCAATTGAATGATGTTGGACTCATTGCCTATAAATGGCAATGAATTGATGATTTAAAACATGCAGATAAGAGTTAGAGATCCAGAGAAGAGAAAGAGAGAAAGTGAGAAAAATATTAGTGTGTTGTAATACGCTGATAGTCCTTTTATATGATTGTATATTTGTTTGCTTGCTTTATTACTAGCTTTATTACTAGTTTTATAACACGGTTATCAGCACGAGCCAATACCAACTGAGTTGATCTTATCAAAAAGGTAAAGATATTAATTTTGATATTGAAAAATATATCTATACTATGTTTACTTTATATTTCTACATACATATGTATGAACACCTGAAGAGGTTATAATCCTCCCAAAGAGGATTTTATTGCAAACTTCCGAAGAAGTTATTATGGATAGTCCTTTAAAAGAGGCCATAAGAAAATAAATGAACTGCTTGCAAAAGTTGGTTTTATACTTCTTAAAGAGTTAGTCTCCTGGAGAGACAATAAATGGACTTCGTAAAGAAGTAGTGAGAAAATTTATCACAGATAAATTAGAGACCACTCCTAAAGGAGTTAATGCAAAAAAAAAAAAAAAGAGAGAGAGAAAAGGAAAAACAATCACGGGCAACCAGATTCAAACCAGAGACCGTAGGAATTAAAGATTTAAGGTTCTTAGTTCCCACCTCTCGGCTACCGCGTGATTGTCTAACCATTATTCAATGAAAATATGTATATATATACATATCTCTTAAAGGGATGGTGAATGAATCTGTGAAAAAAGGCAATGAAATTTTTTTTTTTACAAAAACAATCATAGATAGGCAGGTTCGGACCTGGGTGTAACAACCCTAAAATTTCTAAGTGTATAAATAATTAATTTAATTATTATTTTTAGTTAGCAATATTATATGAGTGTGCCTAGGTTAAACACATGTTTGAAAATTTTAAGTTTGGAGGACAGATAGATTAAATCGTTAGTGAGCCCGTTTAGTTTGAATGTTACATTGAATTAATTTATATTTGTTAACGAAATTGAAGAATTGATGTGTATTTTTTTTCAATAGTGTTTATAGGCCCACAAATGTGTCAAATAGTGTATCTGGTATGAAAATTAAGTACTCGGGGTATGAGTACCATTTGGGTTAGTTATTTTAGTGGTTTAGATTGCATTCTGGGCTCATATGGGTCTCTTTTGTGGGCCCACAAGTAGAAATTTTGGATTTATATGCGTGAGTGTTATGATATATGTGCTATATGTGTATTATATGTATATACATAGATAATATATCATAGGGTTAGTTAAAAAAAAGTGAGAGCAACCACAAGAGAGAGAGAGAGAGAGAGAGAGAGAGAGAGAGAGAGAGAGAGAGGCAACCCTAGCCACCTAAAAGAAGAAGAAAAAGAGAAGAGAAGGGTTTTGGATCTGTTTTCGTGTGTGCAATTGCGGAGCGTGTTGTTCGTCGTTAGGTTCGTACTCACATCTATTCAACAATTCAAACAAGGTGAGTTAAATGTGTATATTCGGGTATATATACAAGTATGTATATATGTATACACGAGTAAATGAATTTCTTACATGTCTAATTTAATTGTTGGTGTTTAATTTTTGCATTAGAATGCACAGTATTATTGCTGAATTAATTTATGACCTTTATATGACTTCATGAATTTGATCCTCGAGTAATGATTCTAGGGTGTTCGTAAATCTTATGGGGATAGTTGGATTTATAAACACTTGTGTGGAATACTAATGATAATTTCGGAGTTTAGGTGAAATTCGTTTTTTTTTTTTAAATTCTAACAGTTGCTGAAACTTCAAAAAAAATATTGTAAAATCGTGGGTTAGAATTTTAACACTTTGTCCGTCAAGGCTATGTAAAACATGATTCTACACAACTTTCATTCTTTGTGTTTTTCCCAATTCTGCACCGTTTGGGCAGAAATTGACAATTACAGTAGCAGTGAATAAATATTTTATGATATGGAAAATATAATTGCTTATTATGTGCTTCATGTATGCTAATATGGAATGTTTGGTTGAGGTAATTGTACCTGAAATAATTGATTTTATATTGTAAAAATTTTGATAAAAGGTAAACTAGATATGTTGAATAGTATATTGGTGATCTTGTAATTCAATTAGAAAATACTGTGGAACGATTGTTATGGGTAAATTGATAAAATCCTATATTGTGAGAAATTGGAACGCATCTAAAAGATAGAGATGTTATTGGACTATGATGAGACGGAACAATGTGTTAAAACGTGAATTGCACAAAAATTGGAATAATATGAATGATAAACGATAATGGCAACATAATTCCTTTAGTGTTCACCGCACCCCGTTGTGTGATATGTTTTGGTAGCTCGACAAACTGAGTATACCTATGCCAGTGGCTGTGTGATCAAGCTGGCTTAAGCCTTACGCTCGGCTTATTTATTATATGTTTTGGCGTAATGGCCAATCTTCCGTGTGTACATCTAGATACCCCACCCAAATTGGTGCCAGAGTGGGTATTGGTATTATGTTTGGTGACATATGGGTTATATGTGTGGGCCGTACCATGGAGGGTGGCCAAGGTGGTAAACCTAGGAACACAAAGATAAATTTAAGGCAAATAAATAATGAGCATGGATTAATAAATAATTAGCATGGATTATTTATAAGACTGATAGGTGTGGAATAATGAACGCGACGTTAAAGTTAGAATGTGGACGGTTTGCATTCAGAATTGTTTGCTTGGTTTGTGATCATTCGATATTGCAGGATGTGGGCCTACTAACATTTTACATGTTTGGCTCACCATAAGTAGATGGGTAAGTATGAAATTCGTAGTAGCTTTGGGTTCGGGCAAGAAATCACTTGCCACCACATAAATGGAAACTACTCTATTGTTCAGATATGTGTGTGAAATTACTTGTCTTGGCCCAAGAGTGTTGTAGTGTGGTTTGTAGTCTACAGGTTCAAGTTGGCTCCCTGAGACTTTTTGTTTTGTTTAACTTATACAAGTCATGTGACTGACCCGAGTGTGTTATGCATTCGGGGGTGTTTCTATATGAAACGTAGTCGAATGTATTTATGCAGGTTTAATATTTGGAGATTTTTGTTGGAAATTCTGTTTGGGTGAAGAGATTGTCACTGTGTTGTTTATTATTAGAGTTGTACTTATTTTTGTTGTACTTGATTGTATTTCTAGCAGTGTAGGCCACTTATGTATAATTGTAATAAAAATTGTATATTGGGTATTGGGAACATTGTAGTTGCTCTGACCAATGGATGTATAGAGTTATTTTCTCTCCGCTGAACTCTGTAAAGAGATTTTTATTTAATGAATATGGTATTTCTCTTGTAATCAAAGTGATATAATATTTATAATGGAATTTTATTTCTTTTATAATGAAATGGATGTTTGGGAATACATGTTTAATAATAAAGAGTTTTTCTGTAAACACAAGATCACATGTCCTTATTTAAGGAGTATTAAATATTGATTTCAATCAATTATCTTTTAGCCTGTGTGAGGATGTCACTCTCGGGGTTTTAGAAATTGAACATTAGTATGAATACATGCTCTGGATTAAATATTTAGTTGTCCAAAATCGGGGTGTGACACCGAAACCTCAAGGTTTAAAATCCTTAGTCCCCACCACTTTGCTACCACACGATTGAGTAACTTTTATTAAAGTTTATATATACATATATGCACACGCATATTATACCCAACTTCTATACAACCTAAGCTATGTACTTATAAATATAGACAGGTACGAGCTTCTCAAAGGTAAAATATATAACAGATTTGGTGTCAAGCCCCGAAAACCGAAGCGCGAGGGAAGAGGAAAGATAGAGAGGAAAGAATTAAAACTCAATCACAAATGCGGAAGAGGCATTGGGATCCCACGGGGATTCCTACAAGTATGACTTACTAACATATAAGCTAATATGGGCTTACATGTTAATGAGTCCAACAAAGATGAGAGCATTTGAAAATTTAAGTTAAAAGACTAACCGGACAAGCACTAGTTCAAGGAGAGAAGTAAAAATACAATAAATTTGATAAAAGACCATTTTTGGATAGTTGCTAAATTTTAAAACCTCCGTAAGTAACCGTGTCTTTAAAATTTTCACATTCTGTCCACGAAGGTCCTTGAACAATTCAAGTCTGCACAACTTTTGTCAAGATCATTTTTTCCAATTTCTCACCGTTTGGGCAGAAAATTGAAATAACAGTAGCAGTTTTTATTTGACAGCTTTTTGAAACATTTCGAAACATTCCTAACTGTGCTAAATTCTCGAGTTTAAACATCAATATATGACTAAACACGTCTTAAATGACATATAACAAAAGTCTAAACCAAACGGAACTTCATGTACTCGAAATTTATTAAAAACGAGAAGTGAAAGAGATAAAGAGATAAAGAATGGGAGAGGGAGAGATTGGGAGAGAGATATTGAAAACATTTCTTTTTGGAAGCAAAGTGAACTAATCCGACAAGGATTTAATTGAAATGCGACAAGTCCGGTAAGGACAAAACAAACATAACGAATCCGACAAGGATTCAAATTAACATACAAACATTAAACTTTAGAAGAAATGCTACGGTCTCGGAAATATAATTACATAACATAAATAAGTTGAACAAATATGAAAAGTAAGGACTAACACTTGTCCATCAAATTTACAGCAAGACTTCCGAATGACAAAATTATGGAAGTCCAAGCTTTAGAAGTTTTGTAATAAAATTAATACAAGAAGTTTCCTTTAGTGTACTAAACTATTACAAACTTCCCAAAAGGCTAAATTCACATGAGTGCTATCCTTATACATAGCTAAGCGCGGGTCTTCAAAATAGAGCAAAAGATGTCAAGGCCTATGCGTCGGGTCACATGTGCCCTTTGCCCTTATCAAGCTCACCTGAAAAATGTTTTATCGTTTTTATGAGAACGACGGCTCGTAGAAAACATTGTAACAAGTCTATATGCTATCCATGACTAAAATGAAATAAGGTGCAATGGATCGGCACCACGGCTATAATGAAATGATTAAAGCCGCAAGGCTATGCGTGATATGTGCACACCTCTCTCATTACAGGACCATGAGCCACCCATGCATGGAGTGTAGCATACCAACTTCCAGGAGCCCACCGAATATAGCTGGAGTTTGAATGTTTCTAAGGGTCATTCTCCCTGTCTCACATCACAACCCATATTCGGATTTCTTAAATAAAATTTCCTTGCATGGGGTTTTTCTCTTTTCAAAACAAAACGTTTATGTCTTGTTCATGTAATGCTTGCCGATTAGGCCACAATGCATGTGATGTTGACAATGACCTTAAGGATGATTCACTATAGTAAATTAAGCAATAATTCTAGTCCATTAGACATGATATCAAGAACTTCAAAGAATGTAATTAAATTTCATAATTTAACATTCCTAACAAGAATTTCTAAACTAACGTTCTAGCATGTGTTTACAGAGCATCCTAAGCATATCTAGCATCACATAATCAAGTTTAGTAAAATCTAAACATGTAATTCACAATTTGGCATACAACTCAAAAATTTACAACTTCGGAAAAAAAAAAAAAAAAAACTAATGCATGTGTCCAATTTATTATCCTAACATCCCTCAAATTACATTTAGCACCCCAAAATCACAACTTGCACAACTAAGGCATAAAAATCACATTTAGTCATAATAATTCTAACATTACAACTATGGGAAAACCTCATGCATGTGCCTAAATTATTCTTCAAACATCATTCTAATTACATTTAACACCCCTAATTAACAACTTACACAATCAAGGCATATAATTCATATTTAGGCAAAATACCCCTAACATTACAACTTTGGAGACAAGTCCTAATACATATATCTAAGTCCTCTCCTAATATATAAATAAACTCAAGGCATCTTAGACAAGTATAACATGTAGAAAAGCAACAATGTAAATCTACCTCAATGTATGTTTTCCAAAATAAATGTGAAATCACCCAAAATTTGAGAAAGAAACAAGGGACTCCAAATGGCTCCAAGAAAGTGAAAAAGGAGGTCCTAGGGAGCTCAAGAACCCACTGCATGTACTACTCCATCAATGGAACTCCATGGATGAAGAGGAAGAATTTTGGAGCTCTATGTAATTTTGGGAAAACTATGGTAATGGCCACCAAAATGAATTTCGTGGGTATCACTAGAAAGCTCTTGAAAATCTAAGAATATTTTGTGAAATAACAAAACTCACAAAATCACTCTTTGATGGCCTGTTGGAAGCTTAAAGGAGAAGGGTTATGGGGGTTTTTGTGTATACCCAAATGATATAGAAGAAGATGGAGAAGAAGAGAGAGAGAAAGGAAAGAAAAAAAAAAGAAATGAAAGTGAGGAGAGAGAGAGAGGAGTGGCCGGCTCTATAGGAGGGGGGTGGGGCCCACCTTTTTTTTTTAAAGCCTTTGTTTTGTATTTAATGTGTAGAGGTGTAATGCATGTGTGTGTGTGTGTGTGTGTGTGTGGTCTACTTCTACACACTCAATTTAAAACATGTACCCACTTTAACCTTAAGTTAATAAAATCAAAATTATATATATATAAATAAAATAAAACCAAATAAGAAAAGAAAACAAATAATTAAATAAATATAGTAACACAAGTTAAGATAATTTTAAATATTACCCAATTTAATTAACGGTTCACACATAAGCATTTAAATACAATTTTACCCTTAATTAAAATTTCATGTTGTAACAATCTACCCCCCTTAAAAGAATTCCGTCCCGGAATTCGGAGTAATTAAGCGAAAAAGGGAGCAATGACTTGTTCAAACCTTGACTAACTAACATTATCAAATGAAAAAAAACTTACCCTACTTGAGAAAAAGGTGAGGGTAACTCCTCCTCGCTTCACTCTCGTCCTCCCAAGTCAACTCGGAAATGCCATGATGATTCCACTGAATTCTTGCCAACAGGATAACCCTTCCTCGTAACACACGGTCTTTTTTCTCAATGATACGGATGGGTTGCTCTTCATACGACTCATCTTCTCCAAGAGTCAACTCGGTCCAATCTATGATTTGCGATGGATCGGGGTAATACTGACAGAGTGGATCGGAGTTACACCTATGAAGTATTGAAACATGAAATACATTGTGAACACTCAAGAGTTGAGGCGGAAGTGCTAAACGATATGCAACTTCACCAACCCTTTCAAGAATTTCAAATGGTCCCACAAGCCGCGGTGCTAATTTCCCATTTTGTCCAAAACGTTGTAACCCACGATGCGATGAAACCTTTAGAAACACGTGATCACCAATTTCAAATTCCAACGGCCAGCGGTGACGACCGGCATAAGATTTCTAACGACTCATAGCTGAAACCAACTTTTCATGAATCACTTTAATCTTTTCTGATGTCTTTCTCACCATATCAGGTCCATGAAGAATAGTCTCACCTACCTCGCCCCAACACAAAGGAGATCGACGCTGACGGCCATACAATGCCTCGAATGGTGCCATCTGAATACTCGCTTGATAACTGTTATTGTAAGCAAACTCGACTAAAGGCAAATGATCTTCCCAATTCCACCAAGTTCCATAATACTAGCTCTCAACATGTCCTCTAAGATTTGAATAGTACGCTCGGACTGCCCATCTATCTGAGGTTGGAATGCTGTGCTAAGAAAAAGCTGAGTACCCAAAGCTTTCTGTAAACTCTCACTACAACAAAAAACCCTTATTATGACTTTAAAAAAGAGTCATAAATGTATATTTATGACTCTTTTTTAAGCTTTTAAAATAAGTCATAATATTGCAGTCATAAATAAGTTCGAGTTTGTTAAAAAAAAAAGTCATAAATAATTATTACTTTACAACAGCTCTAAAAAAATAGTCATAAAAAATGAGTACTTTCAAATTGTTTATGACTATTTTTTAATTGATACAGTCATAAATAATCTTCAAAAAAGTCATAAATAGCCTTTTAAAAAAGTCATAAATAATCTTTAAAAAAGCCATAAATAGTCTTTTAAAAAAGTCATAAATAATCTTCAAAAAAGTCATAAATAACCCTTTAAAAAGTCGTAAATAATCTTCAAATTAGTCATAAATAACCATTTAAAAAGTCATAAACAATCTTCAAAAAAGTCATAAATAACCTTTAAATAGTCATAAATAATATTTAAAATAGTCATAAATAACCTTCAAAAAGTCATAAATAATCTTTTTATAGTCATAAATAATCTTCAAAACAGTCATAAATAACATTTTAAAAGTCATAAATAATGACACTATTTATGACTTTAGTAGAACTATTGCTAATTTGTGATTATTTTTTATGAAACAGTCATATATAATATAAAACACATTTAAAGAAAAAAAATATTTTGTTGATAATCCAACAATCAAGATTACACAATTCAAATACATCATCAAAACATGCATGTTACAAATCAACTCAAGAACCATATTCAGATATTATCTTCCTTCTAACCAAAATTTTTCAATAATCAATCTAATAATTAGTTATGTACAAGAAAAATGTAACAGTAACCACTAAGTATGTATTAAACCAACAAACCAATAATGTATATGTAACATTGTTAAAAAAAAAAAAATAAATAAAAACAAGATTAGTGTCTATTTAAACTCTTCAATCTCCGCTAGTACATAAACTTATTTGCAATATTTGTTCCATGTAGTCTAACTGTGTAACACTAAAACAAAAATGAAATCAATGTATTAGATTCTATATAACGAGTATATAATTTTCTTAAATTGTAAAAATATAGATTACCTGAAAAAAGGAAAAAAATGTTGAAATTTTCAATACTTAAATGTATTCTTGAATGAACTCAATGAACTCAAGTTGAAGTACATTTAGCTCGTGGCTTTCAAATTTCACTTTTTGAGACAACTCTTTCATCTGAAAAAATTCAGGAAAGAATGAGATGTTAAAGATGTATTCCCTCCCCACAACAACACCACCACCACCTCCAACACATATGAAAAAAAAAAATTCCACACTTTATGAATCAAAGTAAAACAAGAAGAAGAGAAAAATTGACGACACATTTACAAAGAATACTATGATAATACCTTTATCTTGATAGATTTGGATGGATTCTCCATTATCACTTTCATGAAAAGTAACATATAGTATCCACATTCATAATTTCCTGGTTGCTTTGGTCCCTATGAATAAATGTATAACAAATATTAGACAAACAATAAATTACTGCAATCACAAGTCGTGGTAAAACTAACTTATCTTGGAATGAATGTTGACCTAGAATTTCTAAAACTTTCGACAGAGTCTCCTCTATAAATAGAACCTCCCAAAAATTTCAAAGAATGAAAACATACCCAGCAACAATTGAATAACCGCAACATACATTATATCAATACATTAACCATAACATACTAAGTATAATTTAAACAGCTACCATTATATCTATCATGTTTTTATTCAGATTTAATTACCTTTACGAATTGCCAAATTGGTTTTGGCCTTCTTTTTCCTTTGAAATTTAAAGCATTGAGTCCACTTCAAGACAATATTAAAAGTTAAAATTAGATAATAAAACGTCACTTCAAGACATTATTCTCACAAAAATATGATATAGCAAATACGCTTATTTTAACATTCATAAAACTGCTACTGTAATATGAATTTTCTGCCCAAACGGTGCAGAATTGGGAAAAATACCATTAGACGAAAGTTGTCCAGAATTGCGTTTCCTACAGGCTTATGCGAACAGAATCACGAAAACTGTAACGTGTGATTTATTAGAATTTTTGTACTAAAATCTGATCCGTGAAAATCCCAAATTCGAAAATTGAATAATTGCTCAAATGTATATCCAAGGCTCATCTATAAATCTCAAATCATAACTTCAATCATTGTAAATAAAAACCTAAATCTCATAACCCATAGCCATACTAATTTAATAATCTATCCATTTAAATTTCAATCAAACGAGATTGAAAGAAAAGAACAAGTTTACTCACCGATTTAGGACTTCAATGTTGATGAAGATTCGCAAAACAATATTTGGGGTTCCTCTTTTCTTCTCTTATTATCTTCTTTTTCTTCTTCTTCTTCTTCTTCTTCTTCTTCTCTCTCTCTCTCTCTCTCTCTCTCTCTCTCTCTCTCTCTCTCTTGACTGCTCTATTTTTCTCATGTCTCTCTTTTCTTTTCTTTTTGTTATCAAAACCCTAGGAGGTATATTATGTATGTATATATGATAACACAAACAGACAAAAGGCTAAAAATCCCGTTTTTTGTCTAGGGGCCTCACAAAAAGGCTTTATATGGGCCCGAAATACATTCTAAAGTTCTAAAATGAGTGACCCAATGGGTGTACATAACCCGGGTACTTAATTTAAATGTTAAAAACACAAATTAACACATTCACGGGCCTATAATCACTACAAAAAAATAAACACATCAATTCTTCAATGACTTGTTCAACTTAAGTTTTTACAACTTAACTCCACCACTTAGTTCTATAAAATTTCACACAATAATTAATGAATAAAATAAATACACACATATAAATAAATAACCATGGTTGTATACACAAAAATTTAGGTTGTCTCATTTTTTTATTTTTTTAAATGAATATTTATATAAAGAAAATACGGGGTGTTACATGTATACCAAGTGAAATTTCATTTAAAATTTTTATACAGCGCACATTTCCCTAATCAAGAATCTTAACTTTAAAAATCTTAACATATTGTCTTTTTCACTATTTTTCCCAAAAAACAGTACTTTGATTCTAGAATTCAAAGAAAAAGAGTCATAAAAATAAAGAATATTTATGACTACCCAAAAATGAAGTCATAAAAGTCTTGCTATTTATGACACTTTTCTAAATACTTATTATATATGACACTTTTCACAAACATGTCATAAAAAATCTTATTTTTTATGATAATTTTTAAAAAACTGTCATAAAAAATCTAATATGATTCTTAATAAAATCTAAATTTGTGACACTAAAAGTAACTATCAAGTGTTAATAGTCCAATTTCAAAAAGTAATTTCTTAAAAACTAGTCTCTCAAAGGTCGATTTAAGTGAAATTTCACTTAATATTCATGTAAAGATTTAGTGAAATTTCACATAATATTCGTGTATGCCAAGTAAAATTTCACAAAATATTTTTGTACAGAGGACCTTTCCCTAATCAAGAATCTTAACTTTAAAAATCTTAGCATATTGTCTTTTTTTCACTATTTTCCCAAAACAGTACTTACGTTTGATTCTAGAATTCAAAGAAAAAGAGTCATAAAAATAAAGAATATTTATGACTACCAAAAAATGAAGTCATAAAAGTCTTATTATTTATGACCATTTTCAAAAAACTGTCATAAAAACTCTTATTATTTATGACCATTTTAAAAAAACTGTCATAAAAACTCTTATTATTTATGACCATTTTAAAAAAAAACTGTCATAAAAAATCTTATTATTTATGACCATTTTAAAAAAACTGTCATAAACAATCTTATTATTTATGACTAATAAAAAATATGGTCGTAAATAAAACACCACTTACCAATCTTATGACTATATTTGCAAAAAGAGTCATATATGTTAGAAAAAAGTATTTGTTATGACTCTTTTTTTAAAATAGTCATTAGCCCAAAATAAAAAAAAAAGTCATAAAAAGGATTTTTTTCTTGTAGTGTCTACCAAAAGTGAGATACGAACTTTGAATCATGATCCGATACAATTGAAACTGGGATACCCTGAAGTCTCACAATCTCTCGAATGTAGATCATACTAAGAGTGTCTGCTGTGTCGGTTACCTTAATTGGCAAGAAATGTGCTGACTTAGTCAGACGGTTCACAATAACCCAAATAGCATTATGCTTACGCAAGGTCCTAGGAAGTGCCGTAACAAAGTCTATAGTAATATGCTCCCACTTCCACTCGGGAATAGGGAGAGGTTGTAACAAACCTGTAAGTCTCTGGTGCTCGGCGTTTACTTATTGACAAACTGGACAACTAGCAACAAACTCAACAACTGCTTTTCAAGCCTTTTTACCAATACTAACAACGTAAATCATGGTACATTTTCGTACCCCCCGGATGGACAGCGAAACGGGAATGATGGAACTCTTTCAAGACATCCTCTCGACAAGCTACGGGAACAAAGACTCGGTTTCGAAACCTCAAACCTCCATCATCATCAAAAGTCCAACCCTTTTCCCAATCTCCATTAAGCATATGAGATTTCAAGGACATGGTCTCATCATCAGATTTTTGTATCTCCAAAATTCGATTCAATAGTGACGGTTGGGCGGTCAAAGTAAACAAAGTAGCTCTGTCGGAGTTTTCTGCACAATAAACCTCAAAGTCATCTAGGTATTCAAACATTTTCCACTCCTGGATAGGTAGATAAGTCAAGGTACCACGGGGTTTACGATTAAGGGCATCGGCCACGACGTTAGCCTTACCCGGATGATATTGCAAGTCAAAGTCATAATCTCCTAAATGCTCCATTCAACGGCGTTGTCTCAAGTTAAAGTCTCTTGTGATCGGAAAATACCTCGAATTTCTCACCATACAAGTAGTGTCTCCAACTCTTTAAAGCAAACACAACGGTGGCAAGCTCTAAATCATGAGTAGGGTAGTTTTTCTCGTGTGGTTTCAGTTACCTCGAACCATAAGCCACAACTTTACCCTCTTGCATTAATACACAACCTAAACCTTCAAGTGAAGCATCACAATAAACGGTATAGTTTAATCCACGCTCAGGAATAACAAGGATAGGTGTCGAAGTCAAACGGGTTTTCAATTGTTGGAAAGCATTTTCATAAGAATTGTCCCATGTATATTTCACTCCCTTCCTAGTCAGTTTAGTCATAGGCATAGCTAAACGAGAAAAGTTCTCAACGAAGCGACGGTAATAACCCGCTAGTCCTAAGAAACTACGGACTCCAAATACATTCTTTGGCGATTCCTAATCCATGACAGCTTCAATTTTAGAAGGATTAACAGATACCCATCACCTAAAACAACATGTCCAAGAAATTTCACTTCCGGTAACCAAAATTCACACTTAGAAAATTTTGCATACAAACGGTGCCCTCACAAAACTTCTAATACAATTCAGAGATGTTCTTCCTATTTTTCTCTAGATGGCGGATAGACCAAGATGTCATCAATAAACACAATCACAAACTTATCTAAGAACGGGCTAAAGATACGGTTCATCAAATCCATGAAAGCGGCGGGTGCATTCGTCAAACCGAATGGCATAACAAGAAACTCAAAGTGTCCGTAACATGAACGAAAAGCTGTCTTAGGAATGTCACATTCTCTAACTCGTAATTGATGATAACCCGATCTCAAGTCAATCTTAGAAAAACAAGTTGAACCACGGAGTTGATCAAAAAGATCATCAATTCTGGGAAGCGGATATTTGTTCTTTATGGTAACATGGTTTAGCTTACAATAATCAATACACAATCGGAGTGATCCATCTTTCTTCTTTACGAAAAGGACGGGTGCTCCCCAAGGAGAAGTACTAGGACGAATAAAACCCTTAAGTTGTAAGTCCTGTAACTGTGTCTTTAATTCTTTCAATTCAGTGGGTGCCATACGATATAGTGGAATTGAAATCGGTGATGTACTGGGAACTAAATCTATCACGAACTCAATTTCATGGATAGGCGGAAAACCAGACAAGTCCTCAGGAAAAACATCAGAGTATTCACTAACAATCGAAGGAAATTCAATCAAAGTTGGTTCATCTTCATCTAAAAACAAACTAGCAAGGTAGTCATTATGATTCTTCCCCTTATACAAACTGTGAAGTGAATGCATCGGGAAGTCTAAGCAATCACCCTCAAAACGAACATGGTCCCCAGAAGGTAACACAAAAGTGACTCTTCTCTTGAAATAATCAATAAAAGCTCGTTAGGTAGTTAACCAGTCCATACCCAAAATTACATCAAAACTAAGCATGTCTATAACGATTAAATCAACAATGATGTTCTTGTCGGCAATGACAAGTTCACAACCACGACATACCCGTTCCAAGGGAACTGAACCTCCAACGGGAGTATCGACTAAAAGTGTAGAAGCTAAATGGCTCACTTCTAAATCCAAGGATGATGCAAAAGATGAAGATAAAAATGAACATGATGCGCCGGTATCAATAAGCACAGAAGCTCTAGAGCTGAACACTAATAACGTACCTCAAATAACTGAAGCATCGGAGTTAACTATGAAAGGTGTTGCGGCAACAAGGTTGAACACAGTAGGAGGTGGCTTTGAAGCTTGTTGTCCTCCTCCACGATGTCCCGCATGATGGTGCTGACCCCTAGGGGTATTAGGCTTAAAGCTCTGAGCAGAAGGAGCTGACGGTGGTGATAAAAGAGGTGGCCTATAACTCTACTGATAAGGTCCAGGAAAAGGTGAGCGAACCTGTGGTGGCCCAACTGTTTGTGGTGCTGTCTGATTAAATGGACACTCTGTTAATATGTGGTTTGGGTCACTAAATATTAAGGGACATACTCTTGCTTCTGCTTCTTGAATTGGTGCCCACTTGATGAACCCGACTGATTACCCTTTGATGGAGCATGAAATTCCTTATCTTTCTTTGAACTCAAATACTCCTCCTCGAACACAAGTGCTTTTTGAACCACTTTACTATAGGAGTCCAATTCAAACCCAACAACTTTCGCGCGAAGTCCCTGAAGAAGTTCATTCTCGAAACCCCTAGCCTTAATCTTATCGTCAGCGGTGATATCGGGTGTATAATGAGCCAAGTCCCCAAAACGAGCCTCATAATCGGTAATAGACATCTCACCCTAACGAAGGTTCAGAAATTTAATTCTCTTGGCATTACGAGCAACTGGTGGAAAATACTTATCCAGGAATAACTAGGTAAAAGTGTTCCAAGGCATACCCTCCAAAGTTTGGGTAGTAAGAACTAGTTCCCACCAGATTCGGACTTGACCCGCCAATTGAAATGTAGCAGCATCTATACGAAGATTATCTTCGACAATACCAAGATGTTCAAAGATCCGGGTAATCCTTTTTAACCAAATCTCCGCTTGAACAGGGTCCGTTTCTCCCGAGAAAACTGAAGGATTCTTTCTACCAAATTCTCTCATAGTCGATTGTGCCCTTGGCTTCGCCTGAGCAACAGGCACTACAGGAGCTACGTCGGTAGGAGCTACCGGTGGTGGTATATCATTCCTTGCTGATTGGGCAGCTTGAGTGAAATCCCTCATGACAGCGGCTATCTCACAAAAGAATTGAGCTCCATCAGGGACTCCTAGAGCAGGTTCAGGGATAGGAGCTGGAGCTGGTTCAGAAATAGGGGCTAGAGCATAAACGGATGAGGAAGACTGGGCTCCTCGGCCTGCGGCTCCACCTCGGCCCCTAGCACGACCTCTAGCATGGCTAGGACTTTGGCCTCTAGCACGACCTCTAACGCGCGGTAGCATAGTTAGGTAGAAAACAACTACGAGGTAACAAGGGATTAGATCATTAACATTCTACTACACCTCTAATTTAAACATTTATCGGATTGAGATTACATTATCATGACCAATGTAAACACATAGAACATAAGAAAATTATTTTTACATATAATCATATAGTCCCAAAGGCATTCAACATATTAGCGTACTCACTAGGCAACTCAATACTCAAAGTAAACTTTAAAGAAAACAAAGGAAGCACAAATAGAAACTTAGACATGTAGTAAAAATAATTTGCAAGTAAGCCCAAATTAAACTCCCATAGCCCCTAGCTATTCAAACCCGGTTAGCTCTGATACCAATCTGTTACGCCCCGAAAATCGAAGCGTGAGGGAAGAGGAAAGATAGAGAGGAAAGAATTAAAACTCAAGCACAAATGCGGAAGAGACATTGGGATCCCACAGGGATTCCTACAAATATGACTTACTAACATATAAGCTAAGATGGGCTTACATGTTAATGAGTTCAACAAAGATGAGAGCATTTGAAAATTTAAGTTAAAAAACTAATCGGACATGCACTAGTTCAAGGAGAGAAGTAAAAATACAATAAATTTGATAAAAGAGCATTTTTGGATAGTTGATGAATTTTAAAACCTCCGTAAGTAACTGTGTCTTTAAAATTTTCACATTCTGTACCCATAGGTCCATGAACAATTCAATTCTGCACAACTTTTGTCAAAGAGCATTTTTTCCAATTCCTCACCGTTTGGGCAGAAAATTGAAATAACAGTAGCAGTTTTTATTTGACAGCAACTTTAACAGCTTTTTGAAGCATTTCGAAACATTCTCAACTGTGCTAAATTCTCGAGTTTAAACATCAATATATGACTAAACACGTCTTAAATGACATATAACATAAGTCTAAACCAAACAGAACTTCATGTACTCGAAATTTATTAAAAAAGAGAAGTGAAAGAGATAAAGAGATAAAGAATGGGAGAGGGAGAGATTGGGAGAGAGATATTGAAAACAATTCTTTTTGGAAGCAAAGTGAACTAATCTGGCAGAGATTTAATTGAAATGCGACAAGTCCGGCAAGGACAAATGAATCCGGCAAGGATTCAAATTAACACACAAACATAAAACTTTAGAAGAAATGCTACGATCTCGGAAACAGAATTACATAACATAAATAAGTTGAACAAGTATGAAAAGTAAGGGCTAACACTTGTCCATCAAATTTACAACAAGGCTTCCGAATGACAAAATTATGGAAGTCCAAGCTTTAGAAGTTTTGTAATAAAATTAATACAAGAAGTTTCCTTTAGTGTAATAAACTATTACAAACTTCCCAAAAGGCTAAATTCACATGAGTGCTATCCTTATACATAGCTAAGCGCGGGTCTTCAAAATAGAACAAAAGATGTCAAGGCCTACGCGTCGGGTCACATGTGCCCTTTGCCCTTATCAAGCTCACCTGAAAAATGTTTTGTCATTTTTATGAGAACGACGGCTCGTAGAAAACATTGTAACAAGTCTATATGCTATCCATGACTAAAATGAAATGAGGTGCAATGGATCGCCACCACGGCTATAATGAAATGACTAAAGCCGCAAGGCTATGCGTGATATGTGCACACCTCTCTCATTACCAGACCATGAGCCACCCACGTATGGAGTGTAGCATACAAACTTCTAGGAGCCAACCGAATATAGTTGGAGTTTGAATGTTTCTAAGGGTCATTCTCCCTGTCTCACATCACAACCCATGTCCGGATTTCTTAAATAAAATTCCCTCGCATGGGGTTTTTCTTTTTTCAAAACAAAACGTTTATGTTGTGTTCATGTAATGCTTGCCGATTAGGCCACAATGCATGTGATGTTGACAATGACCTTAAGGATGATTCACTATAGTAAATTAAGCAATAATTCTAGTCCATTAGACATGATATCAAGAACTTCAAAGAATGTAATTAAATTTCATAATTTAACATTCCTAACAAGAATTTCTAAACTAACGTTCTAGCATGTGTTTACAGAGCATCCTAAGCATATCTAGCATCACATAATCAAGTTTAGTAAAATCTAAACATGCAATTCACAATTTGGCATACAACTCTAAATTTACAACCTTGGAGAAAAACTAATACATGTGTCCAATTTAATATCCTAACATCCCTCTAATTACATTTAGCACCCCAAAATCACAACTTGCACAACTAAGGCATAAAAATCACATTTAGTCATAATAATTCTAACATTACAACTTTGGGAAAACCTCATGCATGTGCCTAAATTATTCTTCAAACATCATTCTAATTACATTTAACACCCCAAATTAACAACTTACATAATCAAGACAGATAATTCATATTTAGGCAAAATACCCCTAACATTACAACTTTGGAGACAAGTCCTAATACATATATCTAAGTCCTCTCCTAACATATAAATAAACTCAAGGCATCTTAGACAAGTATAACATATAGAAAAGCAACAATGTAAATCTACCTCAATGTAGGTTTTCCAAAATAAATGGAAATTAAAATCACCCAAAATTTGAGAAAGAAATAAGGGACTCTAATTGGCTCCCAGAAAGTGAAAAGGGAGGTCCTAGGGAGCTCAAGAACCCACTGCATGTACTACTCCATCAATGGAACTCCATGGTTGAAGAGGAAGATTTTGGAGCTCTATGTAATTTTGGAAAAAATATGATAATGGCCACCAAAATGAATTTCGTGGGTATCAATAGAAAGCTCTTGAAAATCTAAGAATATTTTGTGAAATAGCAAAACTCACAAAAATCACTCTTTAATGGCCTATTGGAAGCTTAAAGGAGAAGGGTTATGGGGGGTTTTTGTGTATACCCAAATGATATAGAAGAAGATGGAGAAGAAGAGAGAGAGAAAGGAAAGAAAAAAAAAAAAGAAATGAAAGTGTGGAGAGAGAGAGGAGTGGGTTGGGCCCACTTTTTTTTTTTTTAGCCTTTGTTTTGTATTTAATGTGTAGATGTGTAATGCATGTGTGTGTGTGGTCTACTTCTACACACTCAATTTAAAACATGTACCCACTTTAACCTTGAGTTAATAAAATAAAAAAAAAATTATTTATATATATATATAAAATAAAACCAAATAAGAAAAGAAAATAAATAATTAACTAAATATAGTAACACAAGTTAAGACAATTTTAAATACTACCCAATTTAATTAACGGTTCGCACATAAGCATTTAAATACAATTTCACCCTTAATTAAAATTTCAAGTTATAACATTTGGATATCCATATATAATATATTTCACTCTCCTTATATCTTATAGTAATGCTTAAATATTTGTTGATTTATATATCTAACTCTAAATGATAATTTATCTTTTTTATATCCTCAGAATTCTGAAATATGACAAATCTCTAAGCTCTTAAATTTGTTGCCCTTGATATTTCTGGCAATGATTATTTATTTTATTTAAATTATGAAAATCTTAGAAAAACAATCGATGAGGAAAATGATGCATCCCCACGGGAACAAGCTCAAGCCATGGTTATTATTCGACACCATAACATGAAGAGCTAAAATATGAGTATCTTGTAATAGATGACCCTTCAGTGCTCTGGAAAAATTTAAAAGAAAGGTATGACTACCAAAAAGATGTAATTCTTCCAAAAGCAAGATAGGACTGGATAAACCTGAGGATTCAGGATTTCAAAACAGTTTCTGAATACAACTCCGCACTATTTAAAATTACTTCTGTTCTCGAATTGTGTGGAGAAAAGATTACTGATGAAGAAAAATTAGAAAAACTTATTCTATATTCCATGCCTCGAATATGCTTCGGCAGCAGCAGTATTGAGAGCACAAATTTAAAAAGTATTCAGAACTGATATCTTGTCTCCTTATGGCTGAACAAAATAATGATTTGCTGATACAAAATCATCAGTTACATCCAACTAGTTCTAATCCATTGCCTGAAACCAATACAACTACATTCCCTAAAGTGAATGTAAATGTACCTCATAGGCAAAGAGGTGGACATGGAGGTAGATATAGAAACAGCCAAGGACAAGGTCGTGGAAGAAATTAAAAATGGAATTGTGGTGGTCATAACAATAAAAATGCAACACCAAACCACCAAAAGTGGAACAGGAATAAAAGGGGGAAAGGTATTCAAAGACCTCCTAAGAGAGACGATGAACTTTGTTATCGGTGTGGCAAGACAAGGCATTGGGCGCGTCGCTGTGATACGCCAAAACTTTTGGTTGATCTCTACCAAGCCTCCATAAAAGGAATGGTAAAGAGATAGAGACCTATTTTGCTGACTATGATGGTCAAGTGGATATAACCCATTTGGATATAGCTGATTTCTTTGCAGATCCCGCTGAAAAAATTGATCACTTGATTGGTGATGGAAGTATCCAAAAATGAATAATGTTATGTGTTTCTACTATAATTCTATGTTGTATTTTGTATGGTGGTATTACATTGTATTGTGGTGTATGATCTTCTTATGATGAATAATATAATTTCTTAGTACTTATGAATCTTATTATTTGATAGATTTCAAAGATGAATAGAGAAGATATATGCTTAGTGGATAGTGCAACTACACACATAATTCTTCGAGACAAGAAAATTTTTTTGAACTTAAAACTAGATGAAGCAAATGTGAACACAATATCGGGCACATCAAATCTTATTGAGGATCTGGAAGGGCTAGCATTAGTTTGTCTAAGGGAACAATAATTCATTCAAATAATGCTTTACACTCTAGCAAATCCAAAAGAAATTTGCTTAATGTCAGATATATCTGCTTAAATGGATACCACATTGAGACCATTACTGAGAATAGTGTAGAATATCTTTATATTACCTCTCTTGCTTCAAATAAGAAACAGGTCTTGGAGAAACTCCCTGCTCAAGCTTCTGGGTTATATCAAACGACGATTAGAGCAATTAAATCAAATGTTGTGATAAACCAAAAAATATTAGATCCAAAAACTTTTGGACTTTGGCATGACTGACTTGGTGACCCTAGAGCAATAATGATGCGAAGAATCATTGAGGGCTCACGTGGACATCCCTTAAAGAATCAAAAGATTCTTCTGCCAAGTGACAATCCATGTACTGCTTACTTACAAGGAAATTAATTATCAGACCATCTCCTTCAAAGATCACTGTGGAATCTCCAACATTTCTAGAACGTGTTTAAAGAGATATATGTGGACCATTCATCCACCATCTGGGCCATTTTATTACTTTATGGTTCTTATTGATGTATCTACTAGATGGTCACACGTGTGTCTACTCTCGTCTCACAACACTACATTTGCGAGACTTCTGGCTTAGATAATTCGATTATGAGCACAATTTCCTGATTTCCCTATCAAAACTATCCATCTTGATAATGTTGGGGAGTTCACATCCAAGGCATTTGATGACTATTGCATGTCAACAAGAACTCATGTTGAACATCCCATTGCTCACGTGCATACACAGAGGTTTAGCCGAGTCGTTTATCAAACATCTCAAGTTGATTGCTAGACCTTTACTTTTGAGAATAAAGCTACTTACATCTACTTGGAGTCATACCATATTACATGTTGCATCATTAATTCGGATTAGACCAACTTCTTATCATGAATACTCCCCTTTACAACTTATATTTGGACAACTACCTAATGTTTCCCATCTATGAGTTTTTGGTTGTGCTATGCAAGTTCCTATTGCACCACCACAACGCACAAAATGGGTCCTCAGAGACTCCTTGTAAGTTTCCTGATATAAATATTCATTTAAGTAAAATTAATGAGACAACATAAATTTTTATGTGTACTGGTTGTGTGTATTTATATTTTTATGGTTATTTATTTGTATGTGTGTATTTATTTTAATTATGAATTACTATGTAAAATTTTATAAAGTTAAGTGGTGGATTTAAGTTGTAAAAATTTAAGTTAAACAAGTTATTGAAGAATTGATGTATTTATTTTTTTTGTAATGCTTATAGGTCCGTGAATGTGTTAATTTATGTTTTTAACATTTAAATTAAGTACTCGGGTCATGTATACCCATTGGGCTACTCATTTTAGCACCTTAAAATGTATTTCAGGCCCATATAGAGCCTTTTTGTGGGCCTACAAGAAGAAAACGGGATTCAACCTTTATTTATGTGTTTGTGTTATAATATGTAGGTGTATCATATATACATAGTTAATATACCTCCTAGGGTTTTGATAACAAAAGAAAAAGAGGAGACGTGAGAAAAATAGAACAGTTAAGAGAGAGAGAGAGAGAGAGAGAGAGAGAGAGAGAGAGAGAGAGAGAGAGAGAGAGAAGAAGAAGAAGAAGAAGAAGAAGAAGAAGAAGAAGAAGAAGAGAAAAAAAAGAGGAACTTCAACCTTTTGTTTTGTGTAATCATCATCAACCTTGAAGCCCTAAATTGGTGAGTTAACTTGTCATTTTCTTTCAATATCGTTTGATTGAAATTTAAATGGATAGAATATTGAATTAGTATGGTTATGGATTATGAGATTTAAGCTTTTTTTTTACAATGATTGAAGTTGTGATTTGAGATTTATAGAGGAGCATTGAATATACATTTGAGCAATTATTCAATTTTTGGATTTGGGATTTTCACGGCTCAGATCTGAGTAGAAAATTCATAATAAATCATATGGTACTGTTTTCGTGATTCTGTTTGCCTAGGCTTGTAGGAAACGCAATTTTGGACAACTTTCATCTAATGGTGTTTTCCATGATTCTGCACCGTTTTGGTAAAAATTGATAATTACAGTAGCAGTGAACAAATGTCTAATTGAATATTTTACGATATGGAGAATATGATTTCTTATTACATGTTTCATGTATGCTAATATTTGAATGTTTGGTTGAGGTAATCGTATCAGAAATAATTGGCTTTATGTTGTGGAAATATTTATAAAAGATAAACTAGATACGTTGATTAGTATATTGGTGATCTTTTAATTCGATCAGAATTTTGTGGAACCATTATTATGGGTAAATTCATAAAAATCTTATATTGTGAAAAATTGGAACGCATCTAAAAGTTAGAGATGTGATTGGACTATAATGAGACGGAACTATGTAATAAACTTGAAATTCACAATTATTGGGATAATATGAACGATAAACGATAATTGCAACATAATTCTTTAGTGTTCACCACATCCTGTTGTGTGATATGTTTTTTTGGTAGCTCAACTTGCTGAGTGTACCCTTTTTCCAGTGGCTTCATGATCAACCTGGCCTAAGCCTTATGCTCGGCTTAAGTTATAGATGTCTAGGCATATTGACTGGCCTTCCGTTGTGTATTCCTGGTTTGGTTAATACCTCAACCAAACTGGCACCGGAGTGGATATTGTTGGTAGTATGTCCGAGCACACATGGGATATATGTGTGGGTTGTACCATGGAGGGTGGCCAAGTGGTGAACCTAGGGAACATAAAGATAAATTTAATGCTAATAAATAATGAAAATGGATTATTTCATAAAACTGATAAGCGTGAAATAATGAACGCGACGTTTAAGTTAGAATGTGGGTGGTTTATATATAGAATTGTTCGCCTGGTTTGTGATCATTCTATTTACAAAATGGTGGGCCCACTAACTTTTATGCAGGGCTGGCTCACCATAGATATCCGACGGGCAGGTATTCGATTAGTATTAGTTGGGTTTTGGACCACTGCCACCACATTGAAGGAAATTACAATTTTATCCTGAAATGTGTGTGGAACTACTGTTCTAAGTTGACAGAGATTATGTCTGATGGCGTTGCTTATTTTCTGTGTGATGATAATGTATAAGGTGTTTTGGTTATATTTTCTTTATAAGTATTTTTGGGAGTCTATGGGACACTGCTGTTTCCTAAGACTCATTTAATATTTTTGGTTAACTCATACCAGTATTTTATATACTGACCCGGGTGCGTAATGCATTCGGGGCATTTCTATATGAAACGTAGTCGAATGTATGTGCAGGTTAGTAATGGAGAAGATTTTCTGTGGAGCTTTTTCTGTGTGAAGAGATTGTTGTTGTGCCGCTTCTTGTCAAAGTTGTATTTATTTTCTTCTTGTACTTGAGAGTTATTGCTGGTAATGTGAGCCATGTTTGTATAATTGCTACAAGGATTGTATATTGGGTATTTGGGAACGTTGTAGTTGCTCTGACTAGAGGTTGTAATAGAGGTTATTTTTTCAAAGCTTTAATTGTAAATGGAAATATTTTTATTATTAATGAGAATTAGAAATGCTTATTCAGTTTCCGTTTGTCAATTTAAGTAATGTAGTTGATTTAGTTTTAATCAAATGAATTTGAGAATCTTCGGAACCGTGTGAGTTATTTTTTTTAAATGGAAATGCGGTGGTTTTGTTTTTAAAAAGAAATGGAGATTGATTATAAATTTTTTAATCAGGTTTTTAAGAACGGATCTGTTTTCATTAAAAAAATTTAATAGGATGGGCTTCGTGGTGTTCACTCCGATAGTTGGGTAGTCGAATAGTAGTCTAGATTTAGTTCTATGCTGATTATTTGGCTTTCCAAAAATTGGGGTGTGACACCTAGGAGTTTACGTTGGTTTTGATTCACTATCTATAATAAGATATCTTGAACCCTTAACTGGTGATCTTTTTACTGCACGATTTGCAGACTGTCATTTTGATGAGACCGTATTCCCACCATTAGGGGGAAAAGAGCTAAAGCCTAAAACTCAGAATGAAATTCTTGGAATGCATTGGCAAAGTCTCATCTTGATCCTCGTACCAATCAATGTGAACTTGAATTTCAAAGGATCATTCATTTACAAAAGATTGCAAATTAATTGCCTGATGCATTCACTGATGCAACGAAAGTGATAAAATCACATACACCAGCTATAAACATTCCAGCAAGAATTAAAGTCCCAAGAGGACAATCTAGTAGTACAACTGTAGATGAGTCTATGACACAATTGAAACGTGGTAGACCTAGTGGTGCAAAAGATAAGGTTCCTCGAAAGAGAAAAATAAAAGGACATATTAGTAAAGTGGAAACTCATACAAAGATCTCAAATAGCGCTATAGAAATACTTGATAAATCCAACGTTGGTAAACAGAGTTCACCTGGAAAGGAACAAGTAGCCCATGAAGAGGCACAAGTATTTGACAATAAAGAGATCTCAATAAACTATATGTCCACTGGAAATATGTGGAATCGTAATGACACGGACATCGATCATATATTTGCCTTTACAATAGCACTAGACATCACCCAAAGTGATGAGAATCCTGAACCACAAAATGTGGAAGAATGTTGACATAGAATTGATTGGCCAAAGTGGAAAGAGGCCATACAAACTAAGTTAAACTCATTAGAAAAACGGGATGTGTTTAGGCCTGTAGCCCCTACACCTAAAGCTGTAAATCTCGTTGGGTATAAACGGGTATTTGTACGGAAACGCAATGAGCAGAATGAGATTGTGCGATACAAGACCAGACTTGTAGCACGAGGTTTCTTATAGAGACTTGGCATCGATTATTATAAAACATATTCCCCTGTAATGGATGCAATTACGTTTCAATTTTTGATAAGCCTATCCATGTCTGAAGGACTTGATATGCGCTTACTGGACGTGGTTATAGCATATTTGTATAGATCACTAGATAGTGATATACATATAAGGATCCCTGAAGAATTTAACATACTCGAAGCATGTAAGTCAAAACCATGAGTTATGTACTCCATTAAATTGCAAATATCTCTATACGGATTAAAGCAATCCGGACACGTGGTATAATCGCTTGAGTGAATATCTATTGAAAGAAGGATGTATGAATAATGCTATATATATGTCCATGCGTCTTCATCAAGAGATCAGAATCTGGTTTTTCAATCATTGTAGTATATATTGATGGTCTTAATCTTGTTGGAACTCCCGAAGAGCTCACAAGGATAGCTGATTATCTGAAAAGGGAATTTGAGATGAAAGATCTCGGAAAGACAAAATTTTGTCTTGGATTGCAACTTGAACATTTCTCCGAAGAAATTCTTTTACATCAATCCTCATATATAGAGAAAGTTTTGAAACGTTTCAATATGGATAATGCTATGCCTCAACATATATATATATATATATATACGCACATAACAACATTACCATCAATAAATGCAAATATATGAAGCATCTCTACAATGATAAAAATTTTATCCTTATGATTACATACTCTACTCGACGTCGCTCAGCATATATCGTCACTCGTCCCCAAGGCTTTAAACCTATAGCTCTGATACCAGTAAATGTCACAGCTCGGTCCCACAATAGCAGAACCGGAGCCTGTGGCACGCCACCAAGACTAAACCAATTCGTTAACGTTCCCAAAAATTAGTTTTAAGAACATGCAGCGGAAAAACAAAACATAACATTTGAAAACTAGCAGTCCAGTCGACTGCACCTCATACCCAGTCGACTGATACTAGTCTAGCTGAAACTTGATTTTTTGAACATAATCCAGTCGACTATTTTCTATGTCCAGTCGACTGAGACTTCAAATCTTCAGTCGACTGGTACGGTTCGGCGACTGAAGTCCAGTCTGGATAAAATATCTGATTTGAAAACACGACCTAGTCGACCGTGTCGGGGACCCAGTCAATTGGCTTTTGATAAAAGGATGCAGTGAGTTGCTAAAAAGAGGCTCAACTAGATTGTTTTCACAATCAGTTGACTGGTTTATGACAGCAGCACATTCTGCAGATTTTCCAAGTTGTAAAGCTTATTGAATTCAACCAGGGATCAAACATGCACTCCAAACTCATTCCAAAGTGATCCCAACTGTATTATAACATTACTAAAACATAATTACAATATGTTACTGTATATTACAACATCATTAATCCGTTCTAAGATACGAAGTTAAACATAACTAAAAGTCATGAAATTCTATATTACAACTCTATTACAAAACTGCCAGATAGGCCTGATAAGTCGCCTTCCACAAGAACTCCCAAACCCACGTGCTCACTTTTGTAATTCCTCACCGGCATTAACACCTGAAATGGTTATTTGAATAACCACACATATTCGATTTATTTAAGCTAACGCTTAGTGAATAAAACAACAAATGCACATGAATGATAAACATGCTCGCATTCACATCTTTACATTTCATACTAGTCTCCGGAGTCTCACGTGTATGTTCCATACTCCTAATCCACGATTCCTCGCCAATAAGTCCACGCGAAAAGGTAAAACTCATCATTCTTTTCTTTAATTGTGCGACCTATATCGGCTCCACAAGATAGCTTGGAATCTACACCTACTTTCCACAATTGCCCATAATCATTGCACTTTTTTTTTTGTTTTGTTTTGGTGTTGATAGCAAGGAAGGGTAGTTTGGAAAACTAAGTAAAATTTGTATACTAATTTAGGAAAGTGGACAACAATTTTGAGACATCCTAAAAATGAAAGATGGACACATAAAATGGGACGAAGGGAGTAAAAGTTTTCGCCTAAGTTCCGTTTGGCTGCTAAAACGCAAGTTTTTAAATGACTTTTACGAAATTGCTAATTAGCCTACAAAAATGAATAGTGTGTTAATTCGTCCTCACTAGGATGCTAAAATTAACAACAGAAATAAATTCTAAACCAGAAAAAATACAGATATTGAAATACACAGGTAAACAATTATTTTCAGATAAACATTTAAGGTATTCCATAGTGACCGTCTCAATCTCGGAGAGACATCACAACATCAAAACACTCATTCAATACCGTCTCAGAGGGTTCTCTTACACAGACACCCAAATCGACTCGTGAGTCAAAACTCACTCACACATGTGCCAAAATGCACAACACATCACATTATCATGCATGACAATGTAATGAATGTAATAACACGAATACGTGTGTTATAATTCTCTCCCCCTTAAGAGAAGTTTGTCCCCAAACTTACGCCGTCTCTTAGCACGACTTCTTCCACGTGCTTCCCAACCCTTGTCTTTTTGTTCACAATTTCCACAATGTCACAACTCATGAGGAAAATAAATCCTCAAGTTCGTAAGGAAAATAATTCTTCTAAACCCCGTCTATATCCACTTAATGTGTCTAATTGAACACATGCAACCAATCAACATTTCTTCCGAATAAGAATATCAAAACTCAAGTAGAACACACTCACTCCTTTCTGATAATAGATTACACCACAA
The DNA here is from genome assembly GCA_033977485.1 of Hydrangea macrophylla. Lineage (NCBI taxonomy): Eukaryota > Viridiplantae > Streptophyta > Magnoliopsida > Cornales > Hydrangeaceae > Hydrangea > Hydrangea macrophylla. The sequence continues at coordinate 98,099,752 of CM066996.1, read as the reverse complement.
TGTTCTACACTCATTCTATCATACCTTGTCTAAAACCACAAATTTCAATACGCAAACCGAGAAAATGAGTCATCTCTCCGACCTACAGTCACTTACAAATTGTCTCAAACTATTTAGCAATTTCTTCTTATTCTATATCTTGAACGGAACCATAATCGAGTACAAACATCCGTACATATTCCATTAATACGTCGATTCTTCAACCAATTGTTTGATACCTTCGAAATTCATTCTCCTATCTTTTCCAACCATGAACCCTTTGTGTAATACTTACACGTTCAAACTTCCCTCTATTTCTCATCATATGTCAATGCTTCCCTTCTAATCTATTCCATAGCGATAACCCTCGATATCTACAAATATCAATTTGTCGTCTCTTTCCCTTCCAACTTCATCAACAAACTCATCAGTATATCCCCATTCATTCAATACCTCTTAATGTGTCATTCCGGATTCCAACTGCAAATCTTTGCTATAACCAAACCTCCACAACAATCACCCTATTTACTCAAGCAAGGTCAAAACGTCATAACATCTTATCCTCTAATCAGCATTCCATTTGAACAAGCCATCGACTTACAAACAAAGAAACCATAAGAATTTCAATCTAAAACTTTCACTAAAATAAATATGTTTCTCCTTTTTGTTTTAAAACAAACTTCTCAAATTTCTCGTAACCTTTTCTTCTATATCACAACACTATTACCCCAACAGCATCTATCGAAACAACCACAATCGGTAACAAAATTTGATCCACGTGCTACTCAACACTATTCGTAATTCCTTCAAAACATACTCTTCCTTGTAACATATTCAAGATTACAATACGATCTCTGATATTCTGTCTCTCTTATCAGTGACCATTAGAATCTATCCCAGTCATGTCAGACCTAATTATCTTTCTATCAAATACCGTCACATCAATCTCAATATATCAGTTCACTTTCATCTCATAACTCATGGAAATCATCCTTAACTAATCTTATCCTATCTTTTAAATTCATAAATCTAAATTAAATACTGATATAGCCAAAATAGTCTCTCAATCCCCAGTCGTTCCCTCTACTAAAATCAACATCAAACACCACTTTTGTTTTCCTCAATTCTTAATACGTATCTCATAACCAATTCGTTTGCATTATTTTATAGAGGAAAACAAAACAAAACTTTTATTTCAAATAGCTTCAAATCCACTTCCAGAAGTGATTTTGATCATTACCAAAATATTTTAAAAGTTCAAAACTTGTGTCCTTTAGACAACTGTTCTGTAATTCCAACTAACAATTCCTGAACCAACTCCTCACATAAACGAACCTCCATCCCTGTAATCCTAATAGTTACTTCCTAGTCTCTTTCCCATCAATACCATTTCTTCATTATCCTTTTTCTAACATTAATCCCAATATTCCATCAGTAACTTTCTAACAAGACATTTGCCCTCGATCAAGACCATTACAGTCTCTTCTCTGATTTGACAACTTTTCTTCACATTCATTCTTATTCTGTATCTCTCTTCCACTTGTTGCCTTCACGACATTGTAACAAAATAAAGTTTTCATACACATTTTTTTTCGTTAAAACAAATTCACTTAACCATAGCCAAGATCATAATTAAATTCTCGTACCACCAGCGTCCATGATACTCATACCATTCACTTACTCATCAAGTACCATATTCCCAATTTATACATTCATGTCCTTATAAACCACCTTTTTTGTCCTTCTCTCCCCAGAACTCGTTAAACACATTATTGATCAACATCTTCTACTTACTACTTTGCCGGCCACTTTCGGAAATGTGTTCTCAATTCAATATCTACTTACCACATCGATGCCTCCAGTGTCAACGCGGCAATTGTCCTACTACGCACCACTCGTATCACCTCTAACCAATCTCGTCAATTCCTAAACTTCTCATCTCACATATTCATTCCTTTGCCCTCTTCGTCGTTGTAAAGGTCAAAACCCCAAATAATTTATTTTACATACACTTCTCCCATTCCCATTCACTTTTACGCCACCAATATTCAATCTCTACGATCACATGAAACTCAAATCTACGTGGGAACATCACAAGAGTCAGGTGTGCACTACACCCATCACAAGTCACGCCTAAATTAAGCTATTGGCTCTTGGTATGAGCTCACTATCCATGCACCCTAGAGTTCTATCAATTCCACGTTCAATCTAAATCTTGAAATTCGTACCAATAATTCCATACTCAAACCTCAACCCCTTTTTTTTTCCACGTTCGTTCTGGTATCATCTTACGTTTAAGACCAATTGATGTCGCATAACTCGTCAAATTTTTCGACCGTATTCTTATTGTGGGTATTCCCAAATGCATATCGACCACTCATAAATAAAACATCTCGCAAAACAAAGATGATAGATCCCATAATTCTGACCATAAGATAGGTTGAGAGATTCCTCAATCGTCCAATATCCCAATACCGTATTCAACTCCCAATACTTACCGTAATATAGGTTGAGAGATTCCTTAACCATCTGATACCCACCGTAAGATAGGTTGAGAGATTCTTCAACCATCCCATACCTCAATACCGTAAGATAAATTGAGAGATTCCTCAACCATCCCATACCTCAATACCGTAAGATAAGTTGAGAGATTCCTCAACTATACACCATACACAAAAATATCTATGTATATATACTTTCTGATGCTTACTGTGTCATCAATTTTGCTGTCGTCCCTGATGTACTCATGTCACAATCTCATATACTTACATCATAATGGTTAAACCAATCCTGAAACGATAACTTCCAATAACCACTCGCACTACCTGTATACAGAAAGTACTTCTCTCAACATGTAACCACCATCAAACTTCTTCTACTGTTTACTATCCAAATTCCATCTCCACCTCGTACTTAAAAAAAGATCGTTCCCATCGATTTTGAAAACTTTTTATGATTTAAGATTTTGAAAATCAAATGGTTACCAAGATGATATCATCTATCACCTTCGACAACTCCACAGTGTCCACGGCACACACAGTAATCTGACCATCATCCAATCTCATATCGTTTATAGGACTGTTCTATAATCGTGTGTTGAGGTTTGGGTACTGGTGGTGCATTAATATATCGAACCTCAACTGGTGGAGCCTGAACATTCAACTTACCTCGTTCACTTACGGTTTGAACAAAATTCCCTACCATATTCACTATTTGATCCATAAGTGAATGCGGTGACAATTCTCTTATCGGATCAGTCATGTGGACAATACATAAAGACTATGCATGCTATGCCTCAACATATATATACATATATACATAGAACTACCATCAATAAATGCAAATATATGAAGCATCTCTACAATGATAAAAATTTTATCCTTATGATTACACACTCTACTCGACGTCGCTCAGCATATAACGTCACTCGTCACCAAGGCTTTAAACCTATAGCTCTAATACTAGTAAATGTCATAGCTCGGTCCCACAATGGCAGAACCGGAACCTGTGCCACGCCACCGAGGCTAAACTAATTCGTTAATGTTTCCAAAAATTAATTTTAAGAACATGCAACGGAAAAACAAAACATAACATTTGAAAACTAGCAGTCCAATCGACTGCACCTCATACCCAGTCGACTGATACTGGTCTAGCTGAAACTTAATTTCTTAAACATAATCTAGTCGACTATTTTCTGTGTTCAGTCGATTGAGACTTCAAATCTTCAGTCGACTGGTACGGTCCGGTCGACTGAAGTCCAACCTGGATAAAATATCTGATTTGAAAACACGACTCAGTCGACTGTGTCGGGGACCCAGTCAACTGGCTTTTGCTAAAAGGATGTAGTGAGTTACTGAACTAGAGGCTCCAGTCGACTGTTTTCGCAATCAGTCGACTGGTTTATGGCAGCAACACATTCTGCAGATTTTTCAAGTTTTAAAGCTTATTGAATTCAACCAGGGATCAAACACGCACTCCAAACTCATTCCAAAGTGATCCCAACTGTATTATAATATTACTAAAACATAATTACAACATGTTACTGTATATTACAACATCATTAATCCGCTCTAAGATACTAAGTTAAACATAACTAAAAGTCATAAAATTCTATATTATAACTTTATTACAAAACTGCCAGATAGGCATGATAAGTCGCCTTCTACAAGAACTCCCAAACCCACGTGCTCACTTCTGTAATTCCTTACCGGCATTAACACCTGAAATGGTTATTTGAATAACCACACACATTCGATTTGTTTAAGCCAACGCTTAGTGAATAAAACAACAAATGCACATGAATGATAAACATGCTCGCACTCACATCTCTACATTTCATACTAATCTCCGGAGTCTCACGTGTATGTTCCATACTTCTAATCCGTGACTCCTCGCCAATAAGCCCACGCGAAAAGTTAAGACTCACGATTCTTTTCTTCAATCGTGCAACCTTAATGTCTGTATCGGCTCCACAAGATGGCTTGGTAACCACGTGCTCGTTTGACCCAAATAACAACTCAACATGCTCAATTCACATATCACCATGCTTTCGGTAATTAAAACATTTCACCGTGCTATTGGGCCTACTTATCATTATAATTGCCCAATATGAACTACACAACATATATCTATAAACTAACACATGCTTTTCATAAAAAAAAAACATGAATACATGTCAAGAAATCATTCCATACACATAGTTGAATCACTCACCTCCTAATAATGTTCTTAGAATTCGATCTAAAGAAAACCCAAGCACAGAGATCGTGCAGAAGTCCGTCTAGTACAGTTCCTATCGATCAAAAATCCAATTATCAACTTTTTTGAAAAATTCTAGAAAAATAGTTTTCAAAAAACTTAGCCAAACAAGTCCTAATATGTATCAAAACGAAGCTCTTACCTCGAGGAGTTCGAATATGAAAGCTAGAAGAAAATAAACGCGCAGAAGTCCGTAGTTTGTCGCCGTGAAGCTCTTAGCTTCCAAATCTCCCTTTGGCCTCTCTTGAAACTTAGGTTGAAAGTTTTGTGAAAAATATCTAAGTCATCTCTATCTATATATAGGCAACACTTTTGAAAATTATATTTACCTCCCCATGAGTTTTCAAAACTCCTAATCAGTCCTTGAAACTTTCTACACAACTAATTCATAGCTTCACGAGTGAAAACTAAAAATTATAAAAGTTTTCGCCCAAGTTCCGTTTGGTTGCTAAAACGCAAGTGTCTAAATGACTTTTACAAAATTGCTAATTAGCCTACCAAATTAATACTGTGTTAATTCGTCCTCACCAGGATGCTAAAATTAACAACAGAAATAAATTCTAAACTAGAAAAAATACAGATACTGAAATACACAGGTAAACATTTATTTTCAGATAAACATTTAAAGTATTCCACAGTGACCGTCTCAATCTCGGATAGATGTCACAACATCAAAACACTCATTCAATGCCGTCTCAGAGGGTTCTCTTACACAGACACCCAAATCGACTCGTGAGTCAAAACTCACTCACACATGTGCCAAAATGCACAACACATCACATTATCATGCATGACAATGTAATGAATGTAATAACACGAATACGGGTATTATAGTGGTTCTCACTGGTCCACACAAGGCTCGATCTCAAACAGGTTATGTATTTACTTGTGGCATTACTACTATCTCATGGCGATCTGTGAAGCAAACATTGACTGCCACTTCTTCAAATCATTCTAAAATCATTGCACTACATGAGACCAGTCATGAATGTATTTGGTTGAGATCCATGATCCACCATATTCGAAAATCATGTGACTGGTCGTCTATCAAAGATATCCCCACAACACTCTATGAAGATAATGCTGCATGTGTAGCACAAATCAGAGGGGTGGTTCATTAAAAGTGATAGAACCAACCATATTTCACCAAAATTCTTCTATACACACGAGCTCCAAGGGGAAGGTAAAGTCAAGGTTCAATAGATATGCTCCATTGACAATCTTGTAGATCTATTCACCAAGGCATTACCAACTTGAACATTCAAGAAGTTAGTGAATAACGATGGGATGCGCCGACTCCAAGAGCTTTCATAAAGAAATCATACCAATGCTGAAATGAAGGGGAGCAATCGATTCACAAGGAGTATTAAAATCCTTAGATAAGACATCCAAGGGGGAGTGTTGTAAATAGTAAGTTTGGTGGATGTCATTACAGCATCAAAGCAAGGTTGAAAATTGTAACTCTTTGCTCCAATTCAATGTTCACGAGCAATTAAATGATGTTGGATTCATTGCCTATAAATGGCAATGAATTGATGATGGAAAATATGCAAATAAGAGTAAGAGATCCAGTGAAGAGAAAGAGAGAAAATGAGAAAAATATTAGTGTGTTGTAATACGCTGATAGTTCAAGTGCCTGAGATATACCATTTCCTCAGGGAATAATACAACTCCCCTCCATAGTGGACGAAGGCAAATTGCCGAACCATCTAAAATATCTGTGTCCCTTTATGTGATTGCATATTTATCTGCTTGCTTTATTATTAGCTTTATTACTAGTTTTAAAACAAAGATGACATTGTTGACTTTGTCTCTTATTTTGTCTTTTTTTTGGCTTTGTTCATGTACCTATTATTTTTAAAACTTTTTTTTTCATGATGTACATATTGTTGCCGTGACTTTGTTTTTTGGTGGACCCTACTCGTTAGGATTGGCTCATGTTGATTTTGTTTTTATATTGTTTTGTGACTTTATTTTTTAGAGCATATTTGCACACTTAAAATATGATCACCCAAGCACTCCATTGAGTGACTGCGTGGGGTCCATCACTTTTCATCCTCTTCAAGTGTTTTGAACTTTTATCAATCATTGGTCTTTTTTGCTTAGTTTTCATACCCAAAATTTGCTCATCCAAATACCCCCACTTGGTGAGCAAGTTGGGCCAATCACTTTTCATCCCCTAAGTGTTTTTTTTTTTTTTTTGCTTCTTTTTTTAGCTCACCCAAATTTTTCTCACCCTAACACCCCATTGGGTGAGCATGTGGGGGACCATCACTTTTCATCCTCCAAGTGTTTTGAATTTTTATTGATCGCCAGACTTTTTCGTTTAGTGATTTTTTTGAGAGTTTTAATAAGTTTGGTATACTGTTTTTTGTTTTTTTGTTTGTTCGTTTGTTTTTTTTAAAAAATTTTTTTTTTTTTGGGATCAGCAGAACCGACCATCACACTTTTATTGTGCTGTGTTGACCCACCATCTTAGTGCAGAGATTTGTAGTTTAATAAGAGTTGGGACAAATGATTTCATATTCGTTCATAAAACAAAGGATGAGAATATCTTTTGCATGACAAATCTGTCATTTCCTAATAGTGAAAAATTTATGTTAACTATTCAGTAGATAATGTGAACAACTCTCCAGTGACATATAAAGTGTACTGCTTCTTCTTACAAATTTTACAACTTGTTTACAACCATCTCTTTTCATATTGGGAGGGAGAGGCTCATCCAACCTCTCTTGGATTATGTTATGTACAAGTGTATCTATATATATATATATTTTTTTTTTATACATGGAGTGAGGATGGTGGGCTTTTGCCACCAAGGTAGGACTGTGGTCCAACAAGTGTATCTATTTGACCAGTGACAAATCTAAGAGAACAAGATTAAGGAAAACTCTCTAGGAAAAAACAAGTTTACAGAAATTAGTCACATTTAAACTTTAATATCAAGATTAATTATATCATTATCTGAGGCATAATGTTATTTTTGTTGTAGTTGTAGTCATACCTACATTTAATCAAGTATTGATTAACTTTATGGATTTATTAAGTAGGTTTAAATAAAAATTAATTCAACTTGGGCTAACTTGATTTAGAAACAACTATATATTTCTTTAAGTGACTATAAATATTAAAGTACACATTGTAAGCAATAACTTTAAAAAAGTGACATAGGTACCCATCTAGGTTTTCAATATATATTTTTTTCAATACATTTAGTCTCTTACTTTTGTTGGGATTGTACATATCATCTTTTTAGTCTAATATTTTTTATCTCTTATATATCCTTACTCATCACAAAATTATGGAAATAGTAGCCAACATGAGCCAGTTAAGCTGTTACCCGGACGACAGAACTATGTGGTGTGATTAATCATTGAGCATGATTTGTGAATTCATAAATAACAGTAAGAATATATGTATATATATATATTTGTCACGCCCCGAAAACCGAAGCGCGAGGAAATAGAAAAGATAGAGAAATAGAGAGAAGAGAATTAAAATCTTTACACAAAATGCGGAAGCGACTTTGGAAACCCACGGGGATTCCTACAAGGATGACTCACTAATACATAAATCCAAAATGGACTTACATGTTAATGAGTCTAACAAAGATGGAAGCACTTGAAAATTTAATTAAGAGACTATCCGGACAAGTACTAGTTTCAAGGAGAGAAGGAAAAATACAATAACTTTGAAAAATGGCATTTTTTTATAGTTGCTGAATTTTAAAATACATCTATGTGGTTATATCTTTAAAATTTTCACATTCTGTTCGCAAGAGTCTATGTAAAATTTAATTCTACACAACTTTCGTCTAATGACATTTTTTCCAATTCTGCACCATTTGGGCAGAAAACAAAAACAAAATAGAAGCAGTTTTTTTCTTTGACAACAAATTTGACAGAATTTCAACATGTTCCCAATTATACCAAATCCTCAAGTTTAAACCTTAGTACAAGACTAAACAAGTCTTAAACAACATACGACATGTGTCTAGACCAAACAGAACTTCATGTACTCAAAATTTAATAAAAACGAGGAGTAAAAGAGATGAAGAGAGGAAGAATGGGAGAGAGAGAGATTGGGGGAGAGAGATTTTAAAACATTTCCTTTAAAAACAAAATGGACAAATTCGGCAAGGATTTCATCTAAATACAATGAGTCCGGCAAGGACAAAACCAAACATAAACGAATCCGGCAAGGATTCAAATCAACACACATACATAAAACTTTAAAAGAGATTCTACGATCTCGGAAACATAATTTACATAACATAAATAAGTTTAACAAGTAGGAAAAACAAGGACTAACATTTGTCCATCAAAATTACATCAAGGCTTCCCAAATGACAAAAATACGGAAGTCCAAACTCAAGAAGTTTTGTAATAAAACTAATACAACCATTTTCATTTTAGAGCACTAATCTATTACAAACTTCCCCAACTAGTTAAAATTGACAAAAGAACTATCCATATACATAACCAAGTACGAGTCTTCAAAATAGAACATAAGATGTCAACATCTACGCGTCGGGTCACATATGCCCTTTGCCTTTTTCAAGTTCACCTGAAAAATATTTTGTCATTTTTATGAGAACGTCGGCTCGTAGAAAACATTGTAACAATCTATATGCTATCCATGACTAAAATGAAATGAGATGCAATGGGTCGCCACCACGGCTACAATCAAATGATTAAAGCCGCAAGGCTATGCGTGATATGTGCACACCTCTCTCATTACCGGACTATGAGCCACCCACGCATGGAGTGTAGCATACCAACTTTCGGGAGCCAACCGAATATAGCTGGAGTTTGAATGTTTCTAAGGGTCATTCTCCTTGTCTCACTGTTTGCTGTAATTATTGTTCGGGCGTACCAGAGCCTTGTTAGGTAGACCCAAACTAATAAACACAAAATTTCCTAAATCACTTGTGTGAGTGATACACAAGGTTTCATGAATCTAACTTCTAATAGGCGATTGTGCGAATAAGTAGGAAAGTACCCTTATTCTAGGTCCCTAGATAGTGTTGAAGCACACAAGTCTAGCAAGTGATGAAGAAAAGAAATTAAATAAAAAGTAGGATTTTTATTTAATTAAAAATAAGAAGAAATTACAATGGATGTAATGTAAAAAGCTAAGAAAGCCTAGAAAAATAATAAGAATTCTTAGAGTGCCAAAAATACTTTTTTTGGATGCATTTGTCGAGGTGACGCGGAGTGCCTTGACTGCTTGGCCTACCTGTTGATTTATAGCGGCTATGGAGGTCTCCTAGATAAGGTAGGAAATAACTGATGAATATAATCTAGTATAAAATACCAGATTTGTTTCCCAAATCTGCTTTTGACTTCTATAATTATCTGGTATAAAATACCAGATTTCTTCCATATCAGATAAAGGCTGCCATATATCTTCGAATATATATACAAGTGTATATATATTTGTAGCTTGAATCTGGTCCGCATATTGGCTTGGTTCGGCTGATTTGGCTTCCAAGTAAAAGATATACTTCCTTGATCAAATAATATTATCCCATGACTTGTTGATAATATCCCAAAATATAATAATATCTTGAAATATTATCTCCCTATCACAATATGGAATATATCACTAATATTATAACTGATAATTATCAATCATAGAGATTTTAGGAGTGATACACTTCCCATAAGTGTTTGAATTAGCATGGTAAGTTTTACCAATTGGGTACCAACAGAATCTCTTTCCCCTCATAACACGCCCATTAATCCTTGCCAAACATGAGTCCGAATGAATGCACTGCCAAATGCTTAAACTTGCTTTATTGGATAGTTGAAGTCATTGGTGGCCATAATGACGGTGGCCCACCATATTACTTGTTAAAGAGAAGTCAAAAGAAATAAAAACCAAGCCCGATCATACACATTCGAAGCCCGATAGAGTAAACACAGTAGAAGTCCGATTACATCGAACTGCCAAACAAGGCCTAGGCCGGCCTTGTTCAATGCCTCCAAATTATATGCTATGATGGGGTGTGGCCCACCACATTGAAAACCAAACTAGGAAAGCCACAAAAACTAGAAAGATTGACCCGAAAAAGGCATAATGCCATGCCATATTTATAAAATGGTCAACTAATAATGTCACTTTTGCAAGCACATCGGCCTCCATAGACAAAACCCATCAGGCTTGTCTTCTTCTTTCCATAATGACATGGGTCCCATTTTCAGAATTTCCCAAACCTTGTGCAACTAGCAACTGCAAGTCAAATATCAAGGTGGCCCACCATATTTAAATACACGACCAAGCCTCCATAATTATTAAATGGTCAAAGTAAAGTGGCCTGAATTAAAAGTAGATCGGACTCCATAGCCAAAAGCCATCGGGCTACCAAACAGTCCGAATAAATATGTGAGTCAGCCCGATCCAAAACTCATTCGGCCCTACTAATCTTGAACTAGTCATTTGGACTCTAATTTCTGCAATCAGTCTCACTGTCCGATTAAAAAACATCAATCGGCCTTATACTAATTTTAACTAAAAAATGTATTTTTTAGGTGCAAACAATTGCCCCCCTAGCTGTTTAAAAATGAAAGCAAGAGAAATTTTTGAATAGCCATGTTTTTCAACAGACCGATGATCGGACATCATTACCAATTACATCGGCCTTAGTGCTTGGACCGAATGATTTCAACACATCTGCCCGTACAATGCTCACTGTCATGAATGCCATTGATTGTTGTTCTGCTTGCCTTTGGAAAAGCAACCTAATGGGCTCCACCATCTTTGAGCTCTAAAGTAGTCACATGCAATATATCTTTATACCTACCAAGTTGTGACTTTAAACTTGGGACTAACACCCTTTGAACAAATCAACATCAGTTGAGACAAGTCTCCAAAACCCATCAACACTAGTGGCAGATTCGTGGCTCGTACTGGCCTATATGTCCGATTTTGCATTCAAAGCTTCCTTTCAGCACTATTGCTACTTTATTATTATTATTTTTTTTTCTCTCCCTGACTGGTATCTCAATCCGAATAAAATACTATTTGGGTCTCCACCTTTAGTACTTCAATCCTCAATAGTACCACTATTGCAAAAAGAGCCACCAAATAACCTTTAGTTTTTGGTGACATCCACACAACCATTGTGGATGTAAATCAACCCAAGCCAAATAATTAATTGGCTTAAAATAAAAATAATAATCGGTCACTACAAGGAGACCGAAAAATTTGAGCAATTCCTTGAGGCTAAGTTTCCTCAAAGAAATATGTTCAAAAGCTTCATGGACCGATTTACCGTCGATCGGTCTCGGCGATGCTTGCCCCCGAGCCCTTTATCGCCGATTTCTTCATCACCAAGAGGGTCTTCGTCATCGTCCTCCTCGCTAACGAGAGGGCATGTGGCCGATACGAGATCACTCAGCCCATCACACTCTTCCTCTTCGGCCTCAATAGAATTTTGAGGCTCATCTTGAATTTGTCCACTGAGCCCTTCATCGCCGATTTCAACATCAGGGAGAGGCTCTATAGCCGAAATAAAAATTTTCGGCCTTTCCTCAAAAATTATTTTTTCGCCGTCTTCTTGCCCCCCGAGCGGCTTGGACAGCGTGGAATCAAGATGACCAGAGACATCGGTCTCTTGATTTGGAGTGGTAACATCGGCCTTCTTGAGCCGTTGTCGTGACTTAAAAAATTATTCGATCTTTTGCCCTTGAGCCTCTAGTATTGCCATGCTTGCTTTCGTGTCTTCTTCAAACCGGCTAAGCTTTGCCTGCTGTTCTCTCGTGTGCGCCTTCATATCTTCAAGAGCACGATGAATGTTGTCACAAAGTAGCTTCTTTCGCCAGTCACCGTATAGAAAATTGTCTAGAGACATGAACGAATTTCCCTCGGGCGGCGGTTCATCAGCTCCACTCGAAGCTTTGAGAAGGTCGATTTCCTGATTAAAAAATCGCATGTCAGCCTCAAAACGGTCTATCTCATTATAAAGATGACCAGTTTCATTCCAATATCCATCGTTGTAGAGACGATAGATTTCTTCGCGAAGTTGGCGTATTGACTCATTCCGCCAACCAATCTGGTTGTTGTAGAAGTATAGCCATGCATCGGTGTGTGCATGGCTCATCACTTGGCGGTCACACCAGGCGTGCCAAATTGTTTGCTATATTTGTTGTTCGGGCGTGCCAGAGCCTTGTTAGGTAGACCCAAACTAATAAACACAAAATTTCCTAAATCACTTGTGTGAGTGATACACAAGGTTTCATGAATCTAACTTCTAATAGGCGATTGTGCGAATAAGTAGGAAAGTACCCTTATTCTATGTCTCTAGACAGTGTTGAAGCACACAAGTCTAGCAAGTGATGAAGAAAAGAAATTAAATAAAAAGCAGGATTTTTATTTAATTAAAAATAAGAAGAAATTACAATGGATGTAATGTAAAAAGCTAAGAAAGCCTAGAAAAATAATCAGAATGCTTAGAGTGCTATGTATGCTTTTTTTTGGATGCATTTGTCGAGGTGACGCGGAGTGCCTTGACTGCTTGGCCTGCCTGTTGATTTATAGCGGTCATGGAGGTCTCCTAGATAAGGTAGGAAATAACTGATGAATATAATCTGGTATAAAATACCAGATTTGTTTCCCAAATCTGCTTTTGACTTCCATAATTATCTGGTATAAAATACCAGATTTCTTCCATATCAGATAAAGGCTGCCATATATCTTCGAATATATATACAAGTGTATATATATTTGTAGCTTGAATCTGGTTCACATATTGGCTTGGTTCGGCTGATTTGGCTTCCAAGTAAAAGATATACTTCCTTGATCAAATAATATTATCCCATGACTTGTTGATAATATCCCAAAATATAATAATATCTTGAAATATTTTCTCCCTATCAAAATATGGTATATATCACTAATATTATAACTGATAATTATCAATCAAAGAGTTTTTAGGAGTGATACACTCCCATAAGTGTTTGAATCAGCATGGTAAGTTTTACCAATTGGGTACCAACAAAATCTCTTTCCCTCATAACACGCCCATTAATCCTTACCAAACATGAGTTCGAATGAATGCCCTGCCAAATGCATTAAACTTGCTTTATTGGATAGTTGAAGTCATTGGTGGCCATAATGACGGTGGCCCACCATATTACTTGTTAAAGAGAAGTCAAAAGAAATAAAAACCAAGCCCGATCATACACATTCGAAGCCCGATAGAGTAAACACAGTAGAAGTCCGATTACATCGAACTGCCAAACAAGGCCTAGGCCGGCCTTGTTCAATGCCTCCAAATTATATGCTATAATGGGGTGTGGCCCACCACATTGAAAACCAAACTAGGAAAGCCACAAAAGCTAGAAAGATTGACCCGAAAAAGGCATAATGCCATGCCATATTTATAAAATGGTCAACTAATAATGTCACTTTTGCAAGCACATCGGCCTCCATAGCAAAAAGCCATCGGGCTTGTCTTCTTCTTTCCATAATGACATGGGTCCCATTTTCATAATTTCCCAAACCTTGTGCAACTAGCAACTGCAAGTCAAATATCAAGGTGGCCCACCATATTTAAATACACGACCAAGCCTCCATAATTATTAAATGGTCAAAGTAAAGTGGCCTGAATTAAAAGTAGATCGGACTCCATAGCCAAAAGCCATCGGGCTACCAAACAGTCCGAATAAATATGTGAGTCAGCCCGATCCAAAACTCATTCGGCCCTACTAATCTTGAACCAGTCATTTGGACTCTAATTTCTGCAACCAGTCTCACTGTCCGATCAAAAAACATCAATCGACCTTATACTAATTTCAACTAAAAAATGCATTTTTTAGGTGCAAACACTCACATCACAACCCACGTCTGGATTTCTTAAATAAAATTCCCTCGCATGGGGTTTTTCTCTTTTCAAAACAAAACGTTCATGTCGTGTTCATGTAATGCTTGCCGATTAGGCCTCAATGCATATGATGTTGGTAATGATTTTAAGAATGATCCACTACATATATTAAGCAATAATTCTAGTCCATTAGACATGATATCAAGAACTTCAAAGAATGTAATTTAATTTTATAATTTAACACTCCTAACAAGAATTTCTAAACTAACGTCCTAGCATGTGTATACACATAAAGGGAGCATCCTAAGCACATCTAGCATCACATAATCAAGTTTAGTACAACAAAAGGACAAGGTTCAAAATTTAGCATACAGATCTAAATTTACAACTTTGAGGAATTCTAATGCATGTGTCCAAATTATTATTCTAACATTTCTCTAATTATATTTAGCACCCCAAAATCACAACTAAACATATAAATTACATTTAGGCATAATAATTCTAACGTTACAACTTTGGAGAAAACCTCATGGTTGTGTTTAAATTATTCTATTAACATCATTTTAATTACATTTAACACCACATAACATGTAAGTAATTTAATTTGGACATATAACTAATAAAGAGGCATAAAGCCCTAATTTCTCAAATTTGGGGAAAAACCTAGCACTTGTGTCTAAGTTCTCTCCTAACACATATAAATGAACTCAAAGCAATTTAGACAAGTATAACATATGAAATTGAAACAATGTATATCTACCTCTATGGAGATTTTCCAAAATAAATGGAAATGCCCAAAATTCTCAAGAAAATCCAAGGAGCTCCAAATGACTTCAAGAAAGTGAAAAGAGAGGTACTAAGATGTATAAGAACTCACTGCATGCACTAATTCTTCAATAGGACTCCATGGTTGAAGATGAGAAATGTTGAAGCTCTATGAAATTTGGGAAAACTATGAAAATGACCACCAAAACGAATTTTGTTGGTACCATTAGAAAGCTCTAAAAAATCTAAGACTATTTTGTGAAATAATAAATCTCACGAAAATCACTCCTTAATGGCCTATTGGAATCTTAAAGAATAAGGGCTATGGAGGATTGTATACCCAAAAGAGATGTAGAGAGAAGATGGAGAAGAAGAGAGAGGAAGAAAAGAAAAAGAAAAAAAAATGAGGAAGGAGGGGGAGTTGGCCGGCCACTTTAAGTGGGAGTGGGGCCCACCATTTTTTTTTTGTTGTCTTTTGTTTTGTATTCAATGTGTATAGGTGTAATGCATGTGTGCGTGTGTGGTCTACTTCTATACACCCAATTTAAAACATGTATCCCCTTTAACACCAAGATAAAAAAAATAATAACAAAAAATAATATAATAAAATTAAATAAAATTAAATAAGAAAGGAAATTAATTAAATAAATAAATAAATATAGTGACACAAGTTAAGGTAAAATTAAATACTACACCAATTTAATTAACGGTTCGCTCATACGTAATTAAAATATAATTACCCTTAATTAAATTTTGAGTTATGACAATATTACTACCTACTATCATCAAATTTTGAAATATGGAATCATAAAAACAAAACTCAATTTATCTTTTGAACAATTAATCTCCATAATATAAATAATACCAAAACTAATCATTCAATAAAAACAGAGATTTTGATGCATAATGCATATTGTGGCATAAAAGTTTTTTGTTTGTTTGATTTTTTTTAAAATGACATTGCTATGCGCCAATTGTTTACTCCTCATGACATTCCCTATTCTACCAAACGTGTGATACCAAGTGGCACTGGTTCTATCATGTAATCATTAATCACACCATTAACTATTTCAAACATCCATAAATTCTTGCATAAATTATAGTTATTTTTTATTGAGATGATCAATAACTATTTCATCTAAACACTAGCATAAATAGTTTTAAAATTTCTTTTTAGCTATGTACTTACAATATGTGGATTGAGAAAACCACCAATATGATTTTCTGAAGAAACTAAAATTATCATGTATTTATAAATGATTCCAACAAACTAATGTAAAATGATTGTGCAGTTCAATAAAAACCTATAAAAGTTTCATTAAATAAAACTGCACCATCTGGACATTGTAACAAATAAATAAATAAAAAAGAACTTGAATATTAAATCTGACAATTTATTTCAAGGACATTTAATCCTTTATAATATCATATCTTATAATCTGATGATTTGCCACAATAATTATATATAGTTAATGGATCATAAAGCTTATAAAATTTAGAAAATATTTTGAATTTTAAATCTTAGTAGAACTATTCGCAATTTAAATCATTCTTATTAATACAGATTTATTTATACAATTATGATGGCTAAAAAAATAATTATTGAAAATATATATAATAAAGAATTTGCTTTTTATTGCGCATTATTGTTAATTGTTGGCCTTAAGTGTTTTGAATTTTTATCAATCGGTGCACTTTTGCTTAACTAATTTTTTTTAGAGTTTTATTAAGTTTAATATGCCATTTTTTTATCCGTCCATAAAAAAAGGGTAAAAAGAACATTTTTGACACTAAAGTGGTTAACATATTCACATAATTGAATTATATGAACTGTGAATGAGTACATGCCTACATGCGGTAGTATCCTTAATTGAAATTTATTATTTTTGATTCAAGAAATTATACACAAACTTTCAGGAAAAAATGGCATCACAGAGAAATATGAAAAACTGGATGCGTCGTTCAATGATGAGGAAAGAGAACTTTATATTCAGAATACTATAGATGCAAGGAAGAAGAGAAGAGTAGTTGCTAACAATTTAATAGTGGAAGGTGGAAATAATTATAAAACAAATGATGAAAGTGGTAAAAGACAAAGAATTCATTGGCTACTTAGAGCCCAATTAGTGGAATACAAATCTAAAGGTATTTGGAATATACCTCTTAAATTAACTAGATTATGCTTCAGACATGCTATCATGCAAAATTTTCAACTTTCCTATCTACAGGGAAAATATTTCTCGATCCCACGTGTTTAGATGAGCTACAACTAAAACCATCTGGTGCTTATTATGGAGCAGAAAAATTTGTTAATCAACCACCAACAATTTGTTGTCAAAAGGGAGAAGTAAAACTAGCTACTATTGAGATACCAAATGAGTTGTATAATTTATTCACAACTCATACAGAAGAAGCTGACGAGTTTAGAAGAAATATTCGAGCATATAATAGCATTTTCTCCTTTACATCTTTTGGAGTCAATCTGGATAAGGAGCTTGCATTAGCGAGAAGAGGAATTTATACATTTCAAGCACAAGGTCAAATTTATCATGATATTCCTTCCCTGATTCCCACATAAAATGATCCTTGCTATTTCCAAATATATTTCTATGATACCCATAATGAGGTCCAAAACATAATGAAT
The DNA here is from genome assembly GCA_033977485.1 of Hydrangea macrophylla. Taxonomy (NCBI): domain Eukaryota; kingdom Viridiplantae; phylum Streptophyta; class Magnoliopsida; order Cornales; family Hydrangeaceae; genus Hydrangea; species Hydrangea macrophylla. The sequence continues at coordinate 98,081,780 of CM066996.1, read as the reverse complement.
AAACTTGAAGGTGCAAATTTGAATGAGAACATAGTAAAGCAACTCATCAAAGTTCTTGAAAGAAATCCATATGCACAATTCTTACAGAGATTGAAAGATAGTCCTCTATTTGATGATTTCAAAATTTGTATTAAAAAGGATGTTCGAATGAACCAACGAGTTTTTAATGTACCAACAGGTGAACAAGTTGCTACAATATGGATTGAAGGCAATCATCCAAATGCACAATGAGAATTAAATATTGTAGTATATGCTCATTAAGGTAATAGACATAGAACATTATTATAGTTGTTATGATCTCTTACAGTATCCTCTTTTGTTTCCACAATTAGAAATTGGATGGCACCCAAACATTCATAAACGAACATCTGACAGTAATAATGCCAACGGAGTTTTGGAGAATGGATCTAGCATACCTAATTTCACATCTACTGAAGATATTTTGATCGAGAGCAACAAGGTATAACTAATCGAATCATGTAAGATACACTTCACTTTAAACTTAAGCAAATGTTGTTATTGTAGTACCCGTAAAATCTCTAGTACTTTATTTATGTAATTTCCTAAATTTCTAAGCATGACCCTATGTATTAATTACGTGTTTTAATATTCGTGTCGCTCAATTATAGGATATATCCTGATGATGCCAAAAATTGGTAACAGTAAAGTAAAGCAATTTAGGAGAGAGAGAGAGAGAGAGAGAGAGAGAGAGAGAGAGAGAGAGAGTGAGAGACTATTTTTTGTATGTGGTTCGGCCCTGTTAATGAAGGTACCTACGTCCACGGGTGTGTCTGAGCACGTTCACTAGCAGATCACCGGCGGGCCTGGTGAGCCAACAAAGAGGGGCGGCACTACCAGTAATACCGGCCGGGTGTATGCATATAATGGTGAATTTTGTAGAGGTGCTGTGTAGACTAAAGAGTTGGCCGTCCCCTTCATGAGGGGTGAGAGGTCTCTTTTATAGATGTAAGAGACCTACTCATACATGGATAAGGAAATATAATCCTATTGATATAGATTGACACCAATCAAGTAAGTTTCATAATTGTATTAGGATTGATTGACATTAATTGTGGGGGTTTCCTAATTGGATTAGGAAATAGATGCACTTTCCATCAGTCTTCTAGCTTGAGTAGGAAACTGCCCATAATTTTGGGTGTATCACTGCCCATAATTTTGGGTGTATCAGCTGCCCCCCATTTCCAAGATTGGCCAGATGCTATATCGGGGCAAGTTTGGAAATTAGTTTGATGTTACTTACCACTGTCTGAGTGCTTGTGGAAGCTGCCTCGGGGCTTCTGAGCCTGGTGAGTCTTCGGGAACTGGCTGAGAGTTGAGACCCTGCCTAGCTCAGGACTTTTAGGTGCTCGGGAACTGACCGGGAGTTGAGACCCGGCCTAATTCGGAGTCTTTGAATGCTCGGGAAGTGACCAAGAGTTGAGACTCGGCCTACTTCAGAGTCTTTTTTGCTTGAGTTAGCTCCCAGAATAGTTATCTTCTGCCCGTAAACCTTCGTCAAGGCTGTGGGTAGAAGGATTTTACCATGTTGGAAAAGCCGACCTAAAGCGTATTGCTCTAGGGTCCTTTTTACTGTTAACTCCCCAGGATGGTTGTCTTCCGCCCGGCCAGCCTTCGTCAAGACTATTGGGAGAAGAGCTTGACCATGTTGGTGGAGCCGACCTAAATCACGTTGCTTTAGGGTCCTTTTGCTCCTCTATCGTCGGCCAACCTAAGAGATTTTAGTCACCTCTATCGCCGGTCTGGACCTAAGTGGAGTTAATGCCTCTGAGTACTGTAGGTGCTCGGGTTGTCCAAGATTTTGACTTGGTTATCCGCGAGGCCTGTAGATACCCGGTGTGATTACCTGTTTAGTTCACTACGCCATCTTGCCCCCCAAGCTTTCGCTAAGACGAGGGTCTTACAGAGGCTATGATCTGTAGGTAACCGACCTGGAACATGGTGGTTGCAGGGTCTTTTGAAGCTTGCCATCATCAGCCACCTAGGGGGTTTGCCCCCATCGTCGGCTGGACCTAAGCGACGCCGGTGCCTCGGGCGTGACCCCGAGGTCTTTGGTGCCTGGGTTCGGAGCCCGAGGTCTTTTGAGTGCCTGAGTTCAGAGCTCGAGGTCTTTTGAGTGCCTGGGTTCAGAGCCCGAGGTCTTTTGAGATGCCTCGGGGTTAGGCCCGAGGTCTTTGCATGCCTCGGGGTTAGGCCCGAGGTCTTTGTATGTAACGCCCTGTATTTTATTATCATTAATAAATAAATACGGCAATTTATTTCCAGGAGCTTTTGTTTTAATTTTTTTATATACTTTTATCTGGGGTCAAACTGTAATTTCGAAAATATTTTCTGTGGTTTCAAAATCGATATCTATATTTTTGTATAACCGGGAATTTAATTCCTATGATAATATAATTTTCTGTATTTTTATTTCAACCGTAAAATACCAGTTTTAGAAATGGGCAGTATAATTTTACCTGTGTGTGTGTATCATTGCGTGAGCTCAACACACACAAGGGTATCTTGTGTACACATTAGTGCAGTGTGTGCGTATCTTGGTGCTGGAAGTGCTTTGTGAGTGTGTGTGAAGTGTCATGTGTGTTTTATATGCATAGTGCTAAGCACTTTGCATATGATATATACACCCACTAATTCCCCCCATTTCACTATCTCTCATCAATCACTCAATCTATCAGACTCTCTATCTCTCATTTATCTCTCTGCAGCTCTTTCTCTCTCTCTCGGCAGATAACACACACACACAGATAACACACATAACACACATACAGTATACATATATATATATATATATACACATATTGGGTTACCAAAATCAAGAACGGAGGAGGAAATTCTCAACTACGGATTATTACGGCGGAAGTTCTCGGCCTTTAAATTTCTGTATAATCGTCTCTGTGAGTATTATAAACTCACTCCCAAAGTTTATATATGTATATTTCAGTGTATATATGTGTGTATATGTGTATATATATAGATACACCATTAAAGCTTAAAAATTGGAGTTTTACAAAAGTTAACCAAAATCAATTCTGTAAATTGGGAATGAAAGATCTTAGTCCCAATAAGCTGTGTTTCGAATACTACGGCTTAATTCATCCGTATCGCGACGTACCATTGATTCAAAGTTTTGTCACCTCTCGGTTTTACGTGAAATCCGAGAGCTACGATTGAAATTAGTTAAAACCGATCGCGTATTCTTAATCTACGCGGAAAAACGAAGAAATCCATATATTACATGTCTTGGTTGGAACAGAATTGAGAAATGGGTCAAAAACAGGCTTCAAACTCGTAACAGGGGAGAAACTGCTGATACCAATCGATTGGAAACATATCCAATCGATTGACATGTTATTCAATCGATTGACATGTGTTCCAATCGATTGACATGTCATTCAATCGATTGACACTTTTGTCAATCGATTGACATTTTTCAGCATTGACGGCTTTTACTAAAACGACCATATCTTCCTCTAGGAAACTCGAAAACGCGCACGGTTTGAAGCGTTGGAAACTAGACTCAAAGAGCTTTCTGTTGATATGTAATTCATGTATACAAATTATAACTCATTTTTAATGGCATTACTTCAAAGTATATTAGAAATTCAATCTAATATTTTCTCTTTTAATTTTAACAGTAGCAGAATTTTGTTTTCAGACTTTTGTTAGGAAAACGAATGAAATTTAAGGTTCTGCCCGCGTTGTCCCAAGTAAAACTCGATTCTGCACACTTTTCGTCTAATGCAATTTTCTCAGATTCTGCACCGTTTGGACAGAAAACGAGGATTTCAGTAGCAGTTTATTTAGAATGCTATTAGTTATGTTTAAAATGATTAAGGCAATGAATTACGAATTTTCAATCCCCGTACGCGTATTATTTCTTTAATTCTGTGAATTCCTTTATGTTTAAAGTTTGATGACATTCATGTGATTTATTAATGGTGTTATTTATGAAACATTGACATACATATTAGGGTTGAGGTTGTGTCAACATGCATGTGTGTGAGAAAGTGTGAAAAGAGTAAAGAGTGGCGTTCTAGTTGTGCGACCTCAATATCGATCGGATATTATTCCTGGTATTGGAGGCGACAGTGTTGTGTACGACTTAGATATCGATCGGATAGTATTCCTGGTATCTAAGGCGCGCGTTTCGGATATTGATCGGATAGTATTCCTGATATCCGAAGCGATGGTGGTAGTGTTGTGTACGGCTTAGATATCGATCGGATATTATTCCTGGTATCTAAGGCGCTTGTTTCGGATATTGATCGGATATTATTCCTGGTATCTGAAGCGATGGTTTGGTGTGCTCTTTTGGATATCGATCGGATAGTATTCCTGGTATCTAAGATAATGGTTTGGTTGTGTTGAGTTTTGTTGAGAGAAAAGAGTCAGAAAGATGAGGTGTTACATTATTCACGCATGGTCACATATTTATTGCTTTCTTTATTTCCCCGTAGCTTATGTTGGAATTGGAACCTTGAAGTTATTGCTTTTAAAAGTTAAATTGCACCGTTGTTTATATGCTTATATATACATTGCGAGCACTTGTTTATTTTGCTCACCAGCTTTCATAAGCTGACGGCGTTGATGCGTCCTGGACTGTATGTCCAGATTTTCAGGGTCAGGAGAAGCCAGGGTATTTTGACTATGCTACTTAGAGTCAGGAGACTTTCCAGGAGGCTGCTTTATATTTCCTAAGTCTTTTAATTTGGGTTTTGTAATAAACTAGTTTGGACTTTTGAATAAGGCGTTTTGTGCCTAAGACTATGACTGTTGTAATAGTTTAGTAAGTTTTTTTTTTCAGAGCTTATGTTTTTTTGTTAGTATCCTTTGCTCTAGAATTGTTTGTTAAGTTATTTGTTGCAGGGACAATTGGTCATACTCACTTGTCACGACCTACGAGTCCATAAAGGAAATTAAATGCTTTCCTGAATTATGCTACGTCGGGGCGTGACAGGCTTTTTGGTATCAGAGCCAGGTTATGGCTCGACCAATTGTCCAGAACACATAAGATCTCCCGTTAAGATAGAATTGAGATAAGATAGTTCGACTTTATTCCGTGTCTAGTCGCTTTCTATCGTTTAGAATTTTCTTTCTTATCAAGAGGTTGACCGAATTCTGTTGATTGATGGATAGGTACCGTTCTCTCGATCAGATGGCTAGAAGAAATCTCAGGAATCGTCCCGCTATTGAAGATGCACCGCCAGTAATAGATCCAACCGGGATGTTCGAAGCTTTTGTAAGGAGGTTGGAGAGGGTTAGTGATCAGAACGCAAGGAACAATAATCAGAATGGGGATTACAACGGGAATGGGAGGCAAGCCCACCAGACTGGAGACAAGCTTCTCAAGGAGTTTCGCGCTCTGCGACCTGAGTATTTTGCTGGAACTGATGAACCCTGGCAAGCGGAACAGTGGCTACGTCAGATGGAGCGTATCTTTGAGACCATAGAGTGCACTGATCTGGAAAAGAAGCGTCTGGCTATCTTTCAGTTGTCTTATGCAGCGGCTGATTGGTGGGATGCAGAAAAGGCGACCATAGGGGAAGAAGCTGCAAGGAGAATGCCGTGGGTGGTGTTCAAGGAAAGGTTTCTCGAGAAGTATTTCCCCGAAGAAGAGAAGGACAAGAGGGAGAAAGAGTTTATGGAGTTGACTCAAGGGAATCTGACTGTCCGAGAGTACACTACTCGATTTGAGCGTCTGTCTCGCTTTGCTCCACATATGGTGGACACACCCCAGAGGAAAATCAAGAAGTATCACCGAGGTCTCAACCTGTCTCTCAGACATTTGACTATGGGGCATCTGGGCCAGTCATTTGAAGCTCTGGTGAGATTGGCTACGGGGTTAGAGAATGATGGGTGTCAGAATTCGAAGCCGCTTGGAAATCGACCTCCGCAGAAGGGTTATCCCGGACAGAAACCAGGGTACCCTCAAGGACAGAAAAGGACCTGGGATGGAGGGAAGAAACCTCAACAGACACAAGCAGTTCAGCAGTATCAGCCTCTAGCAATAGAAGGGGCCAAAAACAACAACTGCTTCAATTGTGGAGTTCCCGGTCATCGAGCTAAAGATTGCAGAGCACCTAGGCGTACGGATCGTTCAGGAGTTGTGTGCTATAATTGTGGCATGCCAGGTCACATAAGTCCAGAATGCAAGGCTCCTAGGAAAGGTAACTATGGTCAACAAGGACAAGCCCGTCTGAATGCTGTCATTCCCGAGGCTGCTGGCTATGAGGAGACAGGGTATGAAGAAGGTACCAATGAGGAGGGACCGCCCGAGCAACGAGCAGTGGAAGGTACTCTAACTTTGTTTAACTCTCATGTTAAAGTTTTATTCGACACGGGTGCTACACATTCTTTTATATCTGTTAAGATCGTTCAGAAGTTGGGTATCATACCGCATCGTTTAGAGGAAGCTTTGAGTGCTGTCTCACCCTTAGGGACCACAGTCAAGTTATTACATGTGTGTAAGGATTGTCCTCTTCGGTTTGGAGACCGCGAACTTTTGGCGAGATTGGTGGTTCTGTCGATGAAGGAGTTCGATATAATCCTGGGAATGGATTGGCTCGAGAAGAATCATGCGAAGTTGGATTGTGCAAAGAAAAAGATCACATTTACGGACAAGGGGAATCAACTCTTCGATTTCCAATGTAACCCTTCGGGTGATATGTTCCTCACTAGATGCCTAGCAAACATTGAGGTTGTCAGTGCAGAGGTGACAGTATCATCTATACCGGTAATCAAAGAGTTCGAGGAAGTATTCCGAGATATTTCAGGATTACCGCCGGAAAGGGACATAGAATTCTGTGTGGAATTAGTGCCAGGTACTCGACCTATAACCAAGGTTCCCTACAGGATGGCCCCTACAGAGTTGTTGGAGCTGAAGGAACAAGTTCAAGAACTTGAGAAGTTAGGTTTTGTTCGTCCAAGTACTTCACCCTGGGGAGCACCAGTGTTGTTTGTGAAGAAGAAGGATGGGTCAATGCGGCTGTGTATTGATTACCGAGAACTGAATAAGGTTACTATCAAGAATAAGTATCCTTTACCTCGGATAGACGATCTGTTTGATCAGTTGCAAGGAGCCACGACCTTTTCTAAGATTGATCTACGGTCAGGGTATCACCAGTTGAGGGTGCGGAAGGAAGACATACCTAAGACTGCTTTCAGGACGAGATACAGACACTATGAGTTCTTAGTAATGCCGTTTGGGATGACAAATGCTCCAGCTGTGTTTATGGACTTGATGAACAGAGTATTCAAGCCATACTTAGATCAGTTCGTTATTGTCTTTATTGATGATATTTTGATCTATTCCAAGTCAGAGGAAGAGCATGAACAACATCTGAAGATCGTGTTGCAGACTCTCAAGGATCACCGCCTGTATGCTAAATTCAGCAAGTGTGAATTCTGGCTTCAGGAAGTTAAGTTTCTCGGGCATGTGATCTCTCAACAAGGAATCGCGGTTGACTCATCAAAGACCGATGCAGTGGCGAATTGGACTCGGCCGACCAATGCTACAGAAGTCAGAAGTTTTCTGGGACTAGCTGGTTACTATCGGAGATTTGTGGAAGGTTTCTCAAAGATAGCAGCCCCGTTAACTGGTTTGACTAAGAAAGATTTGAAGTTTGAATGGACTGATAAGCATGAACGCGCTTTTCTGAAATTGAAAGAGAAATTGACAACAGCGCCAGTGCTTGCGATACCAAGGGATGGTGAGAAGTTCACTATTTTTAGTGACGCCTCGTATCAAGGATTGGGATGTGTCCTTATGCAAGACGGAAAGGTTATCGCCTATGGTTCAAGACAGTTGAAGCCGAATGAATTGAACTACCCAACTCATGATTTAGAGCTGGCAGCAGTAGTGTTCGCGCTTAAGATCTGGAGACACTACCTCTATGGGGAGAAATTTGATTTGTTCTCAGACCACAAAAGCCTTAAGTATTTGTTTACTCAGAAGGAGTTGAACATGAGGCAACGTCGGTGGATGGAACTGATCAAGGACTACGACTTCACATTAGAGTACCACCCCGGTAAGGCAAACGTAGTCGCTGACGCCCTAAGCCGGAAACCTCAAGGAATGATTGCTTCATTGATGTTGAGGGAATGGAAAGCCTTGGAGACAATAACAGAATTTGATGTGCAGATTTCTGAGGGAAGTATCGGGCAACACTTTGGATGCTTGGTAGTACAACCAACACTTGTGAGTCGAATCATCGAAGCCCAGAAGGAAGATGAGAAGTTTCAAGCATGGTTCGCCAAGATGTTAGAGAAGGACCCGACAGAATGGAAGGTTGGGGCCGATGGAGGATACCGATGTCGAGACAGATTGGGTGTGCCAGATTCAAGAGGTTTGAGAAAAGAAATTCTCGAAGAAGCACATAAATCAAGACTGACAGTACACCCAGGAGGAACAAAGATGTATAAAGACCTGAAGAGAAACTTCTGGTGGGAAGGGATGAAACGAGAAGTAGCCGAATTTGTGTCTAAATGTTTGACTTGTCAACAAGTGAAGGCCGAACATCAGAGACCCTCGGGATTGTTACAACCCTTACCTGTCCCAGGATGGAAGTGGGAGCACATAACTATGGATTTCGTGGTTGGATTACCCCGGTCACAACAGAATCATGACGCGATTTGGGTAATTGTGGATCGTTTGACGAAGTCTGCACACTTTATCGCGTACAATATGACTTACCCAGTAGAAAGGATGAGTCGAATGTACCTACAGCAAGTGGTGCGACTGCACGGTGCGCCTGTGTCAATTGTATCAGACCGCGATGCACGTTTTACCTCGGGATTTTGGGAAAGTCTGCAGAAGGCTATGGGAACTTCGCTCAAGATAAGTACTGCATTCCATCCTCAGACCGATGGGCAGACCGAGCGTGTTAATCAGATTATGGAAGATATGCTCAGAGCTTGTGCAATTGACTTTGAAGAATCTTGGGAGACGCACTTACCTTTGGTTGAATTTGCGTATAACAACAGTTATCACTCGAGTATTGGGATGGCGCCGTTCGAAGCTTTGTACGGACGGCCATGTCGATCTCCGTTGTGCTGGGCTGAAGTGGGAGACACAGAACTGTTAGGACCAGATTTGGTGAGAGAGACCAATGAGAAGATTTCACTGGTCAAGGAAAGGATGAAAACTGCACAGAGTAGACACAAGAGTTATGCGGATCGACGTCGAAAGGACTTGGAGTTCAGTATTGGAGATCACGTACTCCTTAAGGTTTCACCTGTTCGTGGAATAATACGTTTTGGTCAGAAGAGAGGGAAATTGGCACCTCGTTTCATCGGACCGTTCGAGATTTTGGAGCGTGTTGGGAAAGTGGCTTATCGGCTCGCGTTGCCACCAAAGATGTCTGGTGTTCATAATGTGTTCCATGTTAGTATGTTAAGGAAATACATACGGGACCCTTCACATGTGGTTAATTTTGATGATATTGAGACGAGTCAGAATGTTGTCTACAAGGATAGACCTGTGAGGATTCTTGACCAGAGTATCAAGAGGCTGAGAAGAAGAGACGTTCCTTTGGTTAAGGTTCAGTGGAGGCATCATGACGAAGGAGAGGCGTCGTGGGAGTTAGAGTCAGACATGAGGACTAGATACCCCGAGTTGTTTCAGGATTAGTTAGCTCAGATTTCGGGGCGAAATCTCTGTTAAGGTGGGTAGGGTGTAACGCCCTGTATTTTATTATCATTAATAAATAAATACGGCAATTTATTTCCAGGAGCTTTTGTTTTAATTTTTTTATATACTTTTATCTGGGGTCAAACTGTAATTTCGAAAATATTTTCTGTGGTTTCAAAATCGATATCTATATTTTTGTATAACCGGGAATTTAATTCCTATGATAATATAATTTTCTGTATTTTTATTTCAACCGTAAAATACCAGTTTTAGAAATGGGCAGTATAATTTTACCTGTGTGTGTGTATCATTGCGTGAGCTCAACACACACAAGGGTATCTTGTGTACACATTAGTGCAGTGTGTGCGTATCTTGGTGCTGGAAGTGCTTTGTGAGTGTGTGTGAAGTGTCATGTGTGTTTTATATGCATAGTGCTAAGCACTTTGCATATGATATATACACCCACTAATTCCCCCCATTTCACTATCTCTCATCAATCACTCAATCTATCAGACTCTCTATCTCTCATTTATCTCTCTGCAGCTCTTTCTCTCTCTCTCGGCAGATAACACACACACACAGATAACACACATAACACACATACAGTATACATATATATATATATATATATACACATATTGGGTTACCAAAATCAAGAACGGAGGAGGAAATTCTCAACTACGGATTATTACGGCGGAAGTTCTCGGCCTTTAAATTTCTGTATAATCGTCTCTGTGAGTATTATAAACTCACTCCCAAAGTTTATATATGTATATTTCAGTGTATATATGTGTGTATATGTGTATATATATAGATACACCATTAAAGCTTAAAAATTGGAGTTTTACAAAAGTTAACCAAAATCAATTCTGTAAATTGGGAATGAAAGATCTTAGTCCCAATAAGCTGTGTTTCGAATACTACGGCTTAATTCATCCGTATCGCGACGTACCATTGATTCAAAGTTTTGTCACCTCTCGGTTTTACGTGAAATCCGAGAGCTACGATTGAAATTAGTTAAAACCGATCGCGTATTCTTAATCTACGCGGAAAAACGAAGAAATCCATATATTACATGTCTTGGTTGGAACAGAATTGAGAAATGGGTCAAAAACAGGCTTCAAACTCGTAACAGGGGAGAAACTGCTGATACCAATCGATTGGAAACATATCCAATCGATTGACATGTTATTCAATCGATTGACATGTGTTCCAATCGATTGACATGTCATTCAATCGATTGACACTTTTGTCAATCGATTGACATTTTTCAGCATTGACGGCTTTTACTAAAACGACCATATCTTCCTCTAGGAAACTCGAAAACGCGCACGGTTTGAAGCGTTGGAAACTAGACTCAAAGAGCTTTCTGTTGATATGTAATTCATGTATACAAATTATAACTCATTTTTAATGGCATTACTTCAAAGTATATTAGAAATTCAATCTAATATTTTCTCTTTTAATTTTAACAGTAGCAGAATTTTGTTTTCAGACTTTTGTTAGGAAAACGAATGAAATTTAAGGTTCTGCCCGCGTTGTCCCAAGTAAAACTCGATTCTGCACACTTTTCGTCTAATGCAATTTTCTCAGATTCTGCACCGTTTGGACAGAAAACGAGGATTTCAGTAGCAGTTTATTTAGAATGCTATTAGTTATGTTTAAAATGATTAAGGCAATGAATTACGAATTTTCAATCCCCGTACGCGTATTATTTCTTTAATTCTGTGAATTCCTTTATGTTTAAAGTTTGATGACATTCATGTGATTTATTAATGGTGTTATTTATGAAACATTGACATACATATTAGGGTTGAGGTTGTGTCAACATGCATGTGTGTGAGAAAGTGTGAAAAGAGTAAAGAGTGGCGTTCTAGTTGTGCGACCTCAATATCGATCGGATATTATTCCTGGTATTGGAGGCGACAGTGTTGTGTACGACTTAGATATCGATCGGATAGTATTCCTGGTATCTAAGGCGCGCGTTTCGGATATTGATCGGATAGTATTCCTGATATCCGAAGCGATGGTGGTAGTGTTGTGTACGGCTTAGATATCGATCGGATATTATTCCTGGTATCTAAGGCGCTTGTTTCGGATATTGATCGGATATTATTCCTGGTATCTGAAGCGATGGTTTGGTGTGCTCTTTTGGATATCGATCGGATAGTATTCCTGGTATCTAAGATAATGGTTTGGTTGTGTTGAGTTTTGTTGAGAGAAAAGAGTCAGAAAGATGAGGTGTTACATTATTCACGCATGGTCACATATTTATTGCTTTCTTTATTTCCCCGTAGCTTATGTTGGAATTGGAACCTTGAAGTTATTGCTTTTAAAAGTTAAATTGCACCGTTGTTTATATGCTTATATATACATTGCGAGCACTTGTTTATTTTGCTCACCAGCTTTCATAAGCTGACGGCGTTGATGCGTCCTGGACTGTATGTCCAGATTTTCAGGGTCAGGAGAAGCCAGGGTATTTTGACTATGCTACTTAGAGTCAGGAGACTTTCCAGGAGGCTGCTTTATATTTCCTAAGTCTTTTAATTTGGGTTTTGTAATAAACTAGTTTGGACTTTTGAATAAGGCGTTTTGTGCCTAAGACTATGACTGTTGTAATAGTTTAGTAAGTTTTTTTTTTCAGAGCTTATGTTTTTTTGTTAGTATCCTTTGCTCTAGAATTGTTTGTTAAGTTATTTGTTGCAGGGACAATTGGTCATACTCACTTGTCACGACCTACGAGTCCATAAAGGAAATTAAATGCTTTCCTGAATTATGCTACGTCGGGGCGTGACATTGTATGCCTCGGGGTTAGGCCCGAGGACTTTGTATGCCTCGGGGTTAGGCCCGAGGACTTTGTATAAACTCTGACAATCGGTGGAGCCTTACGCGGTGATCAGGCAAGTACCACTGTAGTCGGGCTCATCTAGACCGATGGAGACAGGAGGTCGGATCAGGATTGTCCAGCTCCAGATTTCTCTGTGCTGGAGGCAAAGTCGGAACTGCTTGATCCTGACCGATGTGAACTGGAGGTTGTGTCAGGGCGGCCGGACTCAGACCACTGTGAACTGGAGGTCGGGTCGGGGCTGCCGGACTTTGCCTGCTGTGAGCTGGAGGAACTGTCAAAACTCCCGGGCTGATCTCATTTTTGCTTGCTTCTGGAAGACTTATTGCTTTCTAGCCCGGGGTCTTTGAACTTTAGAAATTCGTTAGTGTTGATGTATTTTCCAACCCTCTCTGTGAGTTCGACCAAGGTTATCGGTCGGTTTTTGTGGAACGACACGGCGCACTTGGTGTGTTGAACTCCCGAGCAGAAGGCTATGATGGTAATTGTCTCGTTCAGATTGCGGATTTGAAGCTTCTGTTGGTTGAACCGGTCGGTGAACTCCTTGAGGGACTCATTATTCCGCTGTCTGACTGTCAGTAGCTGCATGTCTGGCTTTGGCCGCTCATGCATACTGACGAACTGGTTGATGAACAGCTTGCTGAGTTGTTTGAAACTGCAGACCGATCGGGGCTCCAAGGAGTAGAACCACTGCATCGCCGGGCCTTTCAAAGTGCTGGGGAAGGCTAGGCAATGTAATTCATCGGAGTTGGTGGCTAGGGCCATCTGAACCTTGTAGGTCCGGACGTGGTCGACCGGGCTTCCCGAGCCGTTGTATGAATCTAGCCGAGGCTGCTTGAATTTGCGCGGGATGGAGAACCTCGTGATCTGGCTGGAGAACGGTGACTCTGTCTAGGTATTGGCTTGATTCGGAACACGGTTTTGACCAAGCTTTTTGGCCACTCCGTCGATCTGCTTCTGTAAGTACTTGATTCGGGCTTCCACTCCTTCCCGACCGGTATCTGAGGAACTGGTCGGGTTGATGGAAGAGGCTTCTTCTTCATGGCGGGGTGCTGTCCTCTGGGATCGGGCTCGGCTATGACCCCGGGTAACCGTTCGCTTAGGGACGACTCGGCTCTTGACCGAGTGACCCAAGACTGATTCCCGGGCTATGGCTCCTGCCTTTCCCCTCGGGCAGCAGGCCCACTGCTGACGTCTTTGACATCCTCAACACGGGATGGGTTGGCTCGGGCCCTTTGTCTGGTCAAGATCGGTTCTCGACCGCACGCAACATTCCCGGGTCGTTTCCCGGCCACTGGAGGATTGCTTTGCTGGGCTAGCAGTGCTTCGATTTGTTGCTGGATTTGACGCTGGCCCTCCAAGAGTTGTGTGAGGGTCGCGGTGATTTGCTCAGATGTCAGGATTACTCGACGCCGGGACCGAAGGAACATCCCGTTCGGACTGCTGCGCAGCCTTCTTACCCTTCTTTGGTGGCATATTGATCAGTCAAGAATTTGTTGATGAGAAGAATTGTCGGTTCCCACAGACGGCGCCAAGCTGATGATGCCAAAAATTGGTAACAGTAAAGTAAAGCAATTTAGGAGAGAGAGAGATAGAGAGAGAGTGAGAGACTATTTTTTGTATGTGGTTCGACCCTGTTAATGAAGGTACCTACGTCCACGGGTGTGTCTGAGCACGTTCACTAGCAGATCACCGGCGGGCCTGGTGAGCCAACAAAGAGGGGCGGCACTACCAGTAATACCGGCCGGGTGTATGCATATAATGGTGAATTTTGTAGAGGTGCTTAGACTAAAGAGTTGGCCGTCCCCTTCATGAGGGGTGAGAGGTCTCTTTTATAGATGTAAGAGACCTACTCATACATGGATAAGGAAATATAATCCTATTGATATAGATTGACACCAATCAAGTAAGTTTCCTAATTGTATTAGGATTGATTGACATTAATTGTGGGGGTTTCCTAATTGGATTAGGAAATAGATGCACTTTCCATTAGTCTTCTAGCTTGAGTAGGAAACTGCCCATAATTTTGGGTGTATCACTGCCCATAATTTTGGGTGTATCATATCCTATATATATTCGTTGTCTCATTAATACTATAAAATACAGGTTATATCATATAGTTCACCGTTGCTTAAAATTCATAAAGTGTAGATTTATTATATAGTTTGTGACCGCTTAAATTATAAATGTATGATATTTTATAATTTATTTGTCGCTAAATTTATTACTATGTATTATATAGTAGATTCGTCGTCGCTTATATTATGACTATAGGTCATGTTACAATTGCTATCGTTTAAATTTATAAACTATAGATATTATCATATAGTTCGTGACCGCTTAATACATAACTATAGGGTATATCCTATATTCCCTATCGTATTAATAATATAGACTACATGTTATATTATAGTTCGTTGCCGCTAATTTATAACTATATGTTATAATATATAATTTCATAGTCGCCTTTAAGAACCCCCATATATTAATGTATCATACTTTGATATTTGTTGTTGTTTAGAATTTATAATTACAAGTTATAGTATATATATATATATGTTATTTGGACCTGTTAGTATGTGACTATAAAAAATAGGATGTTATTATAATAAATGTTTTTATTTTAACCCCGAACTGTAAATTACAGACTCGGACTGTGATTCTTAGACCCAGACTGACTTACATGTGGACTCGTAAAATCTGTATTAACTTAGACTGTATAGCACGTGATTCCAAACGATGACTCAACCATACATTTTTAGTAACGGGAATCTTACCCTAAATGGCTAGTGTACTAACCTAAACCCTTATATCTATTGGATAAACTCCCTAGACAACCAACCCCCCCTAATACCCACCGGATCTCCACCCTCCCCCTCAAATCCATCACTCACCCTCATCTCACCAACCCATCACCTCACTGCCACCGCCAAACACACCACCCCAAGCACACACATTAATATGTATATTATATGTAGGTGTGTATTGTGTGTTACTTGTGCATTACTTGGATGTGCTGTGTGAATATATATTATATGTGTGTGTAGTCAGTATATAGTGATATAGAGAGAGGACCTGAGAGGGTTGAGAATCTAGAGAGAGATAGTTAGAAAGAAAAGAAAGCAAAGAAAATAAAACCCAAAGCATTACATCCAAACACCACCCCACTGCCACAACCCCCTCTGCCCTCAGTTCCTGTAACGCCCCAAAAACCAAGCCACGTGGGCAAGGTCAAAGAGTCAAACAATATAAAGGAAAGCAAGGGATATTCCTACGTGGACCAATCTAGCAAGGCGGAAGCATAGGGGAATCCTACGTGGATTCCGAAGAAAAGTCAATAAGTCAAGGATTGACCCACGGGAACCAAATGGGTCAAATAGGGCCAATCAAAATAGATTTGACTTAACACATTTTGAAATAAAGGTTGTAAGTTTAAACGGGAAGGATAAAGAATTAAAAAGAATTTTAAATGAAAGGAAACCTTAAGAAAATAAAAAGGTTTTTAGGGTACAAATTGTTCCTGAAGAAAGTCCAAGAAGGTCCTTAAGAAGGTACAAACATAGGCAGAATGTAATCAATACTTCTGAATTCAAGGTACAAACAAATCCTGAGAAAAGTCCAAATGAGCCTTAAGAAGGTACAAACTTAAGCAGAGTGGATTTAACACTATGAATTCAAGGTACAGACGAATCCTGAGGAAAGTCCAAATGATCCTTAAGAAGGTACAAACATAGGAAGAATGTAATCAATACTTATGAATTCAAAGTACATAGGTTGAGTTCGGGTATAAAGAAGAGGAGATAAACATGTAAGCTTAGTAATCTAAATCGATGTCCAAGATTCAAAATTACATCTATTACAATTTCCTCAATTCCAACTATGAAATGAATGCATTCTCAAAACAAGACTCCACAAGGGAAGTCTTCAAAAGAGTTCACTGGATCGACTATTCGTGGGCCTTGCCCTTGTCGACGACACCTGAAACAAAATGGTTTTATAGATTCATTAAGCACGACGGCTCAGTAGATAGCATTAAAGAAATGTACTACTAATTCTAAAATCATGCTAAGACATGTGGTGCAATGATTTGCCTCCGTGGCAATGCAATTAGCCGTAAGGCCAAACCGTGTAACTTCCCAATACCAAATTGCCATAACCACTCACTCTCAACACCGGATGCGAGCCACTCCAACGTGAGTGTAGCATACAAAATCTTCGGTAGCTAGCCGATTATGACCTTGCATTTTTGAATGTTTTAAGGATCACAAACAACCTTCCTCACCTCACACCCGCTTCCGGAATTTCATCTATTTATAACCCCAAGCGGGGATTCAAAAGAGCATTCCCCAATCGTGGGAATTCTAACAAAATTCATACTCCCAAGCCAATGCCATGAATGTTTTGCCGACTTGGCGACTATGAAATGTAACCACAATGATTATGCAACTACAATGTCATTTCTAAGATTTTCAATATCAAGAAATTATACGTAGTAGTCCATGATACCAAAGCTAAATAATTAGGAGGAAATAATGTAAAGCATAATCAACGACTTAAGCACATAAGACATTTGTAGTAACTTCCATTTAATTGAAACTTAGCAATTAAATAACATTTAGGTTTAGCATAATATTCAACTAAATCACATAAGAGCATGCAAGCATATAAATGAAGGTGTAGGAAAATCTTAAACTAGATTAACAAGTATTAGGTATAACCCTACACATAGCAAACCATGAAATTAGATCTAGGAGTGCACTTAGTCAATGAAATCTACCTCTTGAGTATTTAGGAAAAATACTCTCACCAAAGAGACCCAAAGGGGAAAAATCATCAACTCTAGCAAAACCCATAAGCTATCAACACCTAGTTAAATAAAATCACATTAGGAATGGGAACACTAAGGTGTATCAAGAAAAATCAAAACTAACCCTTGAGTATAAGATCAAGAAGTAACAAACCGTAGACCTTACGGAGGATCCAAGAACACCGGTGTGAAGGTCTTGGCGAGATGAATAATTTTGCCTCTAATGTTCAAGCTCCAATATGGCTCTAAGGTCTTCATAAATGAAGTTGAAGCTCTAGGCTTCCATGGAGATTTGATCTCCTAACCAAGAGAGAGAAATGAGGGATATAGAGAGAGAAAAGAAAAGAAAGAGTGAAGAGAGAGAGAGAGAGAATCGGCTGATTAGGGAGAGGGGAGGAGAGAGAAGAAGTTGTGTTGGGGAAGTTTCCTAAAGTAAGGGGAGTGGTTGGGTGTGGTGCCCACACACACACACAAAAGCACAAACACACATGTGTACCAACACGTGACCAATAAAAAAATGCAAATGTGATACCACTTGGACAGAAAAAATAAATTCACTGTCCCAAAAATAAGACCCACATTGGTCCAAAATTACCATAATACTCTTTAATAAAATCTGGGTTTCTACAGTTCCTCACCCTCAACACAGACCCACACAGCCCAGACCACAGAAGGAAGAAGAAGAAGGAAGGAGAAGGGAGAGAGACCAAGAGACTAGAGAGAGAAAGAGCCGACGGAAGAGCCGGGACGAACCCGAGACCCAGCAGGTAAAACCCAGCCCCTCTGTGATTTATATACACACACAGACTCACACACGCACCCTCACGCATCCCCCGAACAGAGCCTAGCACCCCTCCATGGCCGGACCACCATCAAAGCTCCGGCGAGCTCGGGTTTTTCGACCGTCACCAAATCACATAAAACCAATGCCAAAATGACCCTACCGGCCCCCTTAAGATCCTCGATGAATGGCTCGAAGATTAAGTCGCGTTTGGACCACCCACGATCGAATTATTCTTTTGAAAACGCAACTGTTTTTGCCCCCGTACGGACATACCGTTAAGATTTAGGCTTCAAGACCTATACCGTTAGATGCGGCTCGTCGAGGCACTCGATTTCGACATAAAGTTTGCATATGTTCGTTAAGATTTGAGTGAGTTATGACCGTTTCAAGTTTATGTATAAATATGTGTATGTATACGTCGTGTATATATGTGTATACATTACACGTCCAGATTTTGTAAATGAAAAAGATGACTTGGGCCTAAGGCCCGTTTGGCAAGTCAGCTTATAGCTGCAACTTACATGTGTTAGAATGTTCGCTTGCGAAACATAGCCTTAAGTTCTAGTTATTAATTAGTTTAAATTTATAATATAGTTTTATTTATATTAATATGGTTTAATTAGATTTTGTATCATAATAAATTAGTTAGCTTATTTTATTTATGTAATTAATCATTTCCAATAATAATTGATTATACTTAGAATTTATTAAATATTTGTTAAATATTTAATAAATAGCTTTATGTATTATAAATTATTTTGAAAATAGTCTTAAAGCAAAATTATTAAGTTTTAAAACTTTGGAATACTATTATATATATTCTGAAATTTACATTATTATATATATTGTATTTATTATATGTTAGTCCAATATTTAAGTAGTATACTTATTACTTATTTAGTTTAAATAAATAATCAAAATTTGTTTTAATGCGTAATAATAAGGTATAAAATACCTAATGGCCAATTTAAATTCTAGAAAATTTTATTACTAATCCCAAGGCCAAACATCATTGTCTGATAAATTATTTATTTATGAAACCCAAATTTTAGTATTGTATTTAATTAATAAGGAGCAGTTTGGATGTCCTTTAATTACTTTAAATATCAAACGAGTCGCGAAAATTATGAGAAAAATATCACTGGCCTATTTTAAGGTCTAGTATTTAGTAAAAATATTTCTAAGGGCCGCTTGTCCTTCTAAGTTATATTTTATAATTAAAGGACTCCGAGGACTATAATTATATAAATAGGACTTCAATAATTCGCAGTAAATAAACCGTAGTCCAGAAAAATACGCGGTCAATTCCCAGAGTCTTAGAATAATATCTAGATCATCCCCTTAAAGTTTGGTGACCTTTCGACACGGTCAAAAAATACAGCTTACCTGTAGGGCCTACACAGGTATAGAAAACTCAGCCTTTTATGCGACAGACTCCGATTTGAGTCTAGTCAATGGCGTTGGACTTAGAATGACACGTAGATCACTACCTTGAGGTTTATATCCTCATTTGGTAAAATTACCATTATACCCTTATCATGTACACATACGTTTCATCACCGTTCTTCTGTGATACGTTGTAGGACTGTGACTTATCCGCTGTTCGGAGAGTCATAAGCTTCACAAGACATCCAGGTGAGTGTTTCTAACCTCACTCTTAATATACATAATGACTGCTAAAGTATTTGTATGTGATATATATCAGTTGTATTTATGACCGTGATTCTATGACTGTACACTGATGTACTTTAATGTATATATGGATTATGTTATGAAACGATTGTTATGAGACAAGTATGTTAGATATTACTATAATATATTGATAAGAAGTAAAAGAAAAGAACTATATGTGAAGAAATGTTTAGCCATGTGTATGCTGTGATGAATAATTAATTATAGAACCTTAGTTTGTACGTTTTGTATATCAATGTTGATTATATGAGCACGTTGCTATTATTGCCTTGATGACCATGCCTAAATATGCAAATGAGAATAAAGAGCATGTTAACGTTTCATTTATATGTTTCACCTAATGTAGTTATGTTATCAAGAATCATATAATTGAAGATCATATCACGATGTCAGTACACGTAGTCAGTGTTAGTGACTCGGCCAAGTGAGGTCGTGAGTTGAAGTAATTGGGAGTCTTGGGAAGTGTACGTGAGTTGATATGATTGAGATTCTTGTATTGTGAGTCAGAAGATGTTATGATTTGGAAATCGCACGAGTTGATAAAGATACGTGATAATGGGACAGTATGATTGAGATATAGAATATTGTGATTGTGATTGTGATTCTAATAGTAAGAGAACAGTTAGAGCTGCTATTGTACTAGTCGTCCGTGTAAATGCCGGAGATGGTACATGTGTCTGGGTTTACCGTCGTGCTGCTTAGCAGTTAATGCTCTAATGTACTAGTCGTTCGAGTGGGTTGCCGGAGATAGTACACACGTTGTATGGGTTGCCGTCATGCTGTATATCATACGCTAGTCAGTTACTAATGTACCGTCCTCTGCGGTGGGATTGCCGTGATAGTACACATGGTGTTTGGGCTTGCCGCCATGCATGCCGTTTCGCAGTTAGTATTTTGACGTGCAACTCGTTAGGTGGTGATTCACCAGCGAGGGTATAGACGATCGAGCCAATTCCGCCATCGTGGCCGTAAGGCGACGATGTTACTATGAGGACGTAAGGCAACGATGTTACTATGAGGCCGTAAGGCGACGATGTTAAGTATGAAACAAGTATCAGAGTTCGCAGTGAAAGCATGGTTTGTATTGTGATAGCAAGTTCATAATAAGTTGTCGATGTGGGTTTTATAACCTGATTTTATTGAGTTGCATTGGTTATGGGATTTTATATTCCAGAGTTTGGGTTTGGGTTCATTGAGTACACATTTACATGCACGAGCATAATAGAAATGAGAAATTGACTAGTACGAATATGTTGTTATGATCACAAGAACTAAACAAACATGTAATGAATTATATTGATCTTATTATTTGGTTAACGGTAGATGTTTAGTAATTACATCATATGTTAATTGATACCTTTGCTATGCCCGTGTGAGCGACGTCAATCGATAATGGCCTAACCGCATCCTAAGATGCAAAGTAATAACGTGAGATGAGTAGTTAGTGTATGTATATTGGTAGTGAATATGGTTATGAACGCCCACTCAGCTTTGTTGCAAAGCTGACGGCATGTTACGCCTGGACAATCCAATGTCCAGATTTCCTCACAGGTTGGTCAGAGAACAATTCAGTCTCGAGAGTAAGATGCTAAGGGACACTGGAAGTGTAGAGCTAGACTTAAGACTAAAGTTAGCCGCCAGCATCGTATATTTGTAATAGTCAGTTGTATTAGTACCGAGACCTATGTTTTGTAATCATTTTAATTGTTCAAATTAAAGTTTAAGTTTTAATTAGCTTTTTTCCCTTCATTTTTCATATTTTTTATAGTGTTAGAGGACAGGACGGCTTTGTAACTCGTCATTCCCTACGGGTCCAAAAAGGAAATTTTAAATTTTTCCTATTTTTGGCTACTCCAGGGCGTGATAGTTATATTAGTATGTTTTTCATTAAAATTCATGCCCAAATATTGGTGAAGAAAATAATGCAAAGTTATCAATACTACTGCTACAAGTTGCGAATAAGGGATTCTGAAAAACTCTTTCTTCTACTAGCTGTAAGGTTATTGCAATAGTTATCTGTCGATATGTACATAAAGCTTGAAACAACTAGGTTGGATTATTACAGGAAGAGGCAGTCATATATCAGATCTTAACTTATCAAGGGATTGTGGATGTTGTAACAGTTGGAGAAACTAGAGGCAACCAAGTAGGTCGAAGGATAGTACTTCCTGCCACTTTTGTTGAAGGCCCAAGAGATATGCGTCGTAGATATCTTAATGCGATGGCATTGGTTTAACGATTTGGAAAATCGGATTTTTTCATCACAATGACATGTAATCCTGAGTGGAGAGAGATACTTGATAACAGAGAATTCCAACGTCTACAAGACATGCCTAATTTGATTTCAAGAGTACTTCATGCTAAGTTCCAAGATCTGAAAGACCAGATGTTTAGGAAAGAAATTTTTGGCAGAGTAGCAACAAATGTTCACGTCATTGAATTCCAAAAAAGGGGTTTACCATATGCACACACGTTGATTATATTAAAGCTAGAATTCAAATCTCAGGTTCAGATCAATGTGACAAATTTGTGTCTGCAGATATTAATCTAGATAATGAAAAGTATACACGTCTATATCAGTTGGTCGTATAATACATGATGCACGGCGCTTGTGGAAAATTGAGTAAAAGCAATTCATGTATGGTAAATGGAGAGTATAAAAATCATTACCCTCGACCCTTGTATGCTAAGACAACATGTGCTAAAGATGGATATCCAATTTATAGAAGGAAAAATGGAAAAATAAAAGTGACAGCTCACAATAAGGAGTTCAATAATCAATGGGTCATCCCTTATAATTTGTATCTCCTTACAAGATATAATTGTTATATCAATGTTGAAGTATGCTCGGGTCTAAAAGCAGTTAAATACCTTTACAAATACATTTACAAGGGACATGATAAAGTTTCAGTGCATATCGCATACAATGATGGTGAAAAAATAGTTGATGAAATCAAACAATTTCAAGATGCAAGATGGGTATCAGCTCAAGAAGCAATATGGAGTATATACGAGTTCAACTTGAATGAGATTCACCCTGCTGTCATAAACTTGTAGTTATACCTTCTGAATAAGCAGTGTGTGACTTACTGGAATAATCAAAACTTAAGAGATGTTATCAATTGGGATCAGAATTCCAAAACAATGCATACAGAATATTTCAGGATGTGTTCCAAGAGTTAAAAGGCCAAAACACTTTTGTATAGTGAATTTCCAGAGTACTATGTGTGGGATAGCAAAATAAACGTTGTCATGAAAGAAATAAAGAGAAAGTGATTGGTCGAATAAATGGAGCAAATCCGTCAAAAGGTGAGAGATATTATTTAATAGTACTATTACTTCAATATCACTAAATTTGTGGAGTGACTTGGCAATTAATGAGGGACAAAAGCTCGAAGAGTTCGCTACTCAACATCCAATTATAGCAGTTTCAAAAATAAAACGAACAAAGGTAAATTTTCGATGATTGTATATTTCTATAGGTATACACACGTGTACATAAGTTGTATTTATACTCATATATATATGGTGGAACAAATGAAAGTGATGTCTTACTGCAGGTGAATTCCAAATTTCAACTTCATTCCAATCAAGCATACAAATACATCCAACCGGAAAAGAAGTGGATGAACTAAAAAAGCGATAATGTACTATAACTCTAATCATTCATCTTAATGAGTGATTTGAATAGCAGACAATGTTATACTCCCTTTGTCCCATATTAAGAGTCTCTTTATGGGAATTCAAACTTTTTAAGTGAAATTTTATATTATTGTGAAATTTTATAATTTTTCATTATCGTCCTTTTGAATTTCAAAACTCACATCAAAGAAAAAGTGGAAGAGTTTTATAGATTAAAGGGTAAACTAGATTGATTTTTCAAAAGTGACTCTTAATTTGAGATGGAGTGTTATACCCTAACTTGCCTCGGGTGGATTAGGACACGTGTAACAATGCCAGTAAGGCACGTATCCAATACATATAACATAGAACAAGTTTAAACTTTTTTTTAAACTCTTTATAAGCTCATTTGTATATAATTAACCCCAAGGGTAAAATGGTCATTTTAATTTTAGTCATGCCCAATGTCAAAATATAATATTCTCCCTTTTAGAACCAATGGTGAAAACAGCTCATGAATTCGAGCTTCCTAGCCCAAGTTCTGACCACAAAGAATAGCTATTTGGCAAAACATACCAGGCCGGTTGACTGGACAGAGACCTTAAAATATCCGATTGGTAGGGGTGGCAATTTTTGACTCGACACGGCAACCCAATAAGACCCGACACGAAAATAAACGGGTTTGGGTGACCCGTATAAGGGCACAGGTCATAAACGAGTCGACCCGTTTGACACGATTAATAAACGGGTTGAAATGGGTCAACCCGTCTAACCCGTTTGACCCGATTAAGTATTTAAGTGCAGTTGGGACAATTTTTTTTAGTTCTAAAAATAATTTTTAATAATCTGGTAGTCTAAAATACAAATAATATAAAAAAAAATTTCTTTTTTTAAAAATAATTATTTAAATATATAAACTAAAATTGTTTTTTTTTTTTTTTGCTCACAAAGAAAAGAGAGTTGTTTCCAACTTACCAAACAGGTAAATTTATATAATAATAATTAATAACTAATGTAATAAAAACTAATGATTAATAACCAATAAGGGAGGGAGGAAGCTGGAAACTAGAAGCATTCATGCATCAAGCATTGCATAAAAAAAAATAATTTAAAAAAAAAAAAAAAGGGAGGAAGCCCGCTAGGATTGTTGGATTGGGTGGGAGACAAATTAGTCAATTAGACAAATACAACTGTTAATCTTGATTCTTGATGGATGACAAGTGAAGAAATTTCTTTATACAGTTAGTAAAAATAATATTTCTTCTTATTCATTTTGTTTGGATGCGCTTCGGTGTTAAGTTTATAATAGTTGGATATTGTTATATTTGTAGTATTTTGGTATTTAAGATGTACGTGTTAATAACTGATACATTTAATGGAAGACTGTTTGCGTTCTTGGTAGGGCAGTATGTCACGCCCCGACGTAGCATAATTCAGGAAAGCATTTAATTTCCTTTATGGACTCGTAGGTCGTGACAAGTGAGTATGACCAATTGTCCCTGCAACAAATATCTTAACAACATTTCTAAAGCAAAGGATACTAACAGAACATAAGCTCCGAAATAAAAACTTACTAAACTATTACAATAGTCATAGTCTTAGGCACAAAACGCCTTATTCAAAAGTCTAAACTAGTTTATTACAAAACCCAAATTAAAAGACTTAGGAAATATAAAGCAGCCTCCTGGAAAGTCTCCTGACTCTAAGTAGCATAGTCAAAATACCCTGGCTTCTCCTGACCCTGAAAATCTGGACATACAGTCCAGGACGCATCAACGCCGTCAGCTTATGAAAGCTGGTGAGCAAAATAAACAAGTGCTCGCAATGTATATATAAGCATATAAGCAACGGTGCAATTTAACTTTTAAAAGCAATAACTTCAAGGTTCCAATTCCAACATAAGCTACGGGGGAATAAAGAAAGCAATAAATATGTGACCATGCGTGAATAATGTAACACCTCATCTTTCTGACTCTTTTCTCTCAACAAAACTCAACACAACCAAACCATTATCTTAGATACCAGGAATACTATCCGATCGATATCCAAAAGAGCACACCAAACCATCGCTTCAGATACCAGGAATAATATCCGATCAATATCCGAAACAAGCGCCTTAGATACCAGGAATAATATCCGATCGATATCTAAGCCGTACACAACACTACCACCATCGCTTCGGATATCAGGAATACTATCCGATCAATATCCGAAACGCGCGCCTTAGATACCAGGAATACTATCCGATCGATATCTAAGTCGTACACAACACTGTCGCCTCCAATACCAGGAATAATATCCGATCGATATTGAGGTCGCACAACTAGAACGCCACTCTTTACTCTTTTCACACAACCTCGACCCTAATATGTATGTCAATGTTTCATAAATAACACCATTAATAAATCACATGAATGTCATCAAACTTTAAACATAAAGGAATTCACAGAATTAAAGAAATAATACGCGTACGGGGATTGAAAATTCGTAATTCATTGCCTTAATCATTTTAAACATAACTAATAGCATTCAAAAAAAACTGCTACTGAAATCCTCGTTTTCTGTCCAAACGGTGCAGAATCTGAGAAAATTGCATTAGACGAAAAGTGTGCAGAATCGAGTTTTACTTGGGACAACGCGGGCAGAACCTTAAATTTCATTCGTTTTCCTAACAAAAGTCTGAAAACAAAATTCTGCTACTGTTAAAATTAAAAGAGAAAATATTAGATTGAATTTCTAATATACTTTGAAGTAATGCCATTAAAAATGAGTTATAATTTGTATACATGAATTACATATCAACAGAAAGCTCTTTGAGTCTAGTTTCCAACGCTTCAAACCGTGCGCGTTTTCGAGTTTCCTAGAGGAAGATATGGTCGTTTTAGTAAAAGCCGTCAATGCTGAAAAATGTCAATCGATTGACAAAAGTGTCAATCGATTGAATGACATGTCAATCGATTGGAACACATGTCAATCGATTGAATAACATGTCAATCGATTGGATATGTTTCCAATCGATTGGTATCAGCAGTTTCTCCCCTGTTACGAATTTGAAGCCTGTTTTTGACCCATTTCTCAATTCTGTTCCAACCAAGACATGTAATATATGGATTTCTTCGTTTTTCCGCGTAGATTAAGAATACGCGATCGGTTTTAACTAATTTCAATCGTAGCTCTCGGATTTCACGTAAAACCGAGAGGTGACAAAACTTTGAATCAATGGTACGTCGCGATACGGATGAATTAAGCCGTAGTATTCGAAACACAGCTTATTGGGACTAAGATCTTTCATTCCCAATTCACAGAATTGATTTTGGTTAACTTTTGTAAAACTCCAATTTTTAAGCTTTAATGGTGTATCTATATATATACACATATACACACATATATACACTGAAATATACATATATAAACTTTGTGAGTGAGTTTATAATACTCACAGAGACGATTATACAGAAATTTAAAGGCCGAGAACTTCCGCCGTAATAATCCGTCGTTGAGAATTTCCTCCTCCGTTCTTGATTTTGGTAACCCAATATGTGTATATATATATATATGTGTATACTGTATGTGTGTTATGTGTGTTATCTGTGTGTGTGTGTTATCTGCCGAGAGAGAGAGAAAGAGCTGCAGAGAGATAAATGAGAGATAGAGAGTCTGATAGATTGAGTGATTGATGAGAGATAGTGAAATGGGGGGAATTAGTGGGTGTATATATCATATGCAAAGTGCTTAGCACTATGCATATAAAACACACATGACACTTCACACACACTCACAAAGCACTCCAGCACTAAGTTAGGCACACACTGCACTAATGTGTACACAAGATACCCTTGTGTGTGTTGAGCTCACGCAATGATACACACACACAGGTAAAATTATACTGCCCATTCCCAAAACTGGTATTTTACGGTTGAAATAAAAATACAGAAAATTATATTAATGTAGGAATTCAATTCCCGGTTATACAAAAATATAGATATCGATTTTGAAACCATAGAAAATGTTTTGAAAATTACATTTTGACCCCAGATAATTATTACAAAGAGAAATTAAATTAAAATACTCATGGAAATAAAATGCAATATTTATTTATTAATGATAATAAAATACAGGGCGTTACACCCTACCCACCTTAACAGAGATTTCGCCCCGAAATCTGAGCTAACTAATCCTGAAACAACTCGGGGTATCTAGTCCTCATGTCTGACTCTAACTCCCACGACGCCTCTCCTTCGTCATGATGCCTCCACTGAACCTTAACCAAAGGAACGTCTCTTCTTCTCAGCCTCTTGATACTCTGGTCAAGAATCCTCACAGGTCTATCTTTGTAGACAACATTCTGACTCGTCTCAATATCATCAAAATTAACCACATGTGAAGGGTCCCGTATGTATTTCCTTAACATACTAACATGGAACACATTATGAACACCAGACATCTTTGGTGGCAACGCGAGCCGATAAGCCACTTTCCCAACACGCTCCAAAATCTCGAACGGTCCGATGAAACGAGGTGCCAACTTCCCTCTCTTCTGACCAAAACGTACTATTCCACGAACAGGTGAAACCTTAAGGAGTACGTGATCTCCAACACTGAACTCCAAGTCCTTTCGACGTCGATCCGCATAACTCTTGTGTCTACTCTGTGCAGTTTTCATCCTTTCCTTGACCAGTGAAATTTTCTCATTGGTCTCTCTCACCAAATCTGGTCCTAACAGTTCTGTATCTCCCACTTCAGCCCAACACAATGGAGATCGACATGGCCGTCCGTACAAAGCTTCGAACGGCGCCATTCCAATACTCGAATGATAACTGTTGTTATACGCAAATTCAACCAAAGGTAAGTGCGTCTCCCAAGATTCTTCAAAGTCAATTGCACAAGCTCTGAGCATATCTTCCATAATCTGATTAACACGCTCGGTCTGCCCATCGGTCTGAGGATGGAATGCAGTACTCATCTTGAGCGAAGTTCCCATAGCCTTCTGCAGACTTTCCCAAAATCCCGAGGTAAAACGTGCATCGCGGTCTGATACAATTGACACAGGCGCACCGTGCAGTCGCACCACTTGTTGTAGGTACATTCGACTCATCCTTTCTACTGGGTAAGTCATATTGTACGCGATAAAGTGTGCAGACTTCGTCAAACGATCCACGATTACCCAAATCGCGTCATGATTCTGTTGTGACCGGGGTAATCCAACCACGAAATCCATAGTTATGTGCTCCCATTTCCATCCTGGGACAGGTAAGGGTTGTAACAATCCCGAGGGTCTCTGATGTTCGGCCTTCACTTGTTGACAAGTCAAACATTTAGACACAAATTCGGCTACTTCTCGTTTCATCCCTTCCCACCAGAAGTTTCTCTTCAGGTCTTTATACATCTTTGTTCCTCCTGGGTGTACTGTCAGTCTTGATTTATGTGCTTCTTCGAGAATTTCTTTTCTCAAACCTCCTGAATCTGGCACACACAATCTGTCTCGACATCGGTATCCTCCATCGGCCCCAACCTTCCATTCTGTCGGGTCCTTCTCTAACATCTTGGCGAACCATGCTTGAAACTTCTCATCTTCCTTCTGGGCTTCGATGATTCGACTCACAAGTGTTGGTTGTACTACCAAGCATCCAAAGTGTTGCCCGATACTTCCCTCAGAAATCTGCACATCAAATTCTGTTATTGTCTCTAAGGCTTTCCATTCCCTCAACATCAATGAAGCAATCATTCCTTGAGGTTTCCGGCTTAGGGCGTCAGCGACTACGTTTGCCTTACCGGGGTGGTACTCTAATGTGAAGTCGTAGTCCTTGATCAGTTCCATCCACCGACGTTGCCTCATGTTCAACTCCTTCTGAGTAAACAAATACTTAAGGCTTTTGTGGTCTGAGAACAAATCAAATTTCTCCCCATAGAGGTAGTGTCTCCAGATCTTAAGCGCGAACACTACTGCTGCCAGCTCTAAATCATGAGTTGGGTAGTTCAATTCATTCGGCTTCAACTGTCTTGAACCATAGGCGATAACCTTTCCGTCTTGCATAAGGACACATCCCAATCCTTGATACGAGGCGTCACTAAAAATAGTGAACTTCTCACCATCCCTTGGTATCGCAAGCACTGGCGCTGTTGTCAATTTCTCCTTCAATTTCAGAAAAGCGCGTTCATGCTTATCAGTCCATTCGAACTTCAAATCTTTCTTAGTCAAACCAGTTAACGGGGCTGCTATCTTTGAGAAACCTTCCACAAATCTCCGATAGTAACCAGCTAGTCCCAGAAAACTTCTGACTTCTGTAGCATTGGTCGGCCGAGTCCAATTCGCCACTGCATCGGTCTTTGATGAGTCAACCGCGATTCCTTGTTGAGAGATCACATGCCCGAGAAACTTAACTTCCTGAAGCCAGAATTCACACTTGCTGAATTTAGCATACAGGCGGTGATCCTTGAGAGTCTGCAACACGATCTTCAGATGTTGTTCATGCTCTTCCTCTGACTTGGAATAGATCAAAATATCATCAATAAAGACAATAACGAACTGATCTAAGTATGGCTTGAATACTCTGTTCATCAAGTCCATAAACAAAGCTGGAGCATTTGTCATCCCAAACGGCATTACTAAGAACTCATAGTGTCCGTATCTCGTCCTGAAAGCAGTCTTAGGTATGTCTTCCTTCCGCACCCTCAACTGGTGATACCCTGACCGTAGATCAATCTTAGAAAAGGTCGTGGCTCCTTGCAATTGATCAAACAGATCGTCTATCCGAGGTAAAGGATACTTATTCTTGATAGTAACCTTATTCAGTTCTCGGTAGTCAATACACAGCCGCATTGACCCATCCTTCTTCTTCACAAACAACACTGGTGCTCCCCAGGGTGAAGTACTTGGACGAACAAAACCCAACTTCTCAAGTTCTTGAACTTGTTCCTTCAGCTCCAACAACTCTGTAGGGGCCATCCTGTAGGGAACCTTGGTTATAGGTCGAGTACCTGGCACTAATTCCACACAGAATTCTATGTCCCTTTCCGGCGGTAATCCTGAAATATCTCGGAATACTTCCTCGAACTCTTTGATTACCGGTATAGATGATACTGTCACCTCTGCACTGACAACCTCAATGTTTGCTAGGCATCTAGTGAGGAACATATCACCCGAAGGGTTACATTGGAAATCGAAGAGTTGATTCCCCTTGTCCGTAAATGTGATCTTTTTCTTTGCACAATCCAACTTCGCATGATTCTTCTCGAGCCAATCCATTCCCAGGATTATATCGAACTCCTTCATCGACAGAACCACCAATCTCGCCAAAAGTTCGCGGTCTCCAAACCGAAGAGGACAATCCTTACACACATGTAATAACTTGACTGTGGTCCCTAAGGGTGAGACAGCACTCAAAGCTTCCTCTAAACGATGCGGTATGATACCCAACTTCTGAACGATCTTAACAGATATAAAAGAATGTGTAGCACCCGTGTCGAATAAAACTTTAACATGAGAGTTAAACAAAGTTAGAGTACCTTCCACTGCTCGTTGCTCGGGCGGTCCCTCCTCATTGGTACCTTCTTCATACCCTGTCTCCTCATAGCCAGCAGCCTCGGGAATAACAGCATTCAGACGGGCTTGTCCTTGCTGACCATGGTTACCTTTCCTAGGAGCCTTGCATTCTGGACTTATGTGACCTGGCATGCCACAATTATAGCACACAACTCCTGAACGATCCGAACGCCTAGGTGCTCTGCAATCTTTAGCTCGATGACCGGGAACTCCACAATTGAAGCAGTTGTTGTTTTTGGCCCCTTCTATTGCTAGAGGCTGATACTGCTGAACTGCTTGTGTCTGTTGAGGTTTCTTCCCTCCATCCCAGGTCCTTTTCTGTCCTTGAGGGTACCCTGGTTTCTGTCCGGGATAACCCTTCTGCGGAGGTCGATTTCCAAGCGGCTTCGAATTCTGACACCCATCATTCTCTAACCCCGTAGCCAATCTCACCAGAGCTTCAAATGACTGGCCCAGATGCCCCATAGTCAAATGTCTGAGAGACAGGTTGAGACCTCGGTGATACTTCTTGATTTTCCTCTGGGGTGTGTCCACCATATGTGGAGCAAAGCGAGACAGACGCTCAAATCGAGTAGTGTACTCTCGGACAGTCAGATTCCCTTGAGTCAACTCCATAAACTCTTTCTCCCTCTTGTCCTTCTCTTCTTCGGGGAAATACTTCTCGAGAAACCTTTCCTTGAACACCACCCACGGCATTCTCCTTGCAGTTTCTTCCCCTATGGTCGCCTTTTCTGCATCCCACCAATCAGCCGCTGCATAAGACAACTGAAAGATAGCCAGACGCTTCTTTTCCAGATCAGTGCACTCTATGGTCTCAAAGATACGCTCCATCTGACGTAGCCACTGTTCCGCTTGCCAGGGTTCATCAGTTCCAGCAAAATACTCAGGTCGCAGAGCGCGAAACTCCTTGAGAAGCTTGTCTCCAGTCTGGTGGGCTTGCCTCCCATTCCCGTTGTAATCCCCATTCTGATTATTGTTCCTTGCGTTCTGATCACTAACCCTCTCCAACCTCCTTACAAAAGCTTCGAACATCCCGGTTGGATCTATTACTGGCGGTGCATCTTCAATAGCGGGACGATTCCTGAGATTTCTTCTAGCCATCTGATCGAGAGAACGGTACCTATCCATCAATCAACAGAATTCGGTCAACCTCTCGAGAAGAAAGAAAATTCTAAACGATAGAAAGCGACTAGACACGGAATAAAGTCGAACTATCTTATCTCAATTCTATCTTAACGGGAGATCTTATGTGTTCTGGACAATTGGTCGAGCCATAACCTGGCTCTGATACCAAAAAGCCTGTCACGCCCCGACGTAGCATAATTCAGGAAAGCATTTAATTTCCTTTATGGACTCGTAGGTCGTGACAAGTGAGTATGACCAATTGTCCCTGCAACAAATATCTTAACAACATTTCTAAAGCAAAGGATACTAACAGAACATAAGCTCCGAAATAAAAACTTACTAAACTATTACAATAGTCATAGTCTTAGGCACAAAACGCCTTATTCAAAAGTCTAAACTAGTTTATTACAAAACCCAAATTAAAAGACTTAGGAAATATAAAGCAGCCTCCTGGAAAGTCTCCTGACTCTAAGTAGCATAGTCAAAATACCCTGGCTTCTCCTGACCCTGAAAATCTGGACATACAGTCCAGGACGCATCAACGCCGTCAGCTTATGAAAGCTGGTGAGCAAAATAAACAAGTGCTCGCAATGTATATATAAGCATATAAGCAACGGTGCAATTTAACTTTTAAAAGCAATAACTTCAAGGTTCCAATTCCAACATAAGCTACGGGGGAATAAAGAAAGCAATAAATATGTGACCATGCGTGAATAATGTAACACCTCATCTTTCTGACTCTTTTCTCTCAACAAAACTCAACACAACCAAACCATTATCTTAGATACCAGGAATACTATCCGATCGATATCCAAAAGAGCACACCAAACCATCGCTTCAGATACCAGGAATAATATCCGATCAATATCCGAAACAAGCGCCTTAGATACCAGGAATAATATCCGATCGATATCTAAGCCGTACACAACACTACCACCATCGCTTCGGATATCAGGAATACTATCCGATCAATATCCGAAACGCGCGCCTTAGATACCAGGAATACTATCCGATCGATATCTAAGTCGTACACAACACTGTCGCCTCCAATACCAGGAATAATATCCGATCGATATTGAGGTCGCACAACTAGAACGCCACTCTTTACTCTTTTCACACAACCTCGACCCTAATATGTATGTCAATGTTTCATAAATAACACCATTAATAAATCACATGAATGTCATCAAACTTTAAACATAAAGGAATTCACAGAATTAAAGAAATAATACGCGTACGGGGATTGAAAATTCGTAATTCATTGCCTTAATCATTTTAAACATAACTAATAGCATTCAAAAAAAACTGCTACTGAAATCCTCGTTTTCTGTCCAAACGGTGCAGAATCTGAGAAAATTGCATTAGACGAAAAGTGTGCAGAATCGAGTTTTACTTGGGACAACGCGGGCAGAACCTTAAATTTCATTCGTTTTCCTAACAAAAGTCTGAAAACAAAATTCTGCTACTGTTAAAATTAAAAGAGAAAATATTAGATTGAATTTCTAATATACTTTGAAGTAATGCCATTAAAAATGAGTTATAATTTGTATACATGAATTACATATCAACAGAAAGCTCTTTGAGTCTAGTTTCCAACGCTTCAAACCGTGCGCGTTTTCGAGTTTCCTAGAGGAAGATATGGTCGTTTTAGTAAAAGCCGTCAATGCTGAAAAATGTCAATCGATTGACAAAAGTGTCAATCGATTGAATGACATGTCAATCGATTGGAACACATGTCAATCGATTGAATAACATGTCAATCGATTGGATATGTTTCCAATCGATTGGTATCAGCAGTTTCTCCCCTGTTACGAATTTGAAGCCTGTTTTTGACCCATTTCTCAATTCTGTTCCAACCAAGACATGTAATATATGGATTTCTTCGTTTTTCCGCGTAGATTAAGAATACGCGATCGGTTTTAACTAATTTCAATCGTAGCTCTCGGATTTCACGTAAAACCGAGAGGTGACAAAACTTTGAATCAATGGTACGTCGCGATACGGATGAATTAAGCCGTAGTATTCGAAACACAGCTTATTGGGACTAAGATCTTTCATTCCCAATTCACAGAATTGATTTTGGTTAACTTTTGTAAAACTCCAATTTTTAAGCTTTAATGGTGTATCTATATATATACACATATACACACATATATACACTGAAATATACATATATAAACTTTGTGAGTGAGTTTATAATACTCACAGAGACGATTATACAGAAATTTAAAGGCCGAGAACTTCCGCCGTAATAATCCGTCGTTGAGAATTTCCTCCTCCGTTCTTGATTTTGGTAACCCAATATGTGTATATATATATATATGTGTATACTGTATGTGTGTTATGTGTGTTATCTGTGTGTGTGTGTTATCTGCCGAGAGAGAGAGAAAGAGCTGCAGAGAGATAAATGAGAGATAGAGAGTCTGATAGATTGAGTGATTGATGAGAGATAGTGAAATGGGGGGAATTAGTGGGTGTATATATCATATGCAAAGTGCTTAGCACTATGCATATAAAACACACATGACACTTCACACACACTCACAAAGCACTCCAGCACTAAGTTAGGCACACACTGCACTAATGTGTACACAAGATACCCTTGTGTGTGTTGAGCTCACGCAATGATACACACACACAGGTAAAATTATACTGCCCATTCCCAAAACTGGTATTTTACGGTTGAAATAAAAATACAGAAAATTATATTAATGTAGGAATTCAATTCCCGGTTATACAAAAATATAGATATCGATTTTGAAACCATAGAAAATGTTTTGAAAATTACATTTTGACCCCAGATAATTATTACAAAGAGAAATTAAATTAAAATACTCATGGAAATAAAATGCAATATTTATTTATTAATGATAATAAAATACAGGGCGTTACACAGTAAGTTTATTTCGAATAGCCGAACTGAGCTAACCGGTCGATTTTCTTTAAATTACTTACAACTAAAAAATTGATCCGACTGTCCAAATTGGCAAAATCGACCAAAATGCGAAAAAATCGACTGAACCGAGGTTGGTTTCAAAACATGATTAAAAAAAAAAAATCGAACCGAACTGAATCGAACCGATGACACTCTACACGGGTTAAAAGGGTGACCTGTATATGACCCGGCACGATTACAACCCGACACGATTATGACACGTTAAGACTGACACAATTATGACACGACACGACAATGACCCGACACCACCCGATTGCCACCCCTACCGATCGGTGAATTAGAGTATGTTTGGGTTGGTTTTTGTATGTAAGGGTTATGTAGATTTTTAAGACTAAAATTCTACTGCAGAGATCTATCCGGTCGACCAGATAGAGCCCTGCTACAAAATTTAAGTCTTAAAAATCTACATAACCCTTACATACAAAAACCAACCCAAACATACTCCAATCCACCCCAAAATGACTTTAACTGAATTTTGAAAGACTTACAGAAGTTTGAAAATAAGTTTGATACAAGATTTAAGAATGTACAATTATGCACATGGACCAAATACAAACTCTTCTTTACAACTATGAGCACAAGAACCAAGTTTCACTAACATGATTCCAAAAACTAACCAAACTATTTGTAAACATCCAAAACCATTTTAAAAACATTCCCAAGTGTCTCCAAACCTTAACCAAACATCACTAGAGTTTTCAAAATCATTTTCAACCACTTAATTAGCTATTAGCACACACAAAACTCATAATGTTCCAACTAGGAGCTCAAATATGCATCAGCTCCACACTTATATCCCAACATATGTATAAACCTTCAACTTAAGGAGAAACTAAGTTAAATTTACTTTAAAAACTACTTAATTCTCCAAGTCCCTTCCCAACCATGTACAACTAGTGACTTGTAAGTGCAACTCATACCTAAAGACACATCCAATACCAAACTTGCACTTGACATATTACAAGGATTTCCAAACATAGGAGTTGTTTATACATTCTCTAATACAAAAGTTACATTCTAAAATTAAACCATCTGAGCATATGTTCATATTCACAACTCTTATGCCCAACCCATCGCACAATTCATTTCCTCTCATCCTCCCATCCGGTATCTGCGATGGTTTTTCAATAACCACAACAGAAAATATAGATTCGTTTAAGCTTTCGCTTGGTGAGAGAACTAATCATGCTATTGGAATGTTCAACATGTAAATGCAACAATTATCATTATTATCGACAAAATGATCTCCGGAAAGTCAAGTAATCTAGCCACCATCCCCGGGTACTTCTCACCCCTAGATCTTCCTCACTCTTTTGTCGTATATATCATCTCTTTCACACTCGTGACCCCGAAGGCATCACCGTTATTTCATTGTGGTCGTCACCACACCCCACTCATTGATGGCTTCCTATCCTTTACATAAGAGACCTATAAATGATGACCACTACTTGACTTCCCTTTGATCCACATAAGCATATAAGCAACTTAGCATATAAGCATAGAAATTTTCACACCATTGACATGCTTTTACTCAAATTCATCATAATCATTGCTACACAAACATGAATTAATCATTCAAAGATAACAGTTATCACATGAACATATCTTGTAATACCCGTAAAAATTTCCACGTTAATAAATTGAACTACCGTATTTTAATTCGTATTTCTCTGTGTTTATATAAATAGTACGTAATAGTAACTTAGACTGTAATTACGAACCCGAACTGAGTCTTCACGCAAATCTGTAAAATTTGCGTTTAAATTAGACTGCATAGCACGCGATTCATAGCGACGACTCATTTATATATTTATAGAATGTTAGTACCTTGGGAATCTTTCCCAATGTGGTATTGTACCTACCCAACCACCTATGACCCATTGGACCCTTACACTACCCAAACAACCCCCCCATGAATCGCCGGACATAACCCACTCCTCCCAAAACCGCCGGCCACTTTTCCTAGATCCCATTCAAATCAATCTCCTCCATCTCTTTCATTTTACATCAAACAAATTTTATAATCTGTGTATATATATTTATGTGTGTGCATAAGAGTGGAGAGATAGAGAGGGTCACCGAGAGTTGAGAGAGAAGAAGACAGAGAGAGAGGAGGAGCTCACCTAAGATAGAGAGAGAAAGAAATCGAGACCCCACGGGTAGAACCCACTCTTTGGTTTGTTTTTGCACACTCACACCCCCCTCACATTCACACGCACACCCTCCGGACCCCCCATGCAGACCCAAACAGAGCCTAAGGCTCTTAGTAGGCTTCGAAAGCCATTAAAGCTCCCCACCGGAGCTCGATTTGTTCAAAACATCAGGAGGGTCCCTAAAATTACACCAAACAGACCCTTATAATCCCAGTTAGGCCCCATAAGAATAATTTTTGGTTTGAGACCCTGATTCAGTCAAAATCAAGTTCTTATTTAACCCTATTAAAAGCGTAGTATGTTGAAAGTAGGGTGTCGAGTCCACAGGGATTGATACAAGAACAATGTTTGGGAAGTTTAGTAAGTAATTATAATGCTCAAAAGAAAGCAATAAGAAAAGATGATGAAAAGGAATAAAAATGACTTTGCGTCTTGTGGCTTTTTGTTTAGTTTTTGGAGGAGAAAAGGATAAATAAATACTCCCTCCGTCCCTTTTTTTGAGTCCTATATTCCATTTTGGGATGTCCCAAAATTAGTGTCCACTTTCCTAAATTGGCATACAATTTTTACTTACTTTCTAAAACTACCCTTCCTTGAAATCTACACCAAAACAAAACTAAAAAAGTTATTGCAATGATTAGGGGCAATTGTGGAAAGTAGGTGTAGATTCTTTTTGTCCCCTTAATAAGTTGAGTTCCCAAATGTGGACTCTAAAAAAGGGACGGAGGGAGTACTACTCTAAAAAGTAATAGGTTGGGAT